>CM014083.1:32529251-32853937 GCA_004119915.2 Collichthys lucidus | reverse complement strand
GCTTGAATTTTTTGTGAAGTGCTTGAAAATGCTTGAAATTTCACAATTAGTTAAAAATCAAAACAGTCAATCTACCACCATATGAAATAATGCTAATTGGACCCATATTATTATGACATACAGTGGCACCGCTGCGCTTCCCATGACCATCATGGCAAACACAACTAGTAGGCTACCTATTTAAAGGTGCTGGAAAAATGGAAAAACTGGTGCTTGAAGGTGCTTGAAAAGTGCTTGAATTTGTTCATGAAAAAGCAGTGGGAACCCTGAATTCTGAACAAAACGGGTTTGGGAGGAAAACAACACAACACCTGCAGCCGAGTCATCGTCACAGTCCTGCTCAGTCACACTTTTCGTTTTTCGGTCCTGGTTTGCAGGAACACGAGCGCATCTACGTGCGCTGGGTGAAGGCTCGCCCGCTGTCGCGTGATGGTTTTACCAGCGAGTAAAAAAATCCTCTCACTTGTCGCTGGGACAGCCAGGTAACGTTTGCCTAACTTGGCCAAACGGGGGGATCTCTCCTGGTTCTAGTGCAGCAGAGGCTGGCTCAATTCGTGGAAGCGGCAGCTAGTGGTGGCATTTCCGGTGGCACCTCTCTCGATTAGCGACTAGTCGACGTCAAGCTCTAAACGTCACTGTGGCGTAGTGAAGTCGACTAGTCTGTACAACCCCTAGTTTAGGATGATGATTTGTGACCACGGTCACGCTAAGAAGGACAGGGTGAGGCGAGGCGGTTGCAATCAGCAGCTACAACACTAGATAGAACCGAATAAACCGATCCTTTAAACACACGTTCACTCCTGTTATTTCATTTATGCTCATAGCTGCTTTATTTACACTTATTCAATAAGATTCAAATTATATTACACTGGATTTAACTGAAAAATTCAAGGTTCAAGGTACTGAGTGAGTCATCTATTGAAATGTTACACAGCTTCAAGGTAATGCCAGGACACTTTAATACAGACGTGTACTGTATATACTCTATAGATGCTGACAACCAAATGTTAAAAGGTTTTCTGCACAGTTCTTTTCAGTCGGTTGTGATGTGTCCACACACACACACACACACACACACACACATCCACGGGTAAATTTCTCTCTCCTCTCACACACACACACACACACACACATCCACGGGTATATTTCTCTCTCCTCTCACACACACACACACAGTAACGGATCCACGTCTGAGCACTTCCCTCTATAAACAAACATGAACTCCAAAAAATTCCTCCACAATCCCGACTAGACGGTCGCGTCCCTGAGTGAAACCCACCGAAAGTCTCTCTAGGTAAGACTTCAAACGTCGGAAACAAAAGGCCTCATTCAGGGTTAGCCTCGCCAAAGCCCTTCGGATTATGTGTAATCAGCTACATTCACGGCTTTCATAGGAATGGATACGCTGCGGCGAGCTACGGTAACAGCGACGGTAATCCAGGAAAAGAGCATGATAATGTTTTCAGTAGTTACTTATGAGGAGGAAAGCGTTTTTGTGCAGAGGTATTACAGCATGTGGCATTACAAACAAACACAAACGACATTATATAGCTGCAGAAATAATGATATAAAAGCATATATGGTTAGCTCAAAGTCAAATTCACATAATCATTAAAGACACTGCCAGAACTCTGCTAGAACCTCTAAGTAGCACAAGTCAAACATGGTTGAAGACACCTATACATGAAGTCAGGAGCTCTGACAAACTGTGTAAGTTATTATTATGATTTTATACAAGCCAGGAAGCTCGAACCCAACTTCTAAACCAGCTGTGTCTCGGTTTTTGGGAGCTACGTATCAACACAGCGATGGAACAATCTGGGGTTCAGGATTTTGCTCAAGGACATTTGGACATGCAGACCTGGAGGAGGAGGAGCCTGGAGATCAACCGGCCGGTCTTCTTATTATTGGACGACCCGCTCTACCTCCTGACCACAGCCGCCCAAACTCAACACGCCATCTTATTTAGAACGACGCGTCCCTGTTTGACTTTTCCCAAAATAAGACGAACACAGCAGAGCATGAACAGCATGCAGTATGGACGCCTCATCGCCTGAGTATAGGGTGGATTGAAAGAGGTCAAAAGGAGAAGTGAAGGTCTACGACGGAGACGTTAAAGTGGACGAGGAGAGAGAGAGAGAAAGGGCTCGTGTCCATCTTCCTCTGCCGCTGAGTGGCTGCTATCGATTCTGTCTGCTTCTCTGTCTGTGGCAGGAAGACAGAGAGCGACGGATATATGATACAGGATTAAATACCACGTGTGTGCAAGGAATATTCAGTTTGTAGCACATGCACAAACCATACGAAACACTCGATAACGCATCATTTGAATAAACACAAACCAGAAGGACTGCTGGTAGGATAATTGTCCACAAAGCCTCATCTGGTTAAATGGAAGAAAGCAGCGGCGTGAAGTCGCATCTACATCGCTGCAATACTTCACGTCAAAGAGCAGATTGCTTTATTGCACGCGGCAGCGAGCGGGCATCGGCGTGCCAGTCCAAATAAAGAGAAAGTTTCCAGGATTTCTCGCAGCCGCAGATAATGAAAGGTGTTAAAGGGGGGACGGAAAAAAAAACTTCCAACATGGAGTCCAGCGTAGGGAAGGAACTCAAATGCCCTTCAGCTTGAAAAAACACCAACAATACCAGTGGTGTGAGAGCGAGAGAGGCTACCAATCATCTTGACCAAGGCCTCAGTTTTAACATAATTACACTAAGGTATAATATAGATATCGAAAATGCCTCTCGTACCGCTTTTGACTGATCGCAGCAGTCTGCGTTATTATGCCAACTGCAAATCAAGAGGAGAGGAGGAGAGACAGATGTTAGTGTAATTTAATGAATTAAGGGAGGGAGAGAGAGAAGTGGGAGAGTTTGCTGCCGTCTCATCGAGCCGCCATTCTTCTTTCTTTATATTTCAATCAGCGTTTTTCTCTCCCCGCGTGTGACGTCTTGGTTTGTGGTTTTGGCTTCGCTCTGTTCTTTTGTCTCTGTGGATATATAGACAAGGTCACAGCAGCAGCAGGAGCAGGAGGAGGAGGAGGAAGAGGAGGAGGAGGAAGAGGAGGAGGCGGCAGTGGTAGCCTCACTGCTTCTGATGATAATGTGCACTCAGCTCATAATAAATTTGACTTTAGGATTACGACGTTACGTCATTTTATAAATCCTGCGAGTGGCTGTGGGTGAAGGAAACTGAAGCCACAATTTACTACGTCAAGGGCAAAGACTGTTTCTGCATCAGGTATTTCTGTTTCTGTGTGCGCCCGCAGGAAAATCTGAATACCTATATTTAAAATTCATCTACTCAACTTATCCTGCAGTATTTTGTCGTAATTAGACAAGGTTATTTTTTCCCTCTGAGAAAACTGAGTTGACGCGTCGACTTTCAGGGGAGAGAAACCGATCGAGTTGCACGCTGCTAACAGTTTAACGCGAGGTGTTAAACTATTAACGGACGGATAAACTCCACCAACAGCAAACGCCCATGTGGTTCTGTTTATACTGCTGCATTTGGTGTCTGCATACATGAACGGATACAGTCTGCTCAGTCATAATATTCGGGGCTGCGAGCAGACGGTCTGCGCCGACCCTGCCCTCAGGGTGTTACACGCCGATACGAAAAGTTACATTTGAGCTTCGGGACAAGTTTCTCCTCCAGTTGGGACGGTGTCGCCCCGTGTGTGAGGGCTCGGTCCAGGGTTCGAATCCGACCTGTGGCTCTTTCCCCACATCTGTCACTCTTCAGCTGTCTCTATCAAAAAAAAGCTTGAAAAGGCCCAAAAAATAAATCTTTAAAAAGTATTCACAGGCTTTGGAGCATCGTGCATGAACAGATACTGTTAGTCATCCAGAGGTTATTAAGTATAATGTAGCATCATGTTGCTAAACTCTGTCTTCGTTGGCCTTTGATAAACTGGTGCATGAACAGAATTAAATTACAATAATAATGAAGCTGATGACCTCCAGAGAGGCCAAAGCACAGGGTCTCCTGCAGAGCGGTGACCTGCTCAAGGAGGCTTCAGCAGAGTGGATACATGCCAGGAGGTCATCAGCACAGATTATGCTTTTCAGGCCAGAACAACAATTTGCCACCCTGGCCTGTTTTTTGTTTTCTGCAGCCCGTGCGCTTTCCATTTCTGCGGTTGATATTCAGTTTCCTCGCATGACTGAGATCGGTTTGTAATCTTTGTCGAGGAGATGTGTAGAAAACCACTTATCCCCAAACATGACCATAACCCGGAATATGTGCTGGTGTTCAACAAAACATGACACATCCTTCAAAGCGAGGAGAGGACAAGAGGAAAGGGATGGTTAAGACAGGAAGGAAGGATGCAAACGATGGGGTGAATCTAATTAAAGCGCCGGCACGGAGCGGGGAGGGGAGGGGAGGTGGCGACGGGGACTGAAAAGGCTGAACAGGAGACAGGAGAGGACAGCGAGAGGAGGGAGGGGGGGCGTATGGATGCGTGGAAAGACAGATGAATCAGTCGTCAGATGGAGATACAGCCAGGAAAGACAGATGGATGGCGAGAGTGGCGATAAAGAGATAACTGGTCAGAATAGGTCGCCCGCCGGAGGAGGAGAGCTAAAACAGATGGATAGGAGCAGTCGAAATGAAAAGACCATGAGACGCGGTTGAGCGGCGGGATGGATGAGAGAGGAGCGAGGAATGACAGAGGGATGGAGTGAGAGAGTGGGGAGAAGAGCAGAGGGGGGAAAAAGTAAACCACAGAGTGAGTCAGGGAATTATCCCTGTCTGGTCTTGTTAACTTGACACGGGCCACGCCTGGGAGGAAGACAGACGGATGGACGGACGGACGGACGGACGGACGGAAGGACAGAGTGCAAGAAAAACTGCAAGGATCAGAGAGAGAAAGTGTCAGAGAGAGACGGATGAGGGATAAAGTGCACAGGAGCTTGGGAAGGAAATATTAAGTGAGACAAGATTAAAGAAACGAGAAAGAAACAGAATCCATAGAATCAAACTCACGATGCCGAGCAGTAAGTAAACACTGACTCTGTGTCATGTGCAGCAGTCTGCAGGGAGACGAGGCCCAGCTCATTTCATACCACAAGCTTCTATGTATCCCTCTGTATCTGCCATCTTTTGATTGCACGAGTCCTAAGCGTTGCAAAAAAAAAAGAAGGCCTATCTTATCTGCCCTAATTTGGAAATGCATCGAGAAAAAAACCAAAAACAGACTCAAACCGCATGTCTCGGCACAGCACAGCTCAGCTCAGCGTCCTGCCACCATTCAACTGATACTGTCCAGAACGGCGTAACTATTTAACCACCACAATCTTGAGCGCAGCATTTTTTTGGCACATCCCGGACATGGCACCGTCTGTGCAGTTACTGCGGTTGTACAACCCAGAGAGAGAGAGAGCCAGGGAGCGGTGCCAGTCCCCGGGATGGTTCTGAGTGATCCCTGCGTTGGTTATCTTGTGTAGGAACCCAGAGAGCCGGGAAGGGCATTTAACGTCGGAGCCAGATCCTGACAACGAGCTGAAATGTAGCAGTTGTAGTCAGACCAAGACACACAAATGTGAAAGTAATGCTGGTAATATAATCAAATTAATGAGTTACGTCAGTTTTAATGGGTTAAAAGTGGCTTTGACACACAGATTTGATCGTGGTTGGATACCTACAGAGATTAGGTCACTATGTATGTAGTAAAACAGAGAGAGGGGTCGAGCTAGACAAAGAGGAGATGTGGAAACCCGTGTATGCACAGTACAGTGTGCTGTAGGGCTAAATTATGCATGAGCACATACATACCTGCCCGGTTAACGTCTGGACGAGGTACCAGCCGCAATTAAAAAGCAGAAATCGGATTTAAAAATAGAGAGCAGGGGAGAGGAGATGAAGGAGTCGCCTCGGCAGGGTGACACAGGGGTGGAAAGCAGAGGGAATAATAATGAAAATAAAAAATGAAAATAAAAGAGAGGCGCACGAGTGGATGAGCTTTGTGTTTGTGGGTGAAAAGGAAAAGGGGAGAGAGGGTGACAGAGAGAGAGACAGGAGAAGGAGTGCGAGTCCTTCACCGTGCCCTCATTAGCAACAGATGAAAGTGGTTATGCATGCCTGGTGTTACATGAACATGCGAGTGTGTGTGTGTGTGTGTGTAGTACAGACAGGGCGTGTGTGTGTTTGTTGTGTATGTATTAATGTGCTGCCCTTTACTAATGCCACACTAATCTCCCATCGGGTCAAAGAGAGCACATCTCCTGTTATTCATCAGCGAGCGGCGGAGGGAGGGAGGGAGGGACGATAAAGAAAGGTGTGGAGGAGATGGAGGAGTGGACGGAGAGAGGAGACAGAAGTAGGGCGAGGAGGGATGATGATGGATGGACAGAGGAAGATGGAAAAGGGAGGATTGATGGACAGGTGCTAAACCCAAACAATGAATACAGACCAAAAAATAAACGATTATTCAACAAAGAACGATCCATTTTTCTTCATTTTGCACCAGTTCTGTCAAGGAAATCTAAGAAATAAGAGGGTAGAATCTTTAAAATCTGAAATCAGATCCTCTGAAGACAGAACAACAATTATTTCATAAATGAAATCAAGCGGCATCCCGGGGTCAAATCCTCGGCTGCACTGTTGGCAGTTTGAGTGCGGTGGGAAGCCAGTGAGGGATCATGTGCCGAAAAGGGCGTCCAAGACTTGATCGAGGTGCCCAGGCTGAAGATGTTGGGATCTGATGGATGGTACCCTCAGATACCCTCAAAGGAGGTTTATACGGGAAACGTAACATTATACAGGTGTTCCTTTTCTTTGTATCCACCTGGAGAGACACACCGACCCAGTTCCTCCTGATGATTTTGGCCCATAAACTGAATAAAAACATCACGGTAGTTGTGCAAAAAGGTTTAATCTATCTGTATATCCACTCATACTTAGACTGTCAGAGTCATACAGCCTCTACACGAGCTTTTATTCTTTTTATTCAGGTCTTAAAATGTTTTAGCCTTTCTAAAAAAACAACAAGTTTAGTAAAGTGACAGAACGCCTGACCTGACTCTGGCTTTCAAAAGAAAAACCACAGGGCTGCGGTGAAAGCAAACAATCAGACAATCCTCCAACATTATAGGTTTTAAAAACGCTCCGAGGCAATTCAGATATTATAATACCGAAACCTTATAGCGCTGAAACGACATCAAAACGCCGCGAACATCCTGAAAAGTACAAATTTCATCTGAACTGACCGGCACAAAAAAAACAAAACAAAGAAGAAGGAGCTCGCCGTTCAGCAGCTGCCGTCTCAGCAATGACTAATTGAGGTTACCACGGCAATATGGGACCGGGATGCCTGTCTGCTGAACATCATGTTAATCAGATTGGGCTGCTAAACACACACACACACACACACACACACATGCAAACATGCATGCATGGAGCGTATAAAAACTGCACATGCATGCATGCACATGGAGACAAACACGTGAACACACGAGTATATATTCACAAAAACGCCGTCACCACAAATGTGGTTGAGTAAACGATAGCAGTGCCTAATTAGATTTAACAGCGTAAGCTGATCTGAGCGGTTGTTTCTAATCCAAATATTCTTTTTTCTTTTTTTTCTTTGCAATATCGTCAACAACCTGTAATTACTTCTGGGTTTGTATTCGATTCAGTTATAAATACAAAAAAAACAAAAACAGCATTTTTGGTTTTTTAGGAAGTTTTAGTGTGTGTGTGTGTGTGTGTGTGTGTGTGTTGTGTGTGTGTGTGTGTGTGTGTGTGTGTGTGTGTGTGTGTGTGTGTGTGTGTGTGTGTGTGTGTGTGTGTGTGTGTGTGGGAGCTCACTCAGGGTGTATTTGATTCGGAGCTGACAGGAAATTGACGTCCCCTTGTGGGTTTGGTCGAATAAATAAACTGAGAGAGAGGAGATGAGAGAGAGAGAGAGAGAGAGAGAGAGAGGAGGAGAGAGAGAGAGGAAGGAGAGAGAGAGAGAGAGGAGAGAGAGAGAGAGACAGAGAGACAGAGAGACAGAGAGAGAGAGAGAGAGAGAGAGAGAGAGAGAGAGAGAGAGAGACAGAGAGACAAAGAGAGTTTGTTTTTATTGAAGTCCATAACGGGCTTCAAAGAGGCTGAGATGCACACGTCAGCACACACACTCGTCACACAGCGTTCACAGAAACTAAAGATGAAGATGCATTTATATATTTGTCACATGATCACGATGCTGGCACTCCTGCTGCAGGTTTGGCATCAGCTCAGCACTAAGCACTGCCAACCACCGGTCATCCACTGCCACCTGGTGGAGCTGTGGTGACACAGCAGGTTCACAGAGTGTGTGTGTGTGTGTGTGTGTGTGTGTGTGTGTGTGTGTGTGTGTGTGTGTGTGTGTGTGTGTGTGTGTGTGTGTGCCAAAATGAGTGTGTGAAGTTCAAACCTGTGTCTTTAACCGTGTGAGCCGCTTGTTTGATTTGACTCTCCACACACTTTAAAACTTAAAGGCGGGGTGAGTGTAGAGAAGCACAGCAAGCGTAGGAGGAGGAGTGGAAGTAATTGTTGTTAGAGGGGAGGAAAAGAGGAGAAGATACCAGGAGAAATCAGGGAGAATGAAAGGAGGGAACACAAAGTGCAGATAGGAGGACAGGAAGCTAATCTTTCAGACTAGCAGACCATCATTTCGCTCGGGCCTGTTTGAGATCGTTATTTAATTACATGCTTCCTAATGGAAACCATGAATGTGTCTGCGTCAGGTCTGCAGTCTCTTATTGTAGGAACAAGCCTGACGTGCAGGAGAGCAGCGTGCATCTTCTCTTTGTTTTTCATCGATCATGTCTTTAATTTCATTTTTGTTTGAGTTTGGGAAGTTTTTCCAAAAGATTTGAAGCTTTCAGCCAGTTCACGTGCAGCAAACGTTCCCCTGCGTACAGCTTACAGACCCTTCATCGCTGTTCCTCGTTATCTTCATTGTTCTGCATCTTCTCCATCATCATCCTGCATCTCTTTAATCATCCCTCTTCCTCTGTTCCTTCTGTTCTCCCCTCTCTCCTTTTGTCCGCTCAGCGTTTTTCTTTCTACCAAAGTCGCGCTTGGCCCGCCTCCAGAACTCACAACCCCCGCTCCATTGGCCGTTAATGTAACATCACTGTAATCCGAACACTCTATAAACAGCCGTCAGTCAAAGCCCACTCGAGGCTCCTCGGCTAGTTACGCCCGAGAAGCGTCTGCAGACAAAGGGACGCATTGTCTTGATGTTTAGCTGCAGGAGTTTTGGGGAGCGGGACCACCAACGGGGAAAGAGTGGCTTCACTTGTTCTTTTGTGCTTTTGATGTTTTCTTCTTCTCCTCCGGAGGGGTTCAGGGGAGGAAGATTGTGGGTGAACGGAGGCACAGTCGACTTTACCACCCCGCCATCTACCTCTCTCTCTTTTCCCTCTCGCTCTCTCTCTCCCTCTTTCGGCTGTGCCAAACCACTGTCTCTATAGCTGTCTGTCTCCCCTCCAGCAAAAACCATTTAGTGGGGAATCTCAGACACACACACACACACACACACAAACACACTTAATTTCCAGGGTCAGACGTGGTGCAAAAGGTCACGATCTTGGTTCATTTCAGGCTCCTCTTCAGTGGAAACATTTATTCCCTCCAAAGAAATATCAGAGCTTTTTTTCAAGGGTCTGAACTCCAGCTCATCCGAATCAGCTACTATAGTGGACCCGTCGTGGGCCTCCACCCCCATGTTAGGAAACTATGGCCTAGATCAAGGCCTCGTTTTTTAATCCCGGTCCAGAAGAAAACAGTGCATCGAGGATGTAATCAGCCTGTTTCATGTCTGAGAATAACCCAGATTTCTTTTTCATTCGGTTTGGTCGATTTGCAAACACAACAAAACAGCAAAAAAAAGTTTGACATGAAAGTCTGTTTTGTGTCGAGCATTTCCACTTTGCTCTATCGTGTTTTTTTTTTCTTCCCTAATTCTCCCGTCTGGTGCAGGATTCAACAGTAATTTATCGTAATAGGAACCATACTGAAAATCTGTGTGTGTGTGTGTGTTTGTTGCAGCGTGGAGTCGGTGAACGACGGGCTCTTCCACACGGTCGAGCTGTTGATTCAGAACCGCTCGCTGAGCCTTGTGGTGGATAACGGCGCCCCGAAGAGCATGGGCAAGCTCGCACGCCAGCCCTCCGTCGACCACAACACCCAGCTTTACATCGGAGGTACGTGCACGCTCACACGCAACGTTCTGAACGCTGCTTCCTTTTTGTGGCCGTACATGTTTTCTATGCATGGGTGCATACAGATACAACATGCAAATACACACAAAGTCCCAGCGAGGGATGTGGTGAGAGATGGAGAACTGTTTCAACTTTTCCTCCGATTTAAAAAAGGGGGCAAGAGGACAGTCGGTCTATTTTCTTAAGACCTACAAAGAAACGTTATTGTGCAACAGAGAGAACCGAGAGTGAATCCAGGGACTCGAGTGATCCTCTTTATCCTCTACTTATTTTCTGCAAGTCTCAAGTTTATTTCATTTATATGGCAAACAGGTTTTTGCACCAAAGCACTTCACTTCAAAGATTGAGACACTATAAAAGAAAAAAAATAAGAAAATATAACATTACAGGTTCAAAGCCAGAGAATAAAAGTGCGTCATCAGCCTGCATAATGTGAGGATGTGAGAACAGGGCCGATGTGGTCGCATTCCTCGGTCTAGCCTGACCCTGACTGACCTCCCTGTCTTCCTCTCTTCTCGTCACCCAGGTGTACCACCACAGGTGGTGGCCTCAGGTCTGCGACCCGGCCCTGAGCGCTCCCCTCAGACTTTTAACGGCTGCATCCACAACGTCCGGATAAACGGTGAGCCTCAAGACCTGAGTTACCGAGCGGCGGGAGGAGCACGGACGCAAGGCTTCGAGGGCAAGGTAAGATCTGAACCTGGGGAAGACGTCCATGCTCGTCTCATCACTTTGTGGCCTAACTCCTGTTCCTCTTCTGTCTCCAGGCTGATGCCATTCTTCCAGGGTGTCATTCCTGCAGCGTGTGCGCCCAGGGTCCGTGCAGGGAGGGCGGAGAGACGGGGGTCACATGTGACTGTCCACCAGGTCGCAGCGGGGCTCTTTGTGATCAGACAACAGCACCGAACCCCTGTCAGAACAGCAGGTCAGTATTATCATCAGCTTTCCTCGTCACATCATACCCGCCTCCTCTAACCCGTCTTCCCTTCTGCTGCCTCCTCGTTTCAGATGTGCTCATGGCACGTGTATGCCGAAGGGTCAGTCCTACAGCTGTAAGTGCAGCGAAGGCTACCAGGGTCAGTACTGCGATCGACGGCAGGAGCCTCCAGCCTGCAGAGGGATGCGCTGTGGACACGGGGAGTGTCGCGTGTCAGAAGGAGGAGAGCCGGTCTGCCTCTGTCAGCCCGGATACACCGGACCTACCTGTGACGCAGGTAAAACTGGAGACAGAAAATCAAGAGACAGTCTTGAAACGTGACAAATATCAGTGCATGTAACGTGTGTGTTTCATCTCCGTCCAGAGTTTAAATGTCAAGGGGAGATGGTGAGGGAGCAGCTGAAGCGCCACCAGCCGACGAGAACGTGCACGTCCACCAGCAAGATCCCCCGCATGGACTGTCCCCGGTCCTGCCAGGCGGCGGTACCCTCGGGCATTTGCTGCGGCGTCACCAAGACCAGGAGGAGGAAGGTGGTGTTCCGCTGCACCGACGGCACCTCGTACTCCGAGGAGATGGAGACCGCTCTGGAATGTGGCTGCTCCAAGTGCCCGTTGTAACAGCACCAGCAGCCGTTTGTCCTTGTTGGTTAGTTTTTTGTTTTTGCAACACCCACCGCTGCCGTTTTGTGAATTCTACACGTCAACGAGGCCGTCGCTCTGAGTTTTTGGTTTGTTTGTTTCCTCCACGCTGACGAGCACCAACATTATGTGATTTTTGTTTTTCTTTTTTTTTCACACATTCAGTTTGACCGCCGCCAATTTGCTTGCCAAGAAGAAAACCACAAACGAAAAACAAAAATGGGACGTGGATGTGTGCGTGTTTTTTTGTTTGTTTTTTTGACAGAGAGAAAATATATTGTAAGATATAAGTGAGAAAAAACATAGAACTTATTTTTATTATGGATTTTTTTTTCTAAAAGATGATAAAAGGACTGATAAGTTGTTTGTTTTTTTAATATGTTGATTATATATTGTGTTACATAGTATGAAAAGTTATTTTGTACCTTGTACTGAGTAAAAAAAATACACAGCAAAATAGATTAACATTCCTTTAAAAAGTATATGAATTTATATGTATGTATAAATCTATATAAATATATACCCTAACCCAATGAATTTTATATTTTCCAAGTGTATTTGCATGATGTTAATGTGAGCGCTGATGTGTGGGACGCTTTGGACACTGAGAGAGACGAGCTCCGATCCACGACAAAGGAAAGAAGGTGGCAGAGTTTCTGTCGGCCTCTCTCTCTCTTTCTTGGAGACGAAATAAAAAGGGAACTGTTCGTGCCCAGCTCACCTGCTTCACTATATAATGGACATCTTCCTCACACGTGACATAAAGACTCTTTCCACAGAGACGGTTTATTATAACAGTTTGTTCTGATATTGTGTTGTTTGCTTGTTTGCGCGGCCAGACTTGGAGCCACGTGGAAAAAAATCTGAATTAAACAGGAAGTCCCATCCGATTCCCATCGATTTTTCAAATGAGGTGGAGACGCCAAAGTCAAACTGCATTTCCCTTAACGGATGAGTCAGAGATGACAACTTCAAGTGCCTTCGCTGTACTTATTTTGAAATTTTAAATTTTGTTTGGCTGCTACTGAACGTTCGAGCTTTTTTGGGTTTTTCTGGGGGCGGGTTGAAGGGATTGTTTACACCCCGTCTCCATGACAACACAATCCAAACGGTGGCCTTCCTTCCTCCATCAACAGATAAACAGGTTGTGTGTGAATAATTGAATCATTTGTTTGCAGAAACCATATCTTCAATGTGAAATCGCAGCCTTTCTTTTTTTTTTTTTACAGTGTCATCACATTATATAACACAGGTCTGATTGTTTTTGTTTTGTTGTTATTGACCAAAAGAGACGAGAGCGCTCCAGTCTGATCACAGCAAACCTTCCACGTTACGTAACTTTGTTGTCATGTGAACCAGAAATCAGATTTTGCATCGAGGTGCCACGACACAGCTGAGAAAAAAACAAACAAAACGTTTTCCATAGATGACTAACATGATTAAAAGTATAACAAAAGACTATAATGTAACTACTACTGTATTGTTTACTTCATACATTGTTGCTTTGTTTACAACAGATGCAAAATATTGTCACACGTTCACAGTTAATCTATTATTCTGGGTTTGAGACATATCAGTATTATCCTCGTCTGTCCTCCGTCCCCTCCCTGCTCCTCTTGGTCCAACATGTCTCCTCTCTCTCTGTCTTTGCCACAGTTGTTTTCCTCTCTCTCCTTTTGTTTTACTCATCACCTCCTCGTGAACTGAATAAAAACACCGTTAGTTATCGGTCATCGGCGATAGAAAGAAACACTCGTTTCCATTTTTCAGGTTTTAGGTTCAAAAACAACAACAACACATGAATATGTGAGTGATAATAATTGATACTTATGTTGAATGTTAAAATTAAACTACCATTGAAACTATACTACACTCTCTGTCTTTGAGTTTGTTTCAGGTGTGTGTACCTGCAGTTTGATTTCATGTTGCAAAGCTTCAATATTTATTAATGAATTAACTCTTTCTGTTAGTTTACAGTGACAGGGACGCTTCACTTGTATCGTGTCACTGTGAAGTTTGAATAGAAGTAGGTTGATTTTTAAGTCATGAAGTGAAACAGGCGGCTAACAGTCGGCCTGATGTGTTATCCAGGTGGTTCGGACCACTGAAGATTCCTCTAGTCTTCTTTATACAGCATCTCTCAGACATGATGTGAACACCAGCGTGTGGAGAACATGGTAAATGTCAAACCACCTGAGAACGTCAGGTGGCCTGAGAACAGCAGCTGGTGTTGCAGTGAGACCAAGAAGCTTCCTTTGGGTTTATTTCTTTTTACCGACAGCAGGCGGCGCTGCTGCTTCAGAACAGAGCAGCTGTTTGACCTTTGACCGCCTGTGTGCAGTGCATGAGTCATGATAATTTAATAATATGATATGTGATAGTATAACAGCAGCAGGGGAAACGTACTTCTACTCGGATACTTTTACTTTAGTCACATTTTCACTGACTTCAGCTGAAGTAAAAGATTTAAACGTCTCCTCAAACTGCATACAGACTGGATATGCAGTCATGACACAACCTTATAACATTTAATGACATCCACATGACAAGTCCAAAACTACGTGGAAATATTCATGACACAGTTCTAATGTTATGTGCAGGTGACATTTTAACGTAAAGTAAAAGCTGATAATAAGAGCTGCTATGGCATGTTTATGACAGGTTATGTGGTTCATTTTAAATATTCATAACAAAGACACTGACTGAGGTTGTGTTGACTTGGTTTGAACAGACAATGTGAAGCATCAGAGAGAGAAGCAGGATTTAATTTAAAATAAATAAAACTTACATGTGAAACATATGATATTTCTGCCATGCCTCCATGATATGAGCATTATGTATCAATGGACCAATGATGTTAAATCATTAAACTATCTGTATTTTCCGCCAGTAGATGGCAGCAGTGTGCAGACAGAGAGGCACAACCGAGTCATTTAAATAAAACTGTTTGTTTATTTTAAACATAAATATATTTATAAATATAGATGGAGCAATGGAAATCAAACTGATCATGACTTTCCTTGTTTAATAAAAATATACATCTGTACATTGAATGCATGTATAAAGATAAACTTTAAGACTTTAATCTGTATTTATTTTGCACGTCCATTACTTCTGTATTATCAATCATCTGCTTTAGAGAAAACTGATTTGTTTGATGGAGGAACTCTACTGTCCTCTCGTTTCTCAGACGGTGTTGCAGCTTAACGAGTGACCGTGTTAATTGGTGACCCTCAGCACACCTGTGGGCGTTGTTTTTGTTAATCAGCCAATGAGGAGCGTCAGGTGTTGCTCCTGAATCCTGAATCTGCTCGGTCCTCCTTCAGACTGCACAGAGCTTCACCATGCCTCGCTTTCAGTCCGTGTACTGTGACTTTTTCTACACCCCTCTGACAGAGGATGTGGAGCAGCTGCTGGCTCGCTTTCAGCAGACCGACTCGGTCAGGTACGAGGTCTTCTCAGCCGTCTGGAGAGAGATGGGCTTCTCGGATGTTTTTCATGGTGTCACCCGCGTCGGTGAACTGAAGAGGTTCTGCAGAGTAACGCTGGCCACGGCCCTGAAGTACTTTCTGCCTCCGTACAGCTACCAGATCCGAGTAGGAGGCTTGTACCTGATGTTTGCTTTTTACCACACGCAACTTGCTGCTCCACCCGTGAAGATCAGAGTCCCTCTGAGGGACTGGGCTCAGGTTCAGAAGTTCCTCAAGGACTCTGTGGATTCTGGGCACATGGATGTGCTTTACATCTATCAGAAGCTTGTTTCAATCAAAGCCATACACTACACTGCCATGCCACATTTCCTCTCCTTCCAGAAGCAGAGGAAGCCAAAGAAGGAGCCTGTGTGTGCAGATTTTATTGGGAGGACCACGGCGATCCAGGAGCTCACCTCCTCAGACATGCTGGAGGAGCTGACCAACATCCAGAACCAGTACGAGAAGCTGAAGCAGGCCACGGCGGAGGTCAGCAGCCAGGTCAACATGACCCATCGAGACCTCTCCACCCGCCTGCAAAAATGCATGTCCGAGTTCCTCACCTGGCAGCAGAAGACTTACTCAGGGAATCAAAAAAACAAGAAGTCTGGTGATGATGATGAGGAAGAGGAGGAGGAGGAGGAGGAGACACCAGCTGAAGCCAGCAGCAGCAGGGCCCGGCTCCTGTCCTCCATCAAGCAGAAGAGCTACAAAAACGTCCAGGAGGCGTCAAAGTCCAGGAGGCACCGACAGGCCGAGGCAGTGGAGTCTTCCAGCTCCGGGCCGGAGCACGTCCAGGAGGCAGCTCAGCAGAAAAAGAGGCCAGTCTCACTGCGAGCTCGGACCACGAAGAATCTCCCCATGACGGACGAGAATATCACCCAGATCTGGCACCTCAGTGCTCCTGATGAGCAGGCCATGATACGAAAAAGGAGCTTCAACTAGGCAGCACAGTTCAGACCGTGATCAGAAGGAGGAAGGTCCTTCAGGTTAAAGCAAGTTCACTCTTTATACTGAGGAACAGTTCTGAGTTCAGTTTCTCTCATTATGCATCTTTATGTTAATAAATATATTTAAATATTTAAATGTTAAACCTACTTGTTTGAATGTAGGAAAAGCTTTTTCTTGCATGTTACTTCACAGCGTTGTCTGTGCAACATAACCTTGTATTCTGTATTTAAAAAAACACATTTGCATCCTGTCCCTCTGCCTTTCAATGTAAAATAAAGTTTATGACGGATAAGGAATGACTACTGACTTCCTACACATCGCCAGAGAGATCATAAGTGAGTTTAAGTAAATTAAAGTAAAGTAAATTATGACAAATAAACGTGTTAACTGAGGAGGTAACCACAGCAAAACATGAACATAAAGGGAAAGGGGGCCAAAAGTAGAATTAAATCACTGAACTTCTTTAAGCACAAAATACTGCAGTAATTAAATAAAAGCGATACTTATATAATCAGGTGAAATACCACAGGGAAGCCAAGAGTTATTTTTTATTACAGAAATTCATGTTTTACGATTTCATTTACAGATAGACAAATGATAGTTAGTCAAAAGGACAGAGCTACAAATAAACTAAAATGTAACAAGTTCTGCTTCACTAATGAAGTTTACATTAAAACATCTAAACAACAGTGCCAGAAGAACGCGTCCAAAATATTCTGGAATAAATTCACTGGAACAAGGTGGAGATGAATCAAACATGTAATATTTTAAAAATAATATTTAATGTGCAGTTTGCACAAGATAGATTCAATTCAGTGTCTTACATGACACCCCCATGACTTGTTACAGTCCCAAAACTCCACAGTAATAAATAAAATGTCTTTCTAGTATACAAGTAACATTTTGAAGTATTTGTATTTCCAATTTATGCAACTTCATATTTTTTCCACTACTCTCTACTGCTACTATTACTCCCTTTGTTTGACAGCAGTCCAGACAAAATATAGTTAAACTAAATAACTATTATTATTGATTAGGCTACCTGGCAATATATTAAAATTATCTCCATACTTTTACTTCAATAATACTTTGAATGCAGTTAGTATTTCTACCACCACAACTTTTTTACAGCATCATTTGGTTTATGATCTTAAAGTCCAGTTAAAGGTCATTAACCCTAAAACACTAACGTTAAAATTAGTAACACCATCACGATCACCGAAACGATATAATATCCCAGATAAAATACAGTTTTCATCAATCCTCTTCTCTTCTCTCACACCAACTACCTTCATGTCCTCTATCACTGCATCCATTAACCTCCTCTTTGGTCTTCCTCTAGGCCTCCTCCTGTCTGGCAGTTCAAAACTCAGCATCCTTCTACCAATATATTCACTATCTCTCCTCTGGACATGTGCAAACCATCTCAGTCTGGCCTCTCTGACTTTAACTCCAGAACCTCTAACATGTGCTGTCTCTCTCTGATATACTCATTCCTGATCCTATCCATCCTGGTCACTCCCAAAGAGAACCTCAGGATCTTCATCTCTGCTACCTCCAGCTCTGCCTCCTGTCTCTAAAACCTGAACAACATCGCTGGTCTCACCTTTCCTTTCATTTGAGCTGAAACTCTTCTATCACACATCACACCTGACACTTTTCTCCACCTGTTCCATCACGCTTCTTCACTTCTTTTCCACACTCTCCATTGCTCTGGACTGTTGAGCCTAAAAATAAGTATTTAATAAGTATTTTGTTTATCGGCTCTGTTGCGGGTGAATTGGCGCCACCCAGCGGCCACTTTGCAGCACTGCATCAACAAACCGCAGCCCGGAAATCTCGTTTGAAGAAGTTCCTCCGGAGCTTCCTGTCTGCAGAGCCACTTGTTGAGGAGAAGAAGGAGAAGAAGGAGCAGAGGAAGGAGGCGAAGAAGGAGGAGAAGACGATGCTGGGAACACAGCGGTAAAATAAACAGAGTTAGGGCAGCTATGTTCGGTCTGAGAGAGGCCGGGGTGCTCGGCTTCTCCGTCGCTGTGGCGGGCGGAGTCGCATATTTCATCTGGAGCCACTCGACCTCCTCCGGGGAGAAGAAGAAGGAGAAGGAGAAGAAAGAGGAGGAGAAGAAAGAGGAGGAGAAAGATGGTAAAAGTGTCAGAGAGGAGGAAGGAGAGAAGAAGCAGGAACAAGCTGTTCAACCTGTGGCTGCTGCTGAAGCTCAGAAAGCATCACAGGTGAGAAGCAGTGAGGCGGACACACCTTCCTGTGTGAAAAACAAAAAATAAACCAGATTAAAGAGCCGCCAGAGAAAATGTTTAATGTTTTATGTCTGTGTTTAACTTTAAATAACCCCCACAGTTCATAAACCTACAGTAAAAACCAGCGAAATGTCTTTATTTGTGAGGTTAGAACAAAAAGTTCAAGCGCTTCGTCTGCAAGGAATGCTGGGAAATGTAGTACACCACTGAAATAGACTTCAGGTGATTTTAATTGTGTAATTAAACGACCTGCATCAACTACTGAAATCAATTAATATCAATCAATGTCTTAGACAGTTTCCTGTAATTTTTAAATTATTTGCTGCATTTATTATTTTTATAATTTATTTATTATTATTTTTATCATTATTATTTATTATTATTATTATGATTATTATTATTTGCTGCATTTCTCAGTTTTTAAACAACATATTTTAGTCCGAGATGGAAATCTGACGTTATTTTCTGATGTTTTATTCAAATAACTAAATAATAGGATAATAAATAAAAGAGAAAAACTCTTAAATAAGGAGGACTGGGTTCAAAGTATCAAAGTTTAAGTTGAATTTAATATTCTTGTACAAGAAGAAGCGTTTTAAGGCTCCTCGAGGAGCTCTAACCGTTGGTTTTTATACAGTTTTCTTAAACTGGGCTGTCTCGGACACCTCCCACCTGATAATTTCCTTTTTTGGTTTTCTGCTCAGTGATGTACATTATGTTTCTGTCCAAAATGACACTTCTCAGGCCTGTCTCTAATGTCCTTGAATTATTGGTTTATAAGTATCTCTCCCTGCCAGCCTCAGTAAAACACGAGACATGCAAAAAAAACAGGAAACACACATTATATGAGTTAAAACATCTGCACCCCAGTATAAATCCTAATTTTTATAACAGATAGCATGCAGATTTATTGATAAATACTAAGAATACAACAAAGCTAATGACTGTTTTCATGATCGCAGATGAAATGAGATGAAATATAATTGTTTTTATATAAATAATAATTGTTTTGTCTAAAAGTCAAAATTACAGTTCATATATTGTAACATGATGACTTGAGGTGTCCAGTTTAACCCAGAAGATGTTTAATTTATGTGGATAAAACAGAAAATTGTCACATTTGAGAAGAAAGACTAAATCAGCCTGGTTGATTATCAGAATTGTTGCAGTGTGACTGATTTTAAATTGTTTTATGTCAGGACAAATGTTCTAAGAGAAGTTAGGCTCTGACATAATCTGGTGTGTGATCTGTGTCAGCTGCAGTCGAAGCCCGTGGAGTCAGCTGGGACGCAGGTGCTGGTTCTGGGTCTGGATGGAGCCGGTAAGACCAGCCTGCTGCACTGTTTGGCCACCGGCAGCCTGGAGCAGGACATGCAGCCTACGCAGGGCTTCAACGCCGTCTCCATCAACAAGGAGGACCTGCACATCGAGTTCTTAGAGAGTGAGTCACAGGGAAACACACGAGTCACTTCTGCTTTGAGTCGGTGTCACACTCGTCTGTCTGTCTCTTTGTCTGTCTGTCAGTCGGAGGGAAAGAGGAGCTGCGGCCGTACTGGCAGAAGTACATGTCCAGAGCTCTTGTTCTGGTGTTTGTGGTCGACTCGTCCAGCGCTGAGCTCTTCCCCGTCGCTAAGAAACATCTACACGAGCTGCTGGCGTCCGACCCCCTCCTGCCTTTAATGGTGCTGGCCAACAAACAGGTGAGCGTGACAGCAGAACACTCCACGCTCTTCGGGCCTCTTATCCAAGAGACGCTTCAATCCAGCTTCAACAAACAGCTTCATTATCATTTATCTTCTCAATCAATCATTTGGTCCGAGGTAACGTCATTCAAAATCTATCCAACATATCTTCAGTTTGTTTTTCTAGGAGATGGAAAGAACTCACATTTGCAAGCAGATCAGAATCTGTAGCTGATGAATTTTTGCTTCAAAACTGACTAAAGAACACGTCACAGAAAAATGTTTGTGGTCACACGTCACTGCAACGTTTATCCAGCTGTAAATCATCGTCTGTAAATCATCGTCCAAATGTGAGTCACAGCACCACAACTACAATCTAAATCACATGACTGTAACCTGCTGTCACATCTCAGTTTGATGAATTTAATCCAAAGAGTTACGCTCAGGGTTCCCACGGGTGCTTGAATTCCTTTAAAATGCTTGAATTTCAGTTCAGTGTTTTCAAGGTTGTGAAAATGCTTGAATTTTTTGTGAAGTGCTTGAAAATGCTTGAAATTTGTGTGACGTCTATCTCAATAAACCAAGAGAAAACAAAAATGTTTCCTAAGCGGCTACGCGCTTGATCCGATGCCTTTACATGCAGAACTCAGTTATCATACTCGCTTGGTGTTCTGCCGAGAAATAACAGTAGACTACTATCCACACCTGTTGGTCACTGTTATTGCGCTATGGTAGTTACACAATACACCGCTCACAAGCTGAGAATACAAGCCAATTCACAATTAGTTAAAAATCAAAACAGTCAATCTACCACCATATGAAATAATGCTAATTAGACCCATATTATTATGCCATACAGTGGCACCGCTGCGCTTCCCATGACCATCATGGCAAACACAACTAGTAGGCTACCTATTTAAAGGTGCTGGAAAAATGGAAAAACTGGTGCTTGAAGGTGCTTGAAAAGTGCTTGAATTTGTTCATGAAAAAGGTGTGGGAACCCTGTACGCTGTGACCGTCAACACTGGAGGTGTCTGATGAACAGAAAATCAACACAGCAGTCAGTACAGGACCTAAGCAGCTAAGCAAAAAAAAAAAAAAAAAAAAATAATAATAATATATATATATATATATATATATATATATATATATATATATATATATATATATATATATATATATAAAAATTTTTTTTTTACATTTTTATCATTTATTCTTGACTTTTGCAGTGCCTGTTTGATTATCAAGGCAAATGACAGAGAGAAAATGTTTAATTATTAATTAAATGTAATTATTTTTTGTTCAGATGTGATAGCTACAGATTTGGAACATTAAATAGATCCCACATCGTCGTAAATCAGCTGTAAGTCACCAATAGAGGATGCTTTCCGTACATAGGGCTGTATTTTCAGAGGTACTTTCATTAAAAAAGCAGAGCAGGTATCCTCTGGGATGATTCAATTCTTAAAGCTCCATGTCTCCATCATGTTTTCCAGGACCTTCCAGGATCCTGCAGCATCACTGACCTCCACGACGCCCTGTCTCTGTCCGAGGTCGGGGACCGCAGGTTGTTCCTCATCGGCACGTACGTGAAGAAGGGCGAGGCGGAGCTCAGCTCCGGCGTCCAGGACGCTCGGGACCTGATCGTCCAGATGGTTTGTGACGGCAGATAAAACTCTCTCTGCTCCCAGTCCGTTAAACCCGCGTTCACCTTTTCTCTGAACTCTTTTCACTACACCAGCTCGGCTGGAACTGTTTTATTTATTTGGTTTGGTTTGTTTAGCTGAATGTAAAGAGGTAAACCTCGTCTGACTGGCTGCCTACAGGACACTCCTGCTAACATGATTTATGTGTCACCAAAGATTAGTTCTCATCCAAGCAGGTGATAAATCAGTAGAGCCATAAAGCTTTCACTTTCCAGGACTGTGTCTGCTTCTGCTCATGTGGATGACGACGTGCAAACAGCACGAGACGCAGTTCAGGTGCTGCCGTCAGGGTTTAATGTGTATTTTTCTAATTTGGACAGCGTCATCACTAACTGTTTGTCGACTTTTCTAACTCAGATTTTAAAGCAAAACAACATTTGAGGAGCTCGGTGATGGTACGTGACAAACAGTGACCTCTTTCTGCCAGCTGGGGCCGCCAACAGACAAACTCCACTCTTTACAGCTTTAAGACGTTGTTGTTGAACCTGTAGATGTTGAACCTGCGGGTACTTGTTGATATGAATATATTCAGTCACCAAACTGTAACACTAACCCGACAGGAGTGTCCTCTTCAGGATTACAGCTTTAAAAACATTCACGCTTTTATGACACAAGTTCATTATGTGCGTTTTAATTGTGTTAAAAAGAGAATTCTGATATGTTAAAGCGGTGTGTTGATAATTACAACCCCCTCGCTTCACCCTGACACACAGCAAAGACACAAATATGTATTTTATGAGTTATTGTGTTCATTTTGGGCAGATAGAAAATATAAAATATATAATAATCAATGTTTTGTGTTCTGTTCACGAAGCCCCTTAAATCTTAAATCTTAAATCTTAAATCTCACACTGGACTTTTTAAAAAAACAAATCTTTGAGTCGTTGCTGTTCTGCGCACTGCTTCATGTTTTTTTGTCTCAATACTGTTTTATTTGATGAAATCTGTTTTAATTCACCGTCTGTTAACTTCGGGATGATGATGATCGTCTTTGTCGATGTGTGCAAAGACTTCATGTGTACCTTTCTTTTTTTTTTTTTTTCAAGAGTACATTTTTAAAAATGTTCCACTTTTTTCCAGCGTGCAGTATCGTGTGAAGAGTTTGATCTGGTTTTATTTGCAGGGTTTTCACACTTAAATAAATTGTTTCCACTAAATTGATCGGTGTGAATTGTCATGTATGAAACTAATAATAACTGGGAATGCAGACTGTTGTCGTAACGTAGCTGCTGGCGTTTACTCTCCTGTTAAAGTGCTTCTGTACCTGGAATCTGATCCAAAACACACAGCGGCTCTCTCCACAAATAACCGCAGCAGTCGCCCTCACCCCTGACCCCGGTGTATCACTTTCCTTTTGACTTCCTGCTACGGAAATCTTGAGACATCAGGATGGATGGCTTGAGTGTGCTGACTCCAGTTTCAAGGAGTCCTCAGGTGTGGAGCTGGTTGCTAAGGACTCCTGGCTCCGTAGCAACAAACATTAGTGTGACAGCAGCAAGCCGACACATCCTGCTGGCCGCTGCTGCTGCTGCTGCGAGTTAAGATGGTGTCTGGAAAACAAGGTGAGCTCACCAACTTTTACGTGTTGAAATATTTGCAGCTGACTGTTTTAACTCATTGCTTTTGTTGTTTATTTCTGCAGGAATCAAACCCAGATTTGGTCCCTCAAACAGGTGAAGTAACTACTTTCAATAAGCTACTTGTTTTGTGCTTGTTTGGTGAGATACATCAGACTGATCCAAATGTACTTGTCCTAGCAGCATGTATACACACAGTTATTAAGAAATTACTTTATATGCTGAATAAAGTTGTGAGGTCATGCTGGGAGGAGCTCCACGGTCTCATGCAGGAGGTGAGAGGAGTTGTTCATGATGGATGTCAGCTTTGCTCCCCGACCTCCTCTGTGGAGTCTAGGGGGCAGTCCAGGACCGAGCTGGACCGAGCTGGACCGAGCTGGACCTCTTGATCTCAGTGCTTCCCCCTCCCCAGCAGACGATCACCACAGTGTCATAGAAAGTTTATTCTCTTTATCATTTCTTCATATTTCATCATATCATATGTAGTTAGCCAAAAGCAATGCATAAAGTACAATAATAATTAAATTAAACAGTGATTGTGAAATAACATCTGATGGTCGGTATGAGACAATTTTGGAAATATTTCAATCTGTAGATAAAAGTAGTGAACACATCTTTTAATCCAGAGTGTTGTGGTGCCGTGCGGTGCATGAGCTCATGATTGGGCTGTAGATACTGTAATATGTATGTAGCTTAATGTCTCTCTAATCGGCTCTAATGGAATAAAGAAAAGCCCAAAATTGAACGACTCTTAAATAAACTCTGAAAATTGCGTCTTTTAGTTTGATTACAGGCCAAATATTCGAACTTTAAGACCAAGTTTTTGGACGTCACAGCTCCCGATGAGTGATTGCATGACCCCCCCTCTCTGAATTACACCCGTATTTAATGCTGATTTGTGTTTTTTCTTTATTTGGCAGGATCTTGGATCTGGCGCAACACAAAACCTCAAAAACGGTTTGGGCCACGACTCCTTGGTGAGCAGCTTGATTAAAGTTGGATTCTTTCATACGTATGTAAACAAATGTTTTTATATATTTAAGTATCCGAGTGGCCTCTGCTCGCAGGACACGTTCCAGCTGTTACATCATATGAAATTGCACATTTGTTCATTGATCTGGTGTGAAATTGAATCCAAGATTTCAGGAGCCTCTGTGGTTTCCTTCCTCGAGTGTAATTTCACTAAACTACATAATAAAAGTCAGATGTTTGGCACGGCGTGAGCGTAAAACAAAGGGAGGATGAACACAGTCATTCTTTAATTTGGTAATCACCTGCTTGGAAAATATATTTACTCTGTTTCATCATCATCATCTTTGCAGCTGCTCATTGGAATTTTTCTTTCCATCTTTTCATTGATCAGTGAGAAGCTGAACTGGGGCAACCAGGAGCCGATATGGCCCGTCACTGCTTCAGCGCTCGGAGCCGGTCCAAGTCCAAGAATCCAATACCTATCCAGGCACAAAAGAGACTTCTCAGCATGGGAGGACCACCGGAGGTAACTGAAGCCTGGGTAACATTATTGATGACTACATCAAAAAGGCATGAAGGGGGATGGGGTGGAGGGGAACGTACACAAGCTTTTTTATTTTGTGCTGCATCCACATATCTGAGGAAAATATTTGCAGAGCTGAAGGGAATCGACTCTATGCCTTTTTTTTGGCACAGAGTGCAAAAACTACAAAGTGCTGCTCAGGACTGATGCCAGCTGCATCCCGATCAGAGCTGATCACTTCCCTGAGAGCTGTCAGGCTCCATTAGTCTGCGAGAAGCCGTGATGGTTGTAGTAGTTACAGCTCCACAGGCTTTTATTTTGACATGTCCGTTGTTTCCTCCCTCCCCTCTCTCTCTCTCAGCTGTCAGAATAAAAGCACAGTAACATGCCGGTGAAACTCAATCAGAAGCCCACACAGACGAATAATAACAAGGCTCTGTGAGCGCAGGCGTGTGATTGGTCGGACGCTGGTTTGAAATGATGATAAATACGGTCTGAGGCTTGTTGATTACACTTGTAATCACATCACTCTGCAGTCAAGAAGTCCAGCACTTCATTTCTAATCTGATTACCTGGCAGACTGTCTTGTTCTGCTCCATTACCCCAAAATCAAATATCACAATATTATCCGATACCTCGGTATCAACAGCGTGACTGAATGTGGAGCACGAACGCTGGAAAATTCATTCAATACATTTTAATAAGTCTATCTATGTTTTTTCAGCACATTCACACCTGGCAGCTTTTCTCCTGGTGGAGTCCTGCTCAGTGGTGGTCATGAGCTCAGCCTTTAACTTTCAGATCTAACCCACCAGTCTGGGTTAGATCTGATGACGCTCTGGGCACAAGCCAGCCGCCACTGAGCAGAGCGGACGTCTTGAAATGTGAATGGTCCGAATCTAAAAGATACAGAGAATCTTTTAGAATCGGAGAACGGAGAAGCTAGAACTAGTGAAAGAATAACTTAAACTGACTTATTTTATTATTATTATTGGAATATTTGCAGATTCAGTGAGACTGTGAGTCAATACATCGACATTTAAAGTCATTTATTAAACAAACATTTGCTGATCACAGATATGAGAAACATTTTAGCGTCTTTCTGTGGCGCTCACACAAAACCTGCTGGTTCCTATCGAGGACACGAATCTTAAATTAAATATAAATATATATTTTATTTAAAAAAAAAATAAAAAGAGACTCTGCACACTGTAGTTTACTCAGCCAAGTGGGTCTCTACACAGACAAAAGAGCTGTTTTTATTGGGATTGAGCCAAAACAAACCAGAGACGATGCAAAGTGAGACAGTCTGCAGAGACGATGCAAAGTGAGACAGTCTGCAGAGACGATGCAAAGTGAGACAGTCTGCAGAGACGATGCAAAGTGAGACAGTCTGCAGAGACGATGCAAAGTGAGACAGTCTGCAGAGACGATGCAAAGTGAGACAGTCTGCAGAGACGATGCAAAGTGAGACAGTCTGCAGAGACGATGCAAAGTGAGACAGTCTGCAGAGACGATGCAAAGTGAGACAGTCTGCAGAGACGATGCAAAGTGAGACAGTTTGCAGAGACGATGCATTCCTCAAACGTCAAAGTGAAAGAGTCTGACCTCAGCTCTGTGACATCCCGCCGTCTTCGCTAAGTGCTGAACAAATTTAAATGTTTTTGTGGGTGCAGATGACTTTCCACTCGTACCTCCGTCATCCGCCGCTCTGACACTCGCTCATTGTTCTGTGTCTCCCCTCCCTCCCTCCCCGTCCCTGCCTCCTCCTTCCTTCTGGCTCAAGACATTCCTTTGTCCCGAACACAACATATAATGGATGTGATAATAGCTTCCATTTTCCTGCAGGAAAGAGGAGGAGGAGGAGGGGGAGGAGGAGGCGAGCTTCTTCAGGAAGACCCAGCGTCCTTGCTCCAGGACTTCCCAGTACGAGCACATTGTCCGCTTGTCAACACCCAGAACCAGAAGCCGCGGCTCCCAGGAAGCGAGGTAAAAAGCCTCATTAGACATCAGACACAGGCACAAGTGGAGCTGAACCAAACAAACACAGGTTGAAGTGTTTGTAAAGTCCATTATCTGGAGTTGAGTTCATCGATTTTCTTTGGAAGTCATCACAGAAACAGGATGTGCTTCACTGGAAATGGATCGTTGTAACCCAGAGGTCCAAAGAAACATGAAGTTTTTATTGTTTTAATGATTAGAAGTAGATGGATTTTACAAACTTAGCTGCCGCTCGCATAAATCAGTAGATACAAAAAGTTTTCTCATCAATTCAGTTCATGGTTTGTCCAGAAATCACTTCCTAACTTCCCAATCTTAGTTTCAGGAGCACGCATGGTGTCCCGACATCAATATGAGAGGTCGTGAACACGTAGAACAAACATGTTTGATTTGATTCAAGGGATCAGTTCAGAGATTCAGTAGTTTGGGAAACAGAAATATTAGGCCATCTTGGCTCGACTGTAAAGAGCCTATGGGATAAAACAACACGACCGTGATCCCGCAGGCATCCAGGAATTTAATGAAACCAGAGAAAGTAAACTAAAGAGGGTGACGGGGAACTTTAATCCAAGCTTCATCGGAGGGGAGGACCCCAGACTGAAACCTGCTGATTTAACATTTTTAAAAAAACAATAACAATATTTCTGTTTCTTGGAAAATACTTGAAACACTTTGAGCGCTGCAGGCGTGCAGATATCTGAGAGGGAACTGATGTTCACACTGAAGCTGTCACAGGGTGACGGAGGGAGCAAACACATGGTGATTGTTATTTTTAGGTGACTATACACTGATAGTAATAAAGTTATGCATATTATAGTCCATATTTTCCCATATTTCTATTCCCACACTGGACCTTTATGTTTTTATGATCCTAAAAGGTTTTTATCAATCAAAAATGTCTAATTTATTTATTTTTTTTGGTTCCATCTTCTCGTTTCTGCTGTTTTATATGGAAATATTCAATATTTTTGTGTTTTGAACTCCTAGTCAGACAAAAAATAACAATTTGTGCTGGATATTCTTCATAATTTTGTAAAATATTTAGTAGCTGGAGCCTGAAATGTAACTAAGCATAGAACAGTGTTATTCAGTAGCTGAAAGAGTTTAAACGTTTTGTATTTTGTCCACTGACAGCAATAATCTCATTCCTGCTTTGATATTTATAAATGTGTCCCGTATGCACTTCAGCACCGTCATAAACTCTCCAGCTCTCTGTTTTAGACATTAGTCCACGATCCAGATTTTTCAGATTTGTGACTCAAAGCTCCAAAACTCTCCTCTCCTCCCTTCAGGGGGTCCACGTTCAAACCAAAGTCTGGAGTTTAATCGCAGAGTTAAATATGAGAAGGCCAAACAGAGGCCCGCGGTCCAACACTAACATCTCCACGCTGCGCGAGGAAGCCAACATTTGGACATCTGTTGTTTCAGTGTCAGACTTGTGGGAGAGCGACGCGCGGAGACAATAGAGCTTATTGTCCGGAGTTCAGGACCCCCGAGACACTCGCAGACAGCCGCGGAAGTCTTTTTATAAGTGGAGCATGTTGTTGGGCACGAAGAGGAGATTTAAACACGGGGTTACTGAATTCAATACACCGAATGAATGTTTGCTTTTAGGATTTAAATAGGAGACGTTACATTGATTGCTTGTTTTAATGCCCTGCACACAAAAAATAATAATCAGCAGCAGACTGAGGTTAATCCTCTCAAAAAAACAACGACAGAGAGTGAAGAACATAAATAAAGCATCTGTTTTATGGGTTGTGATCATTTTTATTTGTATTCCTAAGACCTCACAAATGAGTCACTTGTGTCGGGAACAGTGTATGTAATGTAGGCGTCACTTTACAGAGAGTTTAAACTGATATTTCACATATTACATGTCGCATTTATGCCCTGAAACAGACTTTTATTATTTTTTTTCATAAACACACGGTTTTCAAAAGCGCAGATTTTCACATATCTGTGGTAAATTATTCATATTTTTTTGGCCATCTTGCCTTTATTATTGGATTGTTGGGGAGAGACAGAGGAGTCACCGCAATGTTGCAGCAGATTCGTGGTGTGCATCTTAATCACTGTCTGTGGTGCACATGTCCTAAACTTATCTGTGTTCGGAGCTTTCTTCTGTTTGCATTGACCTGCTCAGGATGAACATGGTCTAGAAAGTCCAGAGCTGAATGACTTGTAATATTTTTACAAAAACAAAAGTCATCCAGTGAGACAAACGTTCAGCTCAGTGACGTTTTATTCAAAGATGTCTGTGCTGTTCCCACAGGCCTCCGCACACACCTCAGTGTGAGAATAACTGTCCCGTCTGGCACGTCGATCCCAAAATAAAAACGTCTGTGATCTCGCTCAGACTGCTGCAGCTCTCCAAGCCCAAACTGAACCATCCAGACTTCCAGAGTAACAGACAGGTGAGACATCAGAGTGCATGTGCAATGCACTGTAAGACCATCCGATGTTTTGCAAAACAAACGTCCCTTTAGTCCTTTAATCACGGTTCCTATGGGGCCTTGAAATCCTTAAAAGTTTGTTAATTTGATCCTTGAAAGTTTTTGAAAATACGCATAAATGGACAAAAAAGTGCTTGGATTTATATATTTTGTGCAAGAATAGAAATTTAAATTTAAGTCTTTCTCATCTATCTATCTATCTATCTATCTATCTATCTATCTATCTATCTATCTATCTATCTATCTATCTATCTATCTATCTATCTATCTATCTATCTATCTATCTATCTATCTATCTATCTATCTATCTATCTATCTATCTATCTATCTATCTATCTATCTATCTATCTATCTATGGTTATGTTCATATTCATCTGTGTTTCATACTGTGCTAAATTTGAGGGAATCGGGGTCTGGAAAGTCCTTGAATTTGATGTTTAAGAAGGTGTGCGATTCTATTAGATCACTGAAAGAGATATCACTTTTCTAAGTATCTCTTCTGATTATTTCAGACTGTTGAGCGTTTAAAATGAGACCTGTGTTGTGGCAGTTTTCTGTAAACCTGATCACAACCACAGAGGTGCGTGACGTGTTGAACGTCTCTTTGTCTTCGCAGAGTGCCGCGTCCGTCGTTTCTTTTGCTTCTACGACGGCTCAGATCTCCCAGCGACTCGTCCAGCTGTCACTGCCCAGACTGAAGCAGAGCAACATCTGCTGCGAGCTCGGACGCCCGGAGGAATCAATCTGGACTGTAAGAGCGCCGACTGATGCATCATTTCATTACTTTGTCTTCTGTGACTCGTGCTTTCACACGGTTTCCTGATCTTCCTGTCTTCAGTCTAGACCATTTTATAAAAGAGGAAACACTGAATAACAGAGAAATGTAGAATGACATGAGCTCGAGCTGTCGGAACATGATTAACAGCCAGTGTGTCTGAATTTCTAAAATCAGGTTCCCAGGGCAGCGAGGAAAACCACGGCGAGCGCTCGTGTTGAAAGGTTGGCGACAGCGAAGCAGCTTTCCAAGGACTACATCGCTCCACGAGAAGCAACGTGGAGCCGGAAGAAGGTCCCGTCCAGCTGAACTCCTCGACGTCACGACCAAAGTCAGTGCTCATCCAGTTTTCATAAACAGAACCTGTAACGATGATCAGAGAGGACGCTCAGCCTGTCTGAAGATCCTCAAATTTAATCTTTCTTAAATTCTTTTGAGGGAACTCGAGAGTTTTTTCAAACAAATTTCAAACAAAAGAAAGAAAAATGAAGATGAGCAAAGACACCAAGACAAATAATAAAAGAACATTTTCATAAAATCAAGACTAAGCAAAGTTTGAAACATCTGGACGGGAAAACAAACTCGAATTCCTCCGTCTGCGTCTTCGCGGTTGTGTTATTCTGGTTGTCTGTTGATATCATTACCATGTGTACAAAACCTTGAATTAAAAAAAAAAGAAGAAGAAGTTTGGACTGCGATGTTAGAGTTCATGAAATATCACTGCTCCTAAATCTCTCCTAACTTTCTGAAACCGAATCAGAGCGGAGAAGGTGAATAACGTGTCTCACTCCCTTCCTCGGTCTGACACGATGATCCAGAGTTTTTCCGCTACACTCCAGCTGGATTTGGTGAATTATTCCATCCACTTAGCCGACGTTGCGTTTTCTTTGTCAGCTTCCTCTCCATCTCTGTTTCACCTGCGACTCCTTCTCACTCTTATATATTTCAAAGTGTCATCTCAGGCTTCTGCGAGTGTCAGAAAACACACCGACGTCTTCCAGAAGCTCTTGGAGGTCAGAACTTTTTAGAAAGTACCACAGTCTGCCCACGGTTTAGTTCACAAAGGGGGGCCGCCTGGAAATCCGCTCTAATCCCACTTAGTCTGCCGGTGCCTGTGAGAGAGCGTTAGGGTGAGAAATAGCCACGGTTGATGTGCTCGGAGGTGGAGGAGGCCCCTGTGCTGTGGTTTGATTTGGAGAGCTGCAGCGTGGCAACCCTGGCCCGGCCTGGCCCGGCCTGGCTCGGCTCCGGCTCAGCTCAGCTGGACATCAAAGGATGGTGAACCCACGACCAGCTGGGAGGGTAATCTGGGATCAGCCCTGCCGCGATCGTGACCTGGGACCGCAAGGTAGCGAGGAGGAACAAACATTTCTCAGAGGTGGAAGTTGTGGTTGGAGTTTCATCTGCAGTAAACAGGCAGAACTAAATGATTTTTGTTAAGTTCCAGCTGCTGTTTAAGGTCAACAAGCAGAAAAACATTGCTCTATAGCACCACCGGTGGTCAGAAGCTCCACAGTGCACCTTTAAAAACGAACTCTGATTGTTTTTGCTGATGAAATTTGAGTTTTTCCTTAATTTTGTCGTAGAAAAAATTCTTTTTTTTTTTATTCACAGCATGAACAAATAGATTGAGTCAACACCTTTCTGACGTTATAATTTATTTCAGGGCTGTTTGTGTGATGTTTAGACAACTAGTCTATTAATTTGCAGTCAGTAAATCTAGTTTGTTGAAGGTGGAGTGTGCAGGATTTAAAGATATCTATTATTGTAGTGGGCCGATTGGAACACCCTCGCCTCACCCTCTTCTTCCCAGCATGAAGGTTTAGCTATTGTGGCTAAGAAACACAAATCTAGAGTTTTCTTTGTTTGTCCGTTCTGGGATACTGTAGAAACATACCGTAGCTAAATGTTGCTCATGCATACCATCCACATTTAAAGGAAACACAGCTGGTTGGAAATCTGTGAAGTTTCCCTTTAAGTCGATCAATAGTATGTGAATCAACAGCATCCTGACATTAATTTGAGTCATTTATCTGTCAAAAATTCTCCAGTTTTACCTGAAAATCTTCAGTTTTATATGATTGTACGTTAAATATTTGTTAGGTTTGGACAAACTAAACCATTTGCAGGCATCATCTCAGTTTGTAAGACACTGTGATTGGCAGTTTTTGTTATTTTATAACACAGTGATGAATTGAAAAAGACTGTACAAGATGCATTTATAATGCAAATTATTGGTTTTGCAGCTGAGCTGCTGTTTTGCCTCTTTGGTGTCCGGATGTTACTGTCACTGCGTCCCCGCCCTGTATGCAAACACAGATCATCACTCGATAAGTCGCAGTACAGATAATCAGGAGGCTTCAGTTCGCCGCCTCGCTGTGTGTGTTGGTGTTTTGATCACACTGTGGCTTGTCACGTGTTCTGTGCCAGCTAAACACAGGAAGTAGTTAAAACAAGACATTTTCATACCAACATGCTGCTCCATCCGACACAGTCACTTCATGACATGATGCACGATGCAGGCATGCACATTTCAGTTATATCACCCATACTCAAAGTTCTCTTTGCACCTTTGCATGGTGTAACTCTGCAAACAGCCGTGTCAGGGTGGAGTTAACAGGAACTCTCTCCAAACAAAAAAAACTCTGTGCTAAATGTTTCCTGAGCTGCGAGCACACTGCGAGCACTCCTGACTGATGCTGCTGTGGTTTTGAACCAGGCCCAGTTGGACCAGTAATAATATCTGCTGGATTTCACTCTGCGATCTCAGTATTTACTTAATTAAACCACCATTTGTGCTGTGTGAGATGAGGTAAAACCAGAACATCCATGTGGTTCCACTTTGGTTTATTCGTCTGAGTCAATGGTCTAGAACAGGAGAAACAGACGAGTGAAAAATGAGCGCTCCTTCGACGTGTCGACTTTTCAAGGAAAGCGGCTTGGAGGGATGGCCAGAGAGTTCGAGTTCATCCAGAGGTGTCAAGCTTTAGTTTAAAAGCACTTCAGAGGACGGCCGGCACATCAGTTTGTCTGTAAATTATTAATAGCACATGTAAACACTGCATGTGTAAGAGGTTCAAGCGTGACATCCTGTTGGTTTTCGACGCAGCCTCCTCGTGTCCACCTGAGAAACTTGAAAATCAGTGGACAGCGTCTCCTGAAACGGATCAGTGACAACACAGAGAAACAAAATATGTGCAGCAGACACAACTATGCTGGCAGCAGCGAGGATGATGAGCCTGCCAGAGGGAAGAGCGCCGGGCTTGAGATGGTTTGAAAGCAGAATTCAGCTGCGCAAATATTTTAAAATTTGAAACCTTGTGTACTCCTAATCGTGTGGTTGGACTGTGAACTTCTGCTTTTAATCAGCCGATTATTACCTCGATTAATCGATTAATCGTTTGAAACTACTTCTTAGAAATGTGGTGGCACAGCAGCTTCGTCTCTCCCAAGACGGTGCTGGATTGTAGCCCTCAAAACAAACTCTATCCTGCTTCTTAAAACTATTTTTTAAGAGCAACTCTTGTTGGAAAATAGTAAAAAAAATCCCGTCTTCATGTATCAAAGCTCCAGCTCAAAGAAACTCACTTTAATGTTCTATAAAACAAAGCAAACATTCACATCTGAGTGATTTTATTTTGCATTTTAAATAAATAATGTTGAGTCAGAGCTGGAGAATTTGGAGAATGACTTCAAGATAAACACAAAACTAAAAGTCAGCCGAGCACAGTGGACTCAAATCAGGACATCAGGAGGTTAAAACAAATTAAATTATGAGCGACGCAGCGATCAGATCAGAGTCCCATTAAGTGGAACACAAAGTCAGAGCCTGGCACTTTCTAAATGGCAGATTCTTCGCAGCTCTGCAGAGTTCCTCTTAGCAACAGACAAAAACCAGCCTGCATTCAGATTCTGCGCACGGTCTCATCGGCTCTTATGGCGAAGCATTGAACACTCGCATCGCCCTTTCACTCGGAGTGACTCGACGACGGAGAGAGACAGATCTGAGATCAGTTCGTCTTCGTGACCTCCCGCCTCCTCGCTCGCCGCTGCTCAAGTCAGATCGAGTTTTACTGGCAAGACTCTAAATCTTTATTTTAAAAAGAACATGTAGATGTGTCGATTTCCTTCATGTTGTTACTGCGATCAGGTTATTTGATACAAAGGTCCAGTAATTAATTAATCAAAGGCCAGCGTCCGATTTTATTGTTCCAGGAATTTATCAGCTCAAAACTTTTATTGATTTTCCCTTCAAGTCAAATCTCCAGACAAATCATTTTCAAATTGATCTCCAACGTGGTCACACGGTGTAAACAAATCTCATCGACATACATCTATCATCATCATCCTCATTTCTGTGACCTAAGTGGGGAAATATTTAAAGGACGCACATCTATCACACCTGTACACGGCCAACGCAAACTCACCATCAGGTGTTTGGCGTGATGTGTACTTTGTCAGTCTCCATAAGTCCCCATGTTTCACAGCAGAAATAAACATGTTTACAGCCTGGTACAAAAAACAGTTTTGGTCTCTGTAGCTAATTTCCCCGTTCATGACAACTGTACTGAGGGTGAATTTATATACAACTCACCTGTTCACATTATATTAAGGCTTAAAGTTATGCAGGATTAAGAGCGTGGCTGCTGTGAATGACAGCTGGCTGTCGTTACAGATGGCTTGTTTGAGCAACCACGCTTCATTCAGCCCGGATGAATGTTTGGATGTTTGGACGTGGGGTAGGGTAGAGCAACGTCACAGATACGATGTCCAGGTTTTATAGCGTCTATGCTTGAAGCCTGAAAAGCTGAATTCTCTCTTGGTTTTGTGGCGTCGTGAGTCCGACTCGCTCGCAAGGTTAGAAACTGAAATGACGACGACAGCGCAGGGCCGAACATCTTTATTTGTGTTCATACGTAATCCTGTCAGCTGCTTTTGAATCCTATAGGAGGCAGTAACAACCTGTCATAGGATGAAATGATGAACCTGTTTACAGCGTTAAGCAGTTCACAACGTGTGTGTGTGCGCACTATAAACACATTGTTTTTCAGCTGAATAGAGGAAACACCCCCAGGCTCAGGAAACAGACACCGTTGTGTGTGTGTGTGTGTGTGTGTGTGTCAACACAAAGACTTAAAAATAACTTCCAACCTGAGAGGATGAGAGAATTTAGCAAAGTTTAAATTGTAAAAGCTATAGTAAGTCAGTAAACATGAATATATTCATACTTTATGAGAGTGTGTGTGTGGCAGATGCCAGTGTAAACACAGCAGCCTGTAAAAGCAGCAGTGTGTGTGTGTGTGTGTTTTATGAGCAGTTGAACTACCTGTTGGCTCTGTGTTGGTTTCTGTCGAGCTTGTTGTGCAGACAGTTCCCACATTCAGTGTTTTCACTCCAGGCTCTTTGGCAGGAAACCTCACCCCCCCTCCTCTCTCTCTCTCCTCCGTCTCTTCCACCGTCGTCACGATTCAAAGTTTCTTTTCTGTCCCTGTAAAATGAGCGACTGCAGCTCCGGTTTGTCAGCCTGGGTTTGTGCAGCAGTTATCTGATACACTCCTTCCTATGCTACTTTAATCGTACGGGAAACATAAATAAACAGCCATAATTCAAACTCCCCCAGACGTTTGCAGTTTAAACTCAAAATTCATTTTTATCTCACTTCAACTCGACAGTTTAGGTTTGTGTTTTCTCTCTGATGGCCGCTCAGGAAACAATCCTGCATTCTCAAATCACATCACGATGTCTAAATTTCATCTACAGGAATAAGAAAAATACCAAAGAGCACACAGACATACCTCTGTCAAGGATGAAAAATCCAATTTAATTCATATAAAATGTTTAATTATGCACTTTAATTCTGATCTGCATCAAAATACCAAAAAGTAGATTTCATGATTCATAGTCTTGAGTCAACTAAAATCAGATCTAGAATTGCTCCTGGTGCCATTTCCATGAAAATATACTGCAAAAAAAAAAAAACAGAAAGTAAGTGATAAATATACAAGTGTTTTTATTTTATTTTATTCCTATTTTTCCTTGTTGTGAGCCTGAGCTCTCCGTTTCCTGCCCGACACCAAAACAGGCCAAAAGTGCGTCATTTTATTTTGAAAAACCAGCTCAGTAATCACTTAAAACAGCTGTCCGCAGTAGTTTTGGCAAACATAACTTAATCAGGAGGAAATGAGGGGGACTATTTTTAGCGGTGGAATAATCCACATTTGGCGCTCCCGCCTATTTGAGGCAGCAGGATGAGTCAAAATAAACTGATGAAGGAACTTATGGCTCAGTGTAACAGTGTGACTCACAACAATGGAGCTCGATTATTTTCAGGCTTTAGATACAAAAACAGGCTAACGTAGCTTAGCATGTGCCCCGTGCTTCCAGCCTATTAACTGTAGACATGTAAACCATAGCTAAGAAGTTGATAAGCAACATGTTATTCACAAATTAACAGTCTATGAGGATGTTAACATGACTAAAGTTAGTGATGTCTGACAGCTATTGAATTCAACATTTTGCATTTTATCGTTCTAACATGAAAGCTAATTAACTGAATTTAGCATATAACATTTTAGCTTTCTAACGTTAGCATGTCAACATCCATGTAACGGCTACTAAATTTAATATGTTGAACTTTAGGGTGTAACATTTAGCATTTTATTGTTAACATGTCCACGTTAACGTTAAACAGCTACTTTATTAAGTAAATAACATTTTGTTACGTTGACATTCACGCAAACTGCTATTTAATTTAGCATGTAACATTTTAGCTTTCTAACGTTAGCATGTCAACATCCATGTAAACAGCTACTTTATTAAGTATATAACATTTTGTTACGTTAACATTCACGCAAACTGCTATTGAATTTAACATATGCTAAGATTTAGTAACTTGCTTTTTAACGTTAGCATGTCAACATCCATGTAAATGACTACTAAATTTAATATGTTGAACTTTAGGATGTAAGATTTAGCATTTTATCGTTAGTATGTTAACATCCATGTAAACGACTACTGTATTAAGTATATAACTTTTTGTTACATTAACATTCAAGCAAATTGCTATTAAATTTAGCATGTAACACTTTAGCTTTCTAACGTTAGCATGTTAACATTCATGTAAACAGCTACAAAATTTTTAACGTCGACCTTTAGGGTGTAACATTTAGCATTTTAGCATGCTATTATTAGCATATCAACATATTTAAAGTACAATAAACATGAAATATTACTCAACTAACAGTGGCATATTAGTGGGCTTACATTTGGCACATTAACATGTGTAGCATGTAACATTTTGTGTAGTTGTTTTGGCATTTAAAACAGTAATTAATCATAGAATTAAAGTTTTGCTCAGGTTGAATACTGAGAAAAAGAAAAATCCAGACGTGGAGCTTTAACCGGCTGCTTAGATCACATCCTTTTTTTTCCAGAGAGAGCGGTCACGGGGAAAAAAGGGACAATGAAATGACATCACCTGTCATTTATTTAGCCCATGATGCCATTCAGCTCAGTCGGCTCACATGTCCACCCCACACTACCTCCCTGCTGTACTACTGGATATGTTCCAGGTCTGGCCCCTGAAACTTTCTGGATGGCGGCAGCTGATTCCAGCAGCATGTATTCGGCTTCCCTCTGCTGACAGACATACATGTAAACAAAGCCTGAAAACAAAAGCACACTGTCCCGAACCGCACCACCCGTCCCGAACTTCATCCCACCATTGTGTAACTCTGCCTCCTCAGTGAATTTGAACCCCAGATGCACAGCAGGCCCGAAAAACACACTCGAGTTTTTTTAACTTATAATAACAATACGTTTATTTCTGTAAACATGGCGGTTATATATTGGCAACGACACACAAACACCTTCACATTCCGTACAGTAAGTTAAAATAGCTTCATAGATACAAAAAGAGAGAGATGGACACACGGGGAGGGGGAAGCATATGAGGGAAGGTAACCAGGTCGGCACAGAGCTTCGAACATCCAGCAGGTTCTTCCTCCACCCTCAGTCCAACACCGATCCCAGTTCAGCCGGAAGACCCTCGGCCTGCCTCCACTGCGCGTTACGTATCTTGAACCATTTCTGGAGGAAACAAGCGAACAAAAAAAGGAGGCGTTAAGAATAGGTAACGGGAGTTAACACAATCCTGAAACACGAGAGCGATGACGTATCTGCTCCGACTGACATGAATATTCCTGAGAAGGTCCACAGGTGGAGATCTTTATTGTTGGGAATCATTCAAACAAAAACTCCAGGATCTCCAGATTCATTGTCACACTGTTGTTTATCCTCAGGCCACTGGTTATATTTACATACACAACAATTATGTAACCATCGCTGACACTCCAGCTGAGCTATCTATATGATTCTGAACCAGGCAACCTGATAGTCCTGTGTTTGTTGTGACTATTCAAGAATGACACATGACACAACTGTAGTACTACTAATGTGCAACCTAAAGACCCGAGAAACATTTGAGCTGGTGGGTTAGGGATATATATATATATATATATATATATATATATATATATATATATATATATATATATATATATATATATATATATATATATATATATATATATATATATTGGTAGTCTTGTTCACACCCGATAGATGGACGTATACATATTTGTAGTCTTGTTTACACCCGATAGATGGACGTATATATATATATATTTGTAGTCTTGTTTACACCCGATAGATGGACGTATATATATTTGTAGTCTTGTTTACACCCGATAGATGGACGTATATATATTTGTAGTCTTGTTTACACCCGATAGATGGACGTATATATATATTTGTAGTCTTGTTTACACACGATAGATGGACGTATATATATATTTGTAGTCTTGTTTACACACGATAGATGGACGTATATATATATTTGTAGTCTTGTTTACACACGATAGATGGACGTATATATATTGGTAGTCTTGTTTACACCCGATAGATGGACGTATATATATATTTGTAGTCTTGTTCACAGCCGATAGATGGACGTATATATATATTTGTAGTCTTGTTTACACCCGATAGATGGACGTATATACATTTGTAGTCTTGTTTACACCCGATAGATGGACGTATATACATTGGTAGTCTTGTTTACAGCCGATAGATGGACGTATACATATTTGTAGTCTTGTTTACAGCCGATAGATGGACGTTGATTTTTGTAGTCTTGTTCACAGCCGACAGATGGACGTGTATATATATATAATTTGTAGTCAGACATTTCAGCATCCTAACCTTAGTATGTTGAAATCCATGTATGTGCCTAGATTTGGCACATAAACCATTTTAATGTTTAGTGTGTAACATTTTGTGTAGGATATTGTACGAAGCGTGCATGAGAACATGTTAGACAAATATTCAGAGCATGGCTTACAGTTGTTTTGGCATCTAAAACTTGGCAGCGTAACGTAGAATTAAGGTTTTGGTCAGGTTAGATATTAAAGTTGAAGGTGAATCTCATTAAAGATCATGGACATATCATACCAGCTGTTTTTAGTTTGGGATGGGATTACAATCATCAATACAAACCCCCCACATATAAAGTCTCTAATTACATTAGAGTCATTAAATGTAGCTCTGTTCCATTCATTATGTTCATAAACACATTACAGTCACATTTCTCGGTGCATGTTAATGTGGTCACTGACTCATACAGACACAGCAGTGACCTTGAGGAGTTGTATCGGGAGGGGGGGGGAACCGCAGAAGACGAATGTTTCCATGCAGATTTATTTTAACGGAGAGTGCAGCCCGAGTCTGTTTCTCTGACCGCTCCACTAATAACCGCTCCGCTGAAACTCTGCCCAGATGATGACTGTGCCGAGCGCCTCGACACACACCCGTGACCCAGCACATTGCTGTTTTGCGGCTTCGCGTTGTCATGGGATTCACAACAGTGCTGACATCATCTTGATAACGCCGAGGGGGGAAAAGGGAGGGAACTCCGGGGACGGGCAGGCCTTAGGACACAAGACCCTGGCAGGAGGGACGGTTTCCACGTTTTATACTGAAAACACATGACATCTCCATCTGCAGTCACCCGGGTTTGCATGCAGAGACTAAATCAATTAAAGGACTGGCTGTCTATGCTCGCTCTGTGTTTTGGGATTTTATATTTGTGTAGCTCAGTTTTTATGATGCAGGACATCGTTTTTGAGAGTTATTACATATTTCTCAGCCAAACAAGTCTATAAGTCTTTAAAAATGTCGTTTTGTCTTCTGGGTTTTGGATGGAAGTCAGTTGTTTTGTACTTTGTTTTGCTCCTGGTCCTTTTTCCAAAGAGCGAAAAAGGTCTTTGAATGTCTTGTAAAGCATTACACACATGCCACTTCAAAACAATAATGGCGAGATTTATAGTCCCCCTGACCCGCACAATGCTTGCTTGTGTCATTTCTTCCCTTTGACCAAGCGCTGCGTTACATAACGAGCTCTTTCAGACTCGACTCTACCTTTATGCCGTCGACTAAAAAACAAATCGTGAAAGGAGCTCAAACATGCCGCACGGAAGGCTGAAGCACGTTGTAAATGTTAATGCGAGAAACGGGGAGTGGTAGCCGAGGGTGTGTTTCTTTCGGCTTAACCTTCCTCCAATGGGAGGTTGGTTAGCAAATCCAAAACACTCGACAAGAAGGTGGAGGGGAGGGGTGGAGGCGGCGGGAAGAAAAAGAAAAGAAAAGAAAAGCCTCCACATCAGCTGGAAATGAAGGCAGGTCTTTTTGATGAGGGGCCAAAACCTTTACCTCACCTCCCTGGACCAGGCTTCCCCATGTCGGGTTGGCCTGGCTTCTTCTACTTTTGTATACGATGAATGGAAACACTCACCGACGCTGGAAGTGGAGTTAGGATGTGTAGCAAACATTTTCATAGCCTCTCTGGAGGCAGAAAGCGCTGATTTATGAACCTCAGCGGAGCCAAATAATGAAACACGTGTGCTGTTTCGGTAATGACAGGCTGAAGCTGGGGCTCGGCTGTAAGGGAAGTAAAAAAATCAAGTGGGTACCTTCCAAAGCTGCGACGTTTCCTCGAACTAAACTGCCTCTTTGTGTTTCCACGTCCAGTTTTCAGCAGGGGAGTACATCCTGATGGTTGCATGTAACGCAACGCAGTTTTGCACATTGAGGACTGGACTGGACTCAAGTACATCCATACTTTAAAAACATTGGAACCTATCCATGACAGTTTAATTTTAATGGAGTATTGCACAACATGGTTAAACCCTGTTGCATGGGGTTGCATCATAGGAACAGCACTTAAAGGTTACTGGGGATTAAAGGTCCGGATATCTCATTCATTTTGACCTTTTTTCTATTATCACTGGAGTATCCCTTTAAGCCTTGAGGCTGAAACTTAAAATAAATGTACGTGCAACGGGCGCTGGGAGATGTTGGCATAGCTGCTTCTTTTATACGGGTATGTACAAACTGGATAATGTCGTATAATGGGTGTTTTGAACCCGTCAAACAAATGTATTCTTGGTTGGATCAACGCACTAAGCGCAGTTGGGATTCGTGGCTCATGCACATTGGCTGAGAGTTACCCGTAACACCCTTTTCCTGCGGAGTATGTTTGCAGAATCATTATTTCAGCTTTGAAAGGGTCCCTACACGTCTGACAGAACAGATAACGGACACGTTTCACTCAGTCTATCTGCACAAAACTGCAACCAGAAGCATATTTTTAGGCTTCAAGTGCTACAGTGATTTGCGTTTTGGGCTATGAGTGCTGCCATTTGGCTACAAATCAGCTGATGTACCTGTTCGCACATGATGATCGGATCCGTTGCAGGCCGTGCCCGCCTAACTTCAGCTCTGAAAAATCTAGAGGAACCGGTTCGTGGAGTCCAAGAGGAAAAACCAGATTCAGTGTTTTGCAAGAGCCACTTATGAAAAGGACACAGGCTCTATGCCACGTGAGAACACGAGGAAGAGCCGAAATTTGCCTACGAATGCAACCCGACGTTGCATCAACTCGAATCACAGAATTTACATGTAGGGTTCTTCCGTGCTCGCTAACAGCTAAGCAAATAGTCAATGTTGTTTGCTTGGCAAACCCTAAAGAGGAATAACCAACTAGTGTTTTTCTTAATCCGAAATAAATCAATTTATTCCTCAAAAAGTGTCATTACGCGGCTTTTCCAATGATCTACCCATCAGAGGAATGCTGCATGAATCGGAGCACGCTCGACGTGGTTGGTTTGTTATCGGCGCTCTGAAGCTTCACATCTGGCTCCTGATGTGACAGTTGTACAGACTTTACAGCAGGCCCAACACATTCCTCAGATAGAGGGATGGTGGGAGTGTTCACAAGTGGGAGAGAGGGGAGTGGTGCTGATTAAATACCTCAGTAATAATGCCATGTTTCTTTGTATAAGTGGCAGGTTTTCTACAACAATTGGCTCAACAGCCGCTGCCCGACGGCTGTTTCATTTACAAGCTCCCAGGCTGCCATGATCAAACTAGTAACTGGTTAGTTGACGGCAAGAACATTTTAACGAGCAATTAATGGCTTCAGCTCTGCTTCTTCTGTTTGTCTTAAAATAAATCTGATACAAGTGATTAGCTGCAGCCCTAACAGGCTCTAAATGAACTGAGGCGTCTGAGCAGACGTGGTTGAAAGCTCCGGAAAAAAGCTTGTGAGCTACTTATATTAGTAAATTAAGCTGCAATTAACCATTTATCAACCAATTAATCTGACAATTTAGCTTTTTTTGTTGTATAAAATACTGAAAAATGTCCCAGAGCTCAAACTGTCTTCAAATTATTTCTTTCGTCCGACCAACAGTCCAAAACTCCAACAAAAAATTCAGTTTACCATCAGATGAAGATATGCAACAGTTATTTGCATTAAATGTGCATTAAAGTTCCTCCAACACTTCAACCAGCTGCTGTTTTTCCGCACACTGGTGGCTCTTGCAACATGTAAAGCGTGTTCGCCACATCCAACCAAACAGGAAAGAAGCATCAACGACTGCGACCGCAGTGTGACGCCCTCACTGTTTGACTCCTGTCTCTTAAAGTCTTTACACTTCAGGTCACCCTGTGCAGACAGATCAGCAGGAAACTCTGACGTGACTTCATCAGGAAAAACAACCTGGACATGCTCCACCGGCCATCAATGCAGCCTCTGTGGGCAGCGGATGAGGACACTTCATCAGGCTGAAGTATTAGTCAGGATCACCCTGTCCATGCCGCTGCAGTGGAACGCAGATTTTTAAGTTTTACTTGTAGAAAAACTAAATTTTTTTGCATGTGAACATGTTTTTGTTTCTTCACGAGTCACCTGACAGTTACTGACAACACCCACGACTTCAACACTTTAAGTTGTGACACCGTAAAGTCGTGTTTCCCCAGCCGAGGTTGCAAGTTTGCTTTAGAAAAACCTCAAATCACAACGTCAGACAGTACATTCACTAAAGTACTGCAGTACATTCACTAAAGTACTGCAGTACAGGACAGATTTAGGTACGGTGCTTTTTTTATTCTTCTGCTAGTTACTTTACAGATAAAATATTACATCCTGCTTTTGATTAAACTATCTAATGTGTTTAAAAAAATTTAAATGCAGGTTTCTCAAAGGAAAGGAGAAATCTCATGGTTAATAAAGAATATTTAAGTTAAGAGAATCTGTAGTTTGTCATTTCAAATGTTCAATTAGGTGCAAACTTGAGAGAAAATGGAAATAAATTGATAAATCATAGAACAACGATGAATCTGACAGATAAAAGAGATTTAAAACTATAAAATGAACACCTGCATGCCTAAATAAATTCAAATTAAAGTGGTTTCACATGAAATCATGATTAATTACAAACTTTTAACAACTTGTAAGCAGCAGACATGCTCTCGTCTCCACAGGATTTTCAAAAATCAGGACTAAATCCATATTAAAAACACTCCATCCACACATTTTCTCTCCTCTCCGGATAATATCAGAGTACAAACAGGTCTGTACTCACTTGTGTCTCCTCCTCTGACAGCCCGCACTCCGCAGCGATCAACAGCAGCGTCGTGCCATCCGGATGCTTGCTGACTTTTTTGAAATTGTCCTCCAGCACTTTCATCTGATACTCCGACAGATTGAGACGCTCCATCGCGGTAGAAGCCATATTCCTTATCCGCTCCCTGTGTCCAGTCTGCCCGGGGGTTCACACGGAGCTCAGCTTCGAGGTGTGCGCACAGCTGGACGCGCCAAGCGAGAACGGCACCGCGGTGCGTAAAGGACCCGAAGATGGAGACGCGTGGAGCGGCAGCAGCAGCAGCAGCAGCGGTGGAGGAGGAGGATGTGGAGCTGGTGGCTCACTGGCGGCTCGGCGGGAGCGTGTGTGTGTTTGAGTGAGTGTGGGTGGGTGTGAAAGTGTGGAGGCTTTACTACTGTCAACAGACATACGTCATGAGGCCGTTCCCACCAGCTGAGCCCTCCTCCAAACAAGTCAGCCTGAACACTGGAAATATCAAAGGAACACTATGGAAATATTAAAGGAACATTATAGAAATATTAAAGGAACACTGAGGAAATATTAAAGGAACACTATGGAAATATTAAAGGAACACTGAGGAAATATTAAAGGAACACTGAGGAAATATTAAAGGAACACTGAGGAAATATTAAAGGAACATTATAGAAATATTAAAGGAACACTGAGGAAATATTAAAGGAACACTGAGGAAATATTAAAGGAACACTGAGGAAATATTAAAGGAACACTGAGGAAATATTAAAGGAACACTGTGGAAATATTAAAGGAACACTGTGGAAATATTAAAGGAACACTGTGGAAATATTAAAGGAACATTATGGAACTATTAAAGGAACACTGTGGAAATATTAAAGGAACACTATGGAAATATTAAAGGAACACTATGGAAATATAAAAGGAACATTATGGAAATATTAAAGGAACACTGTGGAAATATTAAAGGAACACTGAGGAAATATTAAAGGAACACTGAGGAAATATTAAAGGAACACTATGGAAATATAAAAGGAACATTATGGAAATATTAAAGGAACACTGAGGAAATATTAAAGGAACACTATGGAAATATTAAAGGAACATTATGGAAATATTAAAGGAACACTGAGGAAATATTAAAGGAACACTGAGGAAATATTAAAGGAACACTATGGAAATATTAAAGGAACATTATGGAAATATTAAAGGAACACTGAGGAAATATTAAAGGAACACTGAGGAAACATTAAAGGAACACTGGAGATATTAAAGGATAATAACCGCTAATTATGATCATCCGGAAACAAAAACAACTTTATTGTCCTGTGCTGTTTTAATAAGGAACTACTACGTAAAATAAAAGTCTAAAACAAACAAATGTAATATTCCATAACTAAGGAAATAAAGACGTGTTAAAGCTTCATAACATCTTTCAGTATAATTAATATTTATTGATGTCATTATATGAATACAACTTTTTTATACTTTGGTACATTTGATACATGTTTAACAAATAAGATGATATTAACTATTGTGGTTTAGAGATGTTGGAAGGTTGATTCCTGAACGTCTTTTGGTTCGTCCTGCACGTGACTTCAAACTCCACCGGGAACGTTTCAGAAGCTTCATCACGTCAGACTTTGTTTACTTGCTCAGATTTGGTAATTTTCCTGGTTTATGTGCTTCTAAACATGCTACGTAATTCTTTTGTTTTGCTTTGGTCTGTTTTTACAACCGGCAGTCTACACGGGGTGTTTTATTTTGAAAATCCACCGGCTTCTCTATGCTGTTTCTGTGCCTGGCTTCCTGTCAGCTGGAGGTTGCTCTGTGTTTAATGTGACACATGCTTTTTAATCAACAAGAAAAACTCATATTGCAATGTAAAATAACATAAGTGTTATACAAAGTGATAAATGTGCCATAATTTAAACTAAACGTTGCCTGAAAACATAAATAACTTAATAACAACAAAGCGTGTGTCTTTAGACTGCAGCTTAATCCCTCTCCGTTAATGTCTCATCCTCTCTCATTACGTTCGGGGAGGCACCTGTTCAAGCATGAAGCACGAAGACGAGATACTCCTTTTTAAATCTAATTAAACCTCCCCGCTCTCTCATACAAACTTTAAATGCTCCTATACAAATATCACCATGCTGAACTATCAGCTGATGAAACATCCTGTCGAGGATGAATATTTAAACGGTACAAACAGTAAATACAGGCCTGAGAATGCTCCCACACACACACACACACACACACACACACACACTCTTGATGCTATCTTTAGATTTTGATTAGACCCATAATTATGTGGCGCTCTCACTGAAAGCTCCACTTAATGGACTGCAAAGCTTGCTGGGTGATTTCCTCTTGCTACGACTAGTCCAAACATATTCAGCCCTGTGTCTCCTTTAATGCACTCTCATTAGCACTGGTGTTTAGGGTGTGTAGGCTTTGGCGTGTTCACTCTTTTTGGGCTGTTTGAACATGCTCGGAACTGTTTATTTACATGCATTAGGTTTGATTGAACAGGATTGTGCTGCTGTTGTTTAGTGCCAGTGAACCGAGGAAAAGGATCGAGGAAAAGAATACCGACTCGGTTTGTTTAGAACTTTCTGTCACCCACCGTCCTGCTTTGGCACGACACAGAACAAACCGGACACGATGGATTTGATCAATCAAATCGGTTGTTTCTAACATTAAAAAATCCAGATATTGTTCTTGGCTGTACGGAAACATCACGAGTACGGCGTGTCCCAACCTTCAGTTTGTGTATTTCTATTAAAACAAAAAAAATACAAAACAGTTTCTGCTTTAAGCTGCTGCCAGATGTTGGACGTTCCACCAGCATCAGATCACCACGTGTTCACGTCGTCTCGACTCGTGGAAACCGTCCTTTACGGGCAGCACGGTGTACCTTTAACGACAGGATGTGGTGATAGTGCTGACAACGAGCTGTCCCGTTTATGACACAGACAAACATCATATACATTTATATCCCGCACGTAACGCAGCAGCTGATTGGCTGCCGACGATCAGCCGGGTCGTATTTTAATGATAAGGAAGCTGAATCATAACCAGGAGATCCAAAGTTCACTCTGATTGTACACACGATCACCTGGCTGTCATATTTTTCTAAATAATATAATAATAATAATAAAAAACTTGTCTATCGATTTTAGCTTTAGATTCATTCTGCTTTTGTTTTCTCACGTTGTGTCTTTTTAAAAAACGGCACAAAAATCTGTGAATTTATTAATATTAATACTTTTATTATCTGGATAAAGGTGAAACAATAAATGAGTCATTAGAAGTTATTAAACTATACAGATAAAAACATTGAAAGGAAGTTGTTAAACTAATAATAATTATGTAACTACTTATGTAATGAGTAAAGAATGAGGATCTATGAACCTCAGACAAACTTCTCGTCATTTTTTCACGACTACGAACGACAGAAAAAATTGTATTTCAGCGTTTGTGTGTCACAGGATCAGTTTGTTTTGGCAACTATCGGCGTTCCTGCAGCTACTGTTGTGAATCCTCAGATATATAAACAGATACCGGACACACTGCTGACGCTGAACAGGTCAGTGTGTGTGTGTGTGTGTGTGTGTGTGTGTGTGTGTGTGTGTGTGTGTGTGTGTGTGTGTGTGTGTGTGTGTGTGTGTGTGTGTGTGTGTGTGTGTGTGTGTGTGTGTGTGTGTGTGTGTGTGTGTGTGTGTGTGTGTGTGTGTGTGTGTGTTTGTGGGATAACAAGGCCTGAAATAGAGACGCACAGATAACAGTGAGTGGCTGTGGCTCCACGGTGACAGTAGAAATATCACAGGTTGTGACAGGACGGATGATTGTGAACTGTGGACGTCTCTCTGCTCCGACGGTCAGTAAACTCATGACACATGTATGTTAGGAACATATCAGGGCAGTGAACGATGAGTCATGTGATGACAACAACCACAGTGACGACCCCTGTGTGTGTCGACAAAGTTATTTAGTTGATGTCACTTACATTCCTTGTGGTTTGACTCACATGACGCCGCTGCCCTGTAGACACCTACAGTGTATTATACTCAAAGTACAATTGTATCAGAGGAGCAGTGTGTGGGATTTAATGGCATCTAGCTTATGAAACTATGGAGGCCGTGAAAGGTGCGAAAAATGTGAATATTATTATCCAGCGCCAGCGTTTAGGACAGCGTAGAAACATGGAGGACCCACAACATCTATAGATACAAAAAGGTAACAAAAACATACTCCTGAATATTGTGTTCCATTTCTGAAATAGAGCTCCCTTTTCGGTACCTGTTTGTTCGTCTTCTACCGCTTTTCCGGTACGGGTCGCTTAGGCAGCAGCTTCAGCAGGGAAGCCCAGACTTTCAGCTCTCCCAGGGGGACCCCAAGGTGTTCCCAGGCCAGTCAAGAGACATAGTCCCTCCAGCGTGTCCTGGGTCTTCCCCGGGGCCGCCTCCTGTACCGATACCAACTGAGTACTTCACTCGATCCGATTTTTCAGCTTGATTCAATATTAATCATGTGGAAAGAAAGCAAACCGGTTGCGTAAATGTCACCGGCATCTCGTAATGATAACCAGCTAACTCCGCACGGCTTGAACCCGATTTACCACCATACAAACTATTGGTGGACCAATCACACGGCACATTAAATCAAAGTACGCTTGTGGTGATTGGCTGCGAGCAAAACTATAGAAACTGTTGTTCTTTTCTTGATCTGGGTACAAAAAGAACCGATTGCACGTATCGTCTGACAGGCCCAGTTTCGATACTACTTGGTACCGGGTTGTTTCATTCGATACTTAAAGAGTATCGAGTACCGATACCCAGCTCTAGAGCTCCCTGCATCTTACACACTGGACCTTTGAAGAAGCAGCTGACCCTGATCAGATATGTACGCTCACACGAGGATGTGAGTCGCCACTTTCAAATATAAATCATCTCTATCTGACGCAATCTTTTTCTTGGTGACAGTATTCCCAGCAACTTGTCTCCAAAAGTGTCCAGATACGTCTGAAACACTCTGTGCTGGATTCACAACTTCACTCACGAACTGTTGATAAGAAAGTCCACACGTCAAGTCTGCTTTGTTTTATTATCTGAGGCTTTTTCTGCTTTGTTGAGCAGGCACATTTCCACACTGACGAGTGTTTGGCACTCAGATCTTAGCCATGTTGAGAAGTTTTCAGGGACAGTTCGATAATTATCTGTGTGTATCGAAGTATTACGGTCGGAGTTGTCTGGATCATACTGATCCCTTCGTGTGGCATCCCCGCAGTGAGACACGGGATCACCTCCTCACAAGTCTGTAGGTGGATTATTGCACCATGCAGGCATGTAGTAAAGTGTTGTTTTTACACATAATTACAGGCACAAGTGTCAAAGTCCCGTCACAGACTCTCATCAGCGCGCAGCTGCTGTGATTTTTCAGTCAGATGCTCATGTACAGATGTTGAGTCTTGAGTCAGAGGCTGATGTCATGATGTCAGTAGACAGATTAGACATTGACAGGAGTCCCGTTAATCTATCAATCAATCAAATAACTCCTTTTTTTGATAGTACTGTGGTAGTACTACGTTCCGGACCAGTCACAAGCTTTGGGTAGTGAGGAGCTCTGACATCCGTACCGAGTTCAGAGTGGAACTGCTGCTCCTTCACAAGGACATCGGATTACGATGCCTCCTGGTCAGAGATGTATAGTAACGAAGTGGAACTACTTAAGTACTGTACTTAAGTACTAAAATGCAGTATCTGTACTTTTTTGAAGTATCATTTTTTCCCCCAACTTCCACTTTTACTGCACTACATATTTTTGATGAGTTTAATACTTTTACTCGGATACATTTTTCATGTGCTGAGTCGTTACTCGTTACTATTGTAGCGTCCAGCCGGACACGTGATGAATGACGAGGCGATATTGAACAAACTGCATTTATTGCTGAACGGTTTGGTTCCAGGACTCGGTGACTGTCGGCCGGAACCACGCCAAAAAACCAACTGAACAGTCCCGGCCTCACATCAACCTCGCTCGTGCACCGTACGTCATACACCTGACTCACCCAGGTGCGCTCTCTCACCTGCTGCCCCGCCCCCTCGCTCTGCATTCATTCAGACGCATTCACAGACCATGGGAAATCACAGAACTCTACCATGAACATTGTAACACTGTAACATTAGAAGTTGTGCCTTAATAAATATTTGAAATTATATAAACAACAGTACTTGTACTTGTACTTTTACTTTCAGTACTTGAATAGCATTTTTTTACATACATTCTACTTGCAATACTTAAGTACAAAACATTTTGAATACTTTAGTACTTTTACTTAAGTATGGTGTTTAAAGAACACTTCAACTTCTACTCAAGTCAGTTTTTTGATATAGCACTTGTACTTCTACTCCACTCCTTTACTCCAGTACTTTATACATCTCTGCTCCTGAGTGCCTACTTTTGGATGTGTTCTTGGCATGCTAACTGGTAGGAGACCCAGAACTGGGTCTGGGACGCCTCAGGATCTTCCTGGAATACATGGATATCTGGAACGCCCTGCTAAACCTGCCAACACGACCTGACTCCTAAGTGGAAGGGAACAAATGGATGGATGGCTAAAGTTTAATGTCTACCATGTTTAGCAGCGTCTTAGCAAGAAAACATTTGGTAATCTGATTACTGTACAATTCATCGTGAGGGGGGGCTTGTGTCTAATAGTTGTGGAGACATTTCAGTCAAAACTCTCAAAGTCTCAGCCTCATGATGGTGAAACAGGACAAGACCACCAAAGTCAATAGGATTTATCCTCTGTACAAACATTTCACTGCCATCCATCTTATTGTTGTTGAGATATTTCGCTTTCGGTTGCCACAAAACCCTCAAAAAGATCCACACAGTTAATCATTCCAAAGATGACTGAAATAGGAATTCACGTCGAGAAATAAGCCTACAAAAGCAAAGAGGATGTTTAACCAGCCAACTAACCACTCTGCAGAAACGGAAAAAGGAAAACCCAACACAAACACTGGGTTTGTGTTCAGCCTCATCCTCCTCACGAGACAGTAAATCCATGGAGAATCTGATATGTGCTGTAGGTTGCTATTAATAAATCTCAAAGTCCTGTGGGAAACAGGGAAAACAGACCTCTGGTCGTCTCACCAGCCGCGTCCTCTGTCCTCACCGTTTAACCCTCGTAATTCACAGAGACTTGTTTTCATTAAAGGGAGCCTGCGAGTCAGGACTGACGCCTGGAAGACAGAGTTGGTTATTGGCTGAGATTCGCGGTCGGCACATGGCCCTTACATTAATCTCCCACCCACTCACCCACTCCCTCGTCAAACAGAAACATCTGGGAACAAAGAATCAAAGTCACATTGACCTGGGATTGGCTGCTGCCATATGGAGTGCTTTCAATAGACTGTCGATCGAGAGAGACACGTGTAGTTCGTGGGCGGTGAATTATTTCTTTGGCTGAATGACATCTGAACAAATCGGAACAAGCCAGTTTTGCAGATCCAATTTTTTTTTTTAGCTTACATACAAGGAGAACATTTAGGCTCTTTGAAAACAAAAGACCCAAAACTAAAAACCGCCAAAACCACGTTTAATATGAACAACAAGGCAAGGGACTGCATTGGCAATTACATTACAAGAGAGACCTGCTTTGTTCTGATGCTTCAATGTTAAGACAGGAAGAGCTGGGAACGGACCACCAACCCTACAGACTGATGGACATCGTCGAGTTTCAGCTGGAGCCAGGAGGTGTCCGAAAGATTATCGACACTAGGAAACTTGACACAGTTGGCCATGCGACAGAGAGGCATTAAAAGCCTGCCGTCACCGAGAGGTTCGGGTCGTACAAATGGGACGAACATTGTCACGACCGTGCTGCTGGGTTGTTCGAACCACCTCCACATTGTGGTCCAACACATGAACCGATCAAACCCACTACTCCCATCAGGATGAAGGAGGAGCAGTGTGTCGAAGGATCGAGTCCCATGTTTTGAATTTTGCTGCTGGACTGTGTTTTTAATTATTCAAACTTTAGCTCATTGCTTCAAGTTTCTCCATTGCAGCTCTGCTCTAAATGTTTGTACAGCAGATCCGGCCTGTTTTCATTTTCAAACTGCCTCTCATCGCCATGTGTGGATATATTTTTAGAGGGTTTTTCCACACTGCGATGGGAACTCTTTACCGTGGTGGTAAAGCAGCCATGTTGAGTCATATTGGAACATGGATGGCGACGGAGAGATTCTAACAGGCAGGCCTTCATGGAGGAAGTGCTAAAGACGTTTCAGGCAGCCAGAACGGGAAGCCAAGACTCGACAGCAGGAAACAACTTGAGTCGTTTTGGGGGATCCAACCAATACAGAGGAAGCACAAAGCTTTAAAAGGAGCTGTACTTGGAGCAGCATAACGGCAGGCTCTCTTACATAACTGGGTGGATTTGTACGCTCAAACACAGGGGGGCCCTCAGTAGGTAATGGACTTCTCTGGGGAAAGGGTTGAGTCTGAAACCCTACTGGTGCTGCTGTCCAAGTACAACAGTCAAGAGCAACAGATTGAAGAACTTTTCCCCCTCCCTCTATAAAGGAGCATTAACGTGAGCTCCGAAAACAAAGCAGTTAAACCAACTTTTGTTGGTTTAGGCAGCATTGAAAAGCTGAGCTGATCCTCAGTATTTGCACCTCAACAGTATTGTTTGAACCCGACACACAACCTGCCATGCCTTGTTCACACATTTTTAGTTGTTTTTGTGAATTTGCAAATGGCCTCATGAGACGTACGGTGGTAGAAGTTGAAGACGGAAAGTTTGTGATGGAGCTACAGTCAGTTTTATATCCAGATTCTCTCACCAACTCAGCATTTTCTCACTGAGAAAACTCTTCAGAGTACAAAAGTCTTTAGAGATTTGCAAAAACGTCAGCTCTGCAATTGTGAGCCTACAAGAAAAATTGTACTTTTTTGCCAAACGATGATGGAAGCCCGTCCAAGAAGGGGGTTGGGGGACCAGTGACGGCACACTATAACGACATTTCCAGCTCTGGAACTTTCCCCAGGGCTTAGGAAACTTTCAATGAACTTGGTGCGTTTCCATCGCAGGGACTAAATCAAGTTCCTGATGACGTGACGTTACCCCCCAAAAAGTCCGAGCTTGGGGTCGACTAGTTTCCAAAAGTACAGGAACTTTGGGGTTGCAGCACTGAGCGTTTCTGGTTGGTCGAGTACTCGCAGCACTCACGATCAGGTTTTTTTTTCTGTATATGGTGCCTCGATAGTCAACATACGAGAGACGGACACGTAACACCGATGTGTAAACACAGCTGTCGCTTTGTCAAACATCAGCAGACTAATTTGCATCATCTTCACACCAACACAGTGGAAATGCAACAACAATGAGCTGAAGGAACTCGAATGGTAAAACTTTGCGTAGTAAGGCAGCTTGGGAACGTCAATCATTAATCATCATCATCAAATCATTAATCTATACTCATATAGTAGGTAAGAACAACTGAATCATGTGTTTAGTTATTATAAAACTCAGAACAGTCCAGTACATGACTAGATATTAGATGTGATGGGTCATTTTGTTGTCTTTCAGACTAATAATGTTTGTTTTGTCAGAACAGATCGAAATCTAAAGATACGAAATGATCAGTAACGCAAGAGAGAAAGACCTTATAAACCACAAGAATTCGAATTTTAAACTGGAAGACGTGTACTAATAATTCCTTTAAGATCATTAATGTAAGTGGAAGTAACGTAAAGTTTATTTGGATGAGAGGAAAACAGTGTTTTTACACCAGTTTTAACACACTGCTCGGGTTTGCGGTGTGTTTCGAGGCCTCAGCAGCGTTCCCTTCTCTGAAGTCGTTCTACATGTGGTTCAAGTTGAAGACTCTGAGGAGGAATGCTCATCCAAATAAACTCAGCTGGGTCTCCTTCTCTTCCTGCAGACAGTTGCAAAGCTCCGCGAGGAGGATGAGGGGTTATCCTGCAGAGGGTTGGCGTGTTGCACAGTCAAGCTGCAGAGAAGCCGAACAAACAAACAGTGTTTGTTCGTCGCAGACTGGTGCCGTGATAAAGAGAGGTGGAAACATTAATGATGCTTTGACAGGCAGGTGTTGGAAAGGTCAAGCTCTGGACTTGAAATCAGGTTTGAACCTCAAGTAATAAACAGAATATCTCGGGGAATAAGATACAGAGCTCCTTCATGGAGACAAAACATGCAACCACAGTTAAGCGAACCACATTTCTGCCGTGAGAACCCCGTAGGAGAAGCAAGGTTTGCTCAACCACAAGGCACATGAGGTCCTTATCTGGCTCCAGACTCAAATATTTCCCCCCCCTCCGCCAACTACAAAAAGAAGTCCTCTCTCTATTTTGACTGCTGCCCGCGACTATCTGAACTACATCCGGTGCAACAATACCCCATTGTTTGCTTACAGGACGGACACAGAAGCTGCTTTCGAGTGAAGCCAAGAGGAGACTCCCACAGAAACTCCCACAGACTGCAGAGCAGTGTATCAGCGGCAGATAACCTCAGAGTGAACAAGACCGGAGGCGAGGTGTCGTCTCACAATCTCGCTGGGATTTCAGAGCGGGTAAAAAGGGAAGACGTGGACTCCTGAACAGGCGGCTGATCTCCTGACGGCTGACTCTGATTAATGTCGAAGTTAGTCATGACGCACCTTAACACCACGGCAGCTTTCGACATGGTCAAACGTTTTAACGACTGGAAAATTAACAATTTTTGGTACGTTTCTTTATAGATGATACACGTGTATTCCATATAAATAAATCACAGCGTGCTGGCGTATCGACTTGAGTGACTTAATCTTTACAAAGTTTCTCTTCTTGATGACACAGCACTGTACCTTAGTGATTTATGACTCACACAGGAGGCGAAACGGCGCGGTCCTTTGCCCGGCGCCAACTCACACCGGACGCGTGTCAGCCGCGGAACGGCAGCGGAGCGAGCCGGCCGTTTTCACGCGAGATCATGCAAAATCCTGGACGTAAGCGAGACCCCGCGACAAACAGTGTATAAAGAAAACAACAACAACAAACAGCTGACTTTGCTTCTCCGACGTGGAGGAGATTATAAAAAGCATCTGTTGTGTCATAAATGATTGTGTGTTGTTCCACTTCAACAATCAGTCTCTCATCGTCCATGTTGAGACCCTTTGATCGATCTTTGATCACCTGGTGCCACCGGTCATGACGTAACGTTGATGTGAAGTTGTAAAAAGCTACATGAACTGTGTATTGTGTTTTATTTTGAAAGGGGGCGGAAGTTTATGATGTTGATTCTGTGTCGGGTTTCCTGTCTGGTGCGCAGTGCTCTGTTGAAATTTACGAGATTTAGCTGTGGCTCGCGGTAAAAATAGAAATAAAATGGAAAGCTTGCGCCGTGGCGCGGAGAGACGCTTCTGAGACGCGCCCTGTGTGAGTGCTCTCATTGACTAGACTGACTTCTATTTGCTACGGTGACCGCGGCGGTACCGTGCCGCTTTTAGAAGTGTTGTATTATTTATTAGACAGCAAATAAAACAAAATACAGATTAACATAATACAAACTAACAAAAAAAAGTGTCCAAAATTCTGCAGTTTTCTTTGGTTACGTAACCTTATCTGGACATTTCGTTGATGATTCACAAAGTCCTGATGTGATTTTAAAAATATCTAATTGAAGGCAGCGACAAGCTAAAACCACTTCCAAGGTCACTAGTAAATCTTGATCATTTATTTAACCCAAGAGTTTATTATTATAATAGAAGGAAATTCCCTAACCCAGCAGTAAAAACAATAACACAGCATCACTGAAAAAACATATTTTAAGGATGAAAATACAAACTCCTCTGGGAATGGCTTGTTGTCTGTTGCCATATGTGGTGAAAAGAAATGTAAGTAGTTTGAGCTGCGATTGCCACTGTGGCTGAAGAGATTGAAAAACTACAAAAAAACCCTCAAAATTTGAAGACGCATATTACAGAAAAGAAGACATCAGATCAATGCTGGCTCTGTGTGATCGACAGGTAAATTACAGAGTAGAATCACAGCGGTGATACAAACCAAGGCGACGTTCAGGAGTTACAGCTATAACTAAGGATCTACATTCATCTGTGCACTTAATTATTCATCTGTGCCTGAGACAAACTACTACAAAAGATGCCTCAAGTGAGCGAAATGCAAAGATAACAACCCCGCTGAGATGAACTGGTCCCAATCATGGGACGACTTCCAATCTCTGAAACCTTTCCACATGACGTGAAACACTAAAATTATTACCAAAATAAATCAGAGTAAAGGAAGATGATGGATTTTTATCTACTCCTGCTCTCATCGGGGCTTTTACTCTTTCACTGCTCGTCACTACAGGAATCTGAGCGGAGGTAAAACGTACAGCCAGATGGGGAAACTGTGACTTCATGATCATGAATTTATCAAAGAAGGTCTGTAGTAAGAAGGAAAGTTGGAGCAGAGCTGCTGCTGCTGCTGAGGTGGGTGAGGGGGCCGGTGGGTGGGTTGGACTGTTGGAAGTGGGAGTGTGAAGGGTTGGACCAGTGAAAAGTGGAGTTTAAATATAGCTGGCAGAACAGGACTCGCTTGTTGTTTGTTGGGTGAAAAAAGAAAGAGAGAGAGAGAAAGGAGAGCTGGATCAGTTTGTTGTTGTGATGGATTTGAAATGCAAAGAAAACGTCCTGAGCTCGATTTGTTACGCACGAACATCTGGCATCACGAGTCGAATCGCTTTTTAGATTTGTCGAGTGAAATGTAATAAAAAAAACTGATGCTTTGAAGTTTTCGAAGGGCTTGAAATGACATTTCCAACGCCCCTTTCCAGCTGGATGCGGTCATTACTTTCCACATCATGTTTACTTATGTTTTAGACTCTTAACTATGTTTTTCAAAAAAATCAAAACGTGAGACTTTCAGCATCTGCAACCTTTTTTTTTTTTTGCCTTCTGCCTCAGCCTGGCACCAAAAGCATGACCAGCTCAGAATATTTGAGGTCCAGGCTGCAGTTTTCCATGAGAACAACAGCAGCAGCGCTCGCCATATGGGAGCCAGATCCGTTCGCAAATGGAGCAGAGACCGGCTCCTCTGGCTGTTTGTGTGTTTACTACAGGCCATTAGCTTCACAGTATTTCACAGCTCCTTCTTAAGGAGCTCGACTAAGAAAACAAACTTCATCCTCGGACGAGGCTCCTCTGCAGGACTGTGAACAGTTTTAATCATTTCCTGCTGTCGAGGAGTCTGACAAAGCTTGGGAAAGACTTTGTAATTATTTCTATGTAGCACACAGCGGTGCCCATCAAACATGGGAGAGAATGAACTCGTTACATTTACAGATACTTCATTTTATCTCAGATTAAAGCTGCAGCATGGACCTATGACCCGTGACTGAGTCTTAAACATTGACAGATTGATCGATAGAAGATGTAATCGTGCTGCGGTCTTAACATGTGATTCCCGTTCGACTGCTGGAACATACAGACAGACTGTTGCTATAAATGACGGAACAGATTGAAGGTTTCACAGTACGGAGCCAACAAGCAACAAGAAGATGATGTTCTCGAGTTAGTTTCAGTCTTTCGTTGGATCTAGTGTCGCGTTGACGAGTGAGGAGCAGAGCAGAAAAGATGCAGCTTAACTTGTATTAACACGTTTCCATGAGCTGGATTTTATTTATTTATTTATTTATTTGGACACAAGGTTACGAGAGATATTTGACTGTAGACTGTGTCGAGTTTGTAAGGAGTTATTGATTTCCAGGAGGATTGGGTGGATGGATCGGTACTTCAACTGTTACGTTTAGAAGAAACTCATCTTACGTAGTCGGAAATTCCTCCTAGTTATAAAAATAAGGATCATACTGGGTGTCAGGTGTTTTAATTCATATAGTGTGGGTGTATCCTGTCTTTTGCATATCTCGTGCACTTCCCTTATGTGTTGAGGCTGGCAGGGAGAGATAATTATGAATCAACAGTACAAGGACAGGAGAGACGGGTTAGGAGAGTATCATTTGAATAAGGAACATAATGTTTATTACTGAGGAGAAAACCAAAAAAAAGGACGTTATGATATTTACTGTATCAGTTAAAAAATGTATAAGAACCAACGGTTAGAGCTCCTCGAGGAGCCTTTTCTCTGTAACCCTCTTTGTGTGTTGCACCGTTAAATCCAACTTAAACTTTGAATCCAGTCTTCCTTATTTAAGGGTTTTTCTTTAAAAAATGATAACATGACACTCCTAGTTGAGGCCGTACGCTGCTAAAAAGGTGTAAACCGTGTGTAGGAGTCATTAGATCCATTGACATGAGTCGAGGGTGGAGGCAGTGACGGATGATGTGAATGTGTCGAAACACGAGAGTCACATCACGTCTGAGAAGAGCGAGCGGGTGACGTTACGTCAACCTGATTCAGAGATGAAGGGACGACGACGTCGAGTTTGTTCAAATAAAAAACATCACGGCAGCGTCACAGGAAACAAAGCAGAGTTCTGTTTTTGGTTTTTATTTAATAAGCTGGTTCATAAATTATCGCACATAAAAGATTTTTTTTTTTCAATAGTTACAAAGTGGATAGCAACTTCAGTTAGCGCCTGGAAAAAAATAAAACAAAATGAGAAGAAGATTGTTGACAGTGATGACGTGTTCGAAGTTTGATCTCGAGAAGAGCGGACGTGGAGCGGAGGGCGGGTTCGACATCCAAACACTGTCCGGTTATATTCCTGTTACGCAGACGAGTCGCCGTCTGTCCTCAGACTAGCAGCAAACAAAACGATGACATGCGTTTCGGATTTCAAAGCACATGCCAAAAAAAACAAAAAAACAACAACACGAGGAATGTTTCTGTTCTCCAGTGTATTCAAAAAATAGTCTCAAAGTAAATCTGAGGGCGTGAGGAAGGGAATAAATTATAAAACGAACAAAACAAAACACTAGCTACATGTGAGGCTCACGAAAAACAAACTAAGACGTGCTGAAGTGGCATCTTCTTGGCTCGACGTTCCCCAGCGATGGACCAGAAGCTAAACGGGGGATTCGACAGCGGTTACGAGGCAGCGCGGAGACGCTGGAGGAGCGTTTCAGTAATTCATGTTCCTTCCTTCTTCATTTTATTCACTTCTGGACGTTATTTTCTAAGACTGTCCCCCTCCTCCCGTTTCTGAAGGTCAAATCCAGACTGACCGATGAACTCCGAGGGTGGATGTGTTTAATAAGGAGGAACGGGAGGCGACCCACCTCACTAAACTCTGTCTGAAGGAGCGATGGGCGTCCATCGTTGGCTAGTTCACTTTTTTTCCTCTCATCGCTCTCTGGTTTGAGGATTCGAGCCGCCGGATGTTTGTCTCTGTGCGATGGGAGCCTACTTGGACATTTGCTGCTGAACGTGCTGCAGGAACTCGTAGTAAGAAGAAGCCGAATCGGTCCGATCCTCCACCAGGTGCTGAAAGAAAGTGGCTTTAGCTGAAGCGTCGTCCCTGCAGGAGAGAAATGAAACAGTTTAACTTCAGGGACTTTCTGATCGTAGTAAAGAGAGGAACAAATCTGAGCAGATATCTGAAGCCAATATTTTGGACTTTGATTTGTCTGACTTCATTTTTTTCTTCCATGTCGGGCTCAGTGTTTTGGTAAAAAACTAAACCAAGCCTTCGTCGACCACCTCAGAACCGTACTCGGTGCTGACGAACGACATGAAGCCCAAACTCTTTCACTAGATTTAAAAAGGAGAAGCGAGTTCAAACGATCATCAGAAACATCCGTCTCTACTTTATATTTTCTGCTTGAGACAAACAAACTTTCTCAAAATGTTTAAAGCCGTTTTCTTCATTGAATTATTAATTATCGAGGCACTCAAACAAAAACTAAACATTTAGGCAAGTCTTTTATTCAGAGCGGAAACATTTAGGTGATTCATGGATCAGTGGATCAAAAGAGAAGTCAAAGGTGCGGTCAGTCGAAGACATTTTAATGTTGGACTCATTCCCAGCACGAACACCACCTATTGTGTCGTTCTGTTTCCTGCTGACGGCCTGAGAATGAAACTCAACAATCAGGCATCGTTCTCCAGAAAGACTGACTCTGCGTTTCATAGGAAATTTAGAATAATAACTATTTAAATCATGTCAGATAAGCACAAATGCCAAATATCCTCTGGTTCCAGCTTCTTAAACGTGAGGATTTGATGCTTTTCTCTGTGATTTATGATAATAAACTCAACATATTTGGGTTTTTTAGACATTTGACACTTTCGTTTCAGTTTTCTGACATTTTATTGGCAAAATGATCGACTGAGTAGAGTTTTCTGTTGTTGGACGAGAACTTCTTGTATCAGCTTTACTGTAAGCGCCTCAAAAAGCGTCTCCTCCTGAGTATTTCTGTCCGTGTGGCGCAAACATCCGCTCAGATCCCGCTCAGTCAATTTGCACTGACATCAGCCGTCCTCCGACAGCACTGCGGCGTAAACATGTGGTTGAGTAACAATGGCGTGCCCCAGAGGAGGAGAGGGAGGAAACAGAAACAATGCGTTCCCTTCTGGAAGACTTTACCACCGCTGTCAATCAGTGACCTCACTGCTTACTATGTGTTTACACTGGAAATATTTCTCTGTCAACCTCAGGCCGACGTCTGCCGAGAGACGGAGTCCACTTAAACATGAAACTGGCCACACCCTGTTTCTGTTTCTGGGATGTGTAGCCGAGAGATCGCTCGCTGGAAATGTGAGTTTGGTTCTTTGGAAACACGATGAATTACAGCCACTTTTGGCTGATGTAAAAGTACGGCTGCAAACTAAACTAAACTTTTTGGGTCTTTTTCTGTCTCCCTCTCTCTCCCCCGTGTGCTGTCATCACTCCCTCATAATAAGATAAATCTGTTGACTCATTTTTGATTCATAGTTTACAGTTAAGAAGAAATCTGACGTCTTCAAAACTTCTTGCGTAACAAGAGAAAAGCATCAAATTGTCACAGAACCAGAGAAGGTTTCATATTTTATCCTGATTAATCGAGTTTTTATAAAACTGCTTTTTATTTATCTACAGCCCGACCTCTGACCTCTGCAGGCTGTGCTTTTTCTTTTTTCACTGTATGTTTTTCTATATGCATTTTTTTTTATTTTGGGGCATTGTAGCCTGACAAAACATTTTGGTTTTACATTCCTGTCGGGGCGGAGTGGAGAACAAAGTGAGCGCCGCGTGGCTTCGGCTCTAAGAAGGAAACAAAAATAAACAACAAGCTGAAGGTATTTCACATTCCCTCGGCCACATCTCGCCTCTTTGCTCCTTATAAGCAGCAGAGGGGATGAATTTGTTCCCTTTTCTAGTGACTTTCCATCTGAGAAACTGTCGCCGATCCTCCACCCTCCTACTTTTAGGTGTTAAGAGGAAGTGAAACTAAAATTTGATGTCACGGCGAAACCTTCAGGCGTTGAAATAAAAGAACAAAACATGAAGAGACATCCTCTTTTTGTGAACTCCAACATCTGGATGTGAGACTTGCAGCATCACGCTGGATGCTGAGCGTTAATCCAGATGTGCGGCGGTGCTTACTTGACGACGTGTATCATGGAGCTGAACGCTCGGTTGTCCTGGAGCCAGTCGAGGAACGCTCGCACTCTCTCGGACAGAAGAGTCTCCAGGTCGGGAATGTGACTCTGGGATTGAGAAAGAGAAAGAGAGAGAGAGAAAGAGAGAGAGAGAGAAGAACCAAAACATCAACAACAGTGTCCTCTTCCTCACGGCTGTGTGTTTCAGGCGGGAAGCGGATCACGTGGATCCACACACAGAAAAGTGCCTGCGCTGTGGAATGTGGCGTTTGTGGAGGTGGCTCTCGGATGCATCGACCCCCTTTTCTAGAAAAACACAATAAGCTGCATAAACAGAGCTGACCGCTGCTGTTTGTTCAGGGTGTTGTTGAAACGCCCACGCTGTGGTCATGACAGAGTTTGTTAAAAGGCTTCACCAGCAGATCTGTTCTGCTGCGTGAGTTGGGTTTTTTTTAACGGACAGAAATGAGGAAAATTAAACCTCATGTTTCTATATATTGTATGTGGGACGCTGCATTGCATCACTCGTGCAGCGAAGGGGCGGTTGGGTGTGACAAGATGCAAAACAATAACCGCCGTTTCCTTAATGGCGGTTATTCTGTGTCATTTCCTGATGTGAACTCTCCTCCTGTTCACCCTCCTTTTACTGACCATGTTGGGGGGTATCGAAGCGTAGTTAGGGCAGCCCAGAACATCCCGGATGAACATCTCGTTGCAGGATTTGCCGATCCACAGATAAAACACCTGCAGAGACAGAGACAGAGCAGCTTCAGCACAGAGTTCCTAATCTTCCCGGTGACACAGATTAAAGACCTGGACGCTGCTGAAGGGGAATGAAAAGTGTTTCTCTTCAAGAATAGAAAAAACATCCGTTGACACCGTCTTTTTAAGAGTTGGACGACGGAGTAGTTTTCAGTTTCGGCAGTATGACCGTCCAACAATCAGACTGTTTATTATTTTCAGTGTCTTTGATTTACTTGTTAGGAAAATAAGAACCACAACGAGATCAGTTTCCTGTGTCTGCGTTTTATTTTTGTCAGGGTGGAAAACCCCTGAAATTCATATTAATCGAAAGCTCTGCTGCGACACTGCCGTCCTCATGTTTTATTACCAACAGACCAAAAATAAAACTGTCCTACGCCTTAAATTATTGGGGAGGTAACGATTATCTGCGGAAGCATCAGGGCGACGATGCATTTGTAGGAAAGACATAAATGTGGAGAACCTCCCGTCTAATAAATAACGAATCTTACGTAGCCGCAGTCCATGAGGAAAGCTCCATCTCTGCTCAGCCTCTCGGCAGACAGGTGGAGCAGATGAGGCTGGGGAACCACTGTGTCGTTCAGATGGAGCGCCCCCTGCAGGCGTCACACAAAGTTGGATTCATTCATTTTTAATTCCCATATGAAAGTAAAGTAATAAGTACATTTGTAGCTCTGAAGCTGACATCTCCACGTGTGTCGTGTTCGTACCTGGTCAGACATGTTGTCCAGCCGGTACAAGTCAGGATGAACCATCCGCATCAGCTGCTGCAGCGGCTGCGTCTTGAACTCGCACATGGCGAAGACCCGCTCGTCGAGCCGGGTGCTGGTGCCGGTCCGCAATGCTTTCTGAAGAGACAGAGAAAGACAGAGACATCCGCTTTAATCCGAGTTAAACTTTCATTTATTTGTTTGTTTGTAGCTTCAAGACAAACTTCTCATTGGACTGCTTGATCATTAATTAAATTTTAGATTTGATGAGTGTGGACTAAACTATAGGAGTGTTTGTCTGAGATGACGCAGAGGGTGTGACGGTGGAAACGCCCTGCATGTTTGAATGAACTCGTCCTGGGTGGATGAATACAGTCATGGAACATATAGAGAGTCTGTATGACTGTACAGCTTTTATTAGTGTGTGTGTGTGTGTGTGTTTGTGTCGTGCAGCCACACCTGTTTGAGCAGAGACAGGATGTAAACAGGGAAGAGGCTCATGGCAGCGGGCAAGACGAGGCCAGCCTGCTGCAGGTTCGACACGTTGCTCTTGTAGGCGCTCGCCAAATCCACCACCGCGTTTACCAGCGCGTCACGAGCGTCCGACAGGTTGGACGATATCGAGCGGTCGATCGCTGGAACGCAAGCGGAAATACAATGAAGCCGCAGTTTTCTACTGCACAGAGAAGTTTGTTTATAATGTTTGATGCTGCAGACTCACCCATGTTGGCTAACAGACACGTGACGGCCTGAACATCAGCTCCGGCATACACGTCACTCAGCTGGTTGACCACCGGCAGACACATGGTATGGACCCGAATTCGTCGTTTTCCTGCAAAGAGTCACAAATATTATCAAACATTTTATTTGTCCAATGAAATTTTACTTTTGTAGCCGTGTGGCTTCAAAGAAACTCCTCAAGTTCAGCCAACAAAGTCAGAATTGATCTAGATCTCTGATCTAAGTGTTGTGTGTGAGTACTGTGTACCTTTACTGGAGGTGTAGAGCAGAGCGGCCTGAAAGCAGGCCAGAGACGAGTCTGCCAGAGAGTCTTCGATAGACATCTGGACAGCGAAGGCGGAGTCTGGATTCACATTGGCCAGGGACAGCAGGTCGGTGGAGCGCACGAAGAAGTTACCGTGGAACGTATGGATGGATAAACCTGAGAGCGAGGGCAGGGATGAGAAATGTATAAAACACGAGCAAAGACGGCGACTTCTGATGCAGAATCACACGTTCGGTTGTAATGTCCCGGTTACCTTTAGTGCATCGTATTCTCATGACGGCCTCGAAGCCGATCTTCCTGGTGAGGTAGCGCTCCAGATCTCTCTGGAACTTCTCTAACTGAGCCGGGTTGTGGATGTGATGGAAGGAGGGGTAGTAGTAGATGCTGCCCGCTGAATATCTGGAGATACATGCTAAAGAAGAAGAAGAGAAGTATTAATTCATAATTTAATTACTTGTTATTTTCTGTCTTGCTGACTGAATTGAATCTGGTTTACAGCAGCAGTGGTAATCTTGGATTAACAGCCGTTTTAATGTACCCATAACTACTGACCGCGGGGATCAACAGTGCATAAGAGGATAATGCTGCAGGAGCTGTTTGATGCTCTTTGTGCCTATATTAGAACCCATTGTTGTTGCTGCTGCTGCTGTGGAGCAAAGATCATGTCAGACAAAGGTGATCCGTCGGGTGTTCTTACATAGCGAGGCGAGGTCAGCGTACTGAGAGCTGAGCAGGAAAAGATCCACCCCGATTTGTTGACCCGAGCAGTCCAGTGCCAGTTTCTTGTAAAAGTCCGTGGCCGGGCCGAGGTGCTGGACTCCCTGAAAAACATGGAGACAAACTCTGAGTTCTGCTCTGTAGAGGAAGAAACCATCATCGGGTTCAGGGAGTTTTACTTTCCTTAGAGCCTCCGGAGCTATTGCACGCTCGGGTCATTTTGTTTTGATGATTTAAGTGTCCACTAAATAATGCAGGATATGGAAAGGATGCAGACTGAGTACGTGTAATTGGCCGATGAAGAGTTTCCTTCATTTCCATGTTTTTTTTTCCTCTTTAAATCACAGAACAGAAAACCACTTTCCCGGAGAAAGAAAGCACATCTGTTGCGAGTTCGTTCATTTCTGGAGTTTTGGACACCATTGCTGGAACTTCTTGGCAGTTTATTCAGATTAAAAATAAAATACAGATGATCAATAAATCAGTCCTGGGATGACAAAAACAGACTTTAGCTGAGCGCCGTCTACAGATGCTGAAACTGAGACGTGAGATTCAATTATGATGTTGTCGCTTGTAATAAAAATGAGTTGTGGCAGGAACAGTACGGAGACTGTCCAGGACAATATGCACATATATATTTCCACATGATGAGCGCTGTGGAAGAGTCACTCTCTTGCTATATATCATGTATCATATCACATGCTTTGGTTTAGCCTTCATAAATCACTGAGAAGTCACGTTATATTTGACCGACCACAGAAACACAAATGTTGTCATCAAATATGATTCGTACCTTCGTGCTCGAGCGCTGGTTGGGGTCTTCCCTCGACTGCAGCGCACCGGCACCCAGCGTCGGCAGCTGGGTTTGAAACACGGTGACGCGGCCCCCGGTGGGCGACATGAGCTTGAAGGCGGCTTGAAGCGCCGGACCGAGCGCGCTGTGGGTCTCTCTGCTCTGGCTGAACATGGCTGGCAGCGACGTCAGCAGGTCCTTCACCAGCTGGAGGAGGGAGGAATAAAGAGAGAGGGGGGTTTAATGAGAGAATAATTAAGGAATGGAAACAAAAAAAGCTGTGGGAACTATTTCTGTTCATGAGAAACAAATCAGTGCACCTCTTTGCTTTCCTTCAGGTTCACCATCAAACTGTCGTGAGACGGTATGAAGACATCTGGAAAAAGAAAAGAAGGAAACAGCACAAAGATTTATGACGATCCATCAGAATCAGATCTCACCTTTTCTACTTATGCATGTAAAGTATAATCTTCATGCATGCGAGGACCTTTCCAACATCTATACTTTCCGACACAGCTTGTTTGGCCCTAATAAGATTTAAAACATCTTGGCACGTCTGCCAAAAACTTTATTTTTAGACACTCCTGCCTCTTCCAGTTAAGCTCTTTTCCTGAGTACCCGATCGAACGTGTGATTCGAGCGAGCTGACGCACCGTCTATGTCTGACACTACCAGCATCTGCGGCTGGGACAGTCCCTCCTGCAGGTTGTAGAAGTGGATGGTGTTGTCGAAGGTGAGGAAGCCCACCCTGGTTCGTGTATCCCCTGGCAACCTGAAGCAAATAACAAACATCTGGTTAACAATCGGCCTTTACTGCAGACAGACTCGTAAATCAGCTTATGCAGTTTATGTTTATTGCATCGATTATCAGAGCACTCACTTATCCAGGTTCTCCAGTAGTGATTCACAGAAGTACTTCAGGTAGCCCGCTTCCACCGCGTTGTGAGAAACATCGAGGACAAACAGGTAGGCGGCGGGCTGAGGAGGCCGCAACTGAACGCACGAGAACAAACAGGGAAGGTCTTAAAACAGCTGATGTGAAAATGCATTAATACATTTACGTTTCTACAGTTTGAAGTTTGTTAAAATTGCCTCCAGATGTTGTTTCACCTGGATCAGACTGCCCTCTAGAGGACAAACAGTCACACTACATGAAAGCGACCTGAGCTTTAAGGACAGACGAGGCAGCTCACCATGTAGTCTGAGGAGGCGATGAACTCCACGGTGGAGTTCTGGACCTCTGGTCTCTTATGGGGCTCACCGTACGACCTGGTGACGGGGTTGTACATGAACTCATCTGGAACTGAACGAGAAAGACAAAAAAAGAAGAGACACATGAAACACAAAATGATGGAATGATGATAAACTTACAGGACTGGACACAGGATCAATAATATCACTCTCGTACCATCGTTGACCCGGTAACAGAGGTTACACTTCCACCTGCGCTGGTCCAGGAATGTGACAAACGGATTGATGTAGGTGCGACAGGAGCGACAGCGCACGATCGTGTTCGACGTGATCACTGGTAGCTGCTGCAGAGGGGAAGAAAAGAATGAGAGTAAATACTGAAGAACAGCACAGACACGAGTCCTGTGAGCTGAATATTTTACATTTCACGCAAGTTTTTGTCTCAGTTGTGACCTTTTCAAAACATTCCTCTGCTCCTGCCTCAGCGGACGACTGAAGAGAAGCTTTGTTTCTGTTGATTGGAGAATGCAGCTGAACGAATCTTTGGTAACGTACAATCTGACTGACCCACGTGTCTGTCTCCGTCTCTCTTTTGTTTCTACGACTGTGAACTCAAGGACTTCTGCACCCCCATCAGTGGTGGTATGTAACATTTACTCACTGTCCGTTCAAGACAATCGTTGAGATGCTGCACGTTTGATAAGTGTCTTTCCGCTCTGCTTTGTAGGAAAATACTGGAACTGGATTTTTGACGGATGCTGTAATCAGCAGAGATGAGATGGAGCTAGCTGGAGGTCAAACACCAGCAATCGACAAAGAGAATTTGTTTTTAAAATTTAAAAAACGCCCTGTACAGATGGCAAAAAAAGACCAGTTGTAGAAAATCTGGCGGATAAAAGGCTTCACTTCTAAAACTCTAGGTTCACCTTGTAACGCGCTCCATGCATCAAGACCTGAGTTCAATCCCAGTCTCTGCTGCATGTCATTCCTTCACCCTGAATTTCTCTCTCTCTCTGGCTAAAGCATAAAAATACCTCAAACACCTGGTGATACCAAGGTGCCAAGTACAAATATGTCAAAAAAGGTACTTGAGTATGCTGCTCTATGCGTTCTCTCCACTACATGTTACACTTTGAGGTGGTAAGGATCTAAAATTGGCTCCAAGTTGACAAAGTAGAACATTAAAATGCTCTTACGTATGTTTATTAATGCACTATTAATGATAGAATATTCTATAATGCTTTGAAATGAACTGTTCTGCATACTTTTGATACTTTAAGCACATTTTGCTGAGCATATTTTTGTACTTTCACATATAATGGAGCATATTTAGACTGTGGTGTGGTTACTTAAAGTACATGAATGTCTGATCCAAGAAAAACAAACCTGATAGTGAGGCCGTCTAGCACATAATATGAATCGATAGCAAAGCATATTCATGGCTGGTTTTACTGCCAGGATTTCGAGGTGGAACGAATGTGATTCGTAATCCAAACACAAACGATCAGAAGTGCAGAGGTGTGCGGTGTAAAGCTGGCGAGTGTTGCTGTGTGAGGCACATGGCGAGTGTGAAGCCTTACAGTCATCTACTATGGAGTCTGAGTGTGTCTGTGTCGCCATTGGAGACCGTGGATGCATTTGGCAGCTTTTCACGGTTGTGGATTTTTTATTCAGCGAGTTGCTCACAAGACAAACAACATCTACGTTACAGTTTCCAGCCACTTCCAATCGTTAACAACAACCCGGCTGGTGTCGTCTTTCTCTTTGTTTCTCATGTGGCATCTCTGTTCTGTTAGTTCATATCACTAACACCTCTATAAATACACTCATCGTCGTCTTGAAGCTCATCATTCTTCTCCTCCTCCTGTCTGCCCTGCTGTCGCTGCAGCTGATCGTCACAAAGAAACGTCTACAACAGCTCAGTTATGAGCGGAGTTCACTCTTCCCCCGTCTTCTTTTGTGCAATCACACAATCCTCTATTGTTAGCTCGTACCAAATACTCAATCATCAACATGAATCTAATCAAAGCTCCTCTCTCTTTCAGGTTATTTAGCCATAACATAAACACGTACTTCCGCACAGAAAAACAAGACGTTGTTTCTGGATGTTCCATCGTATGTGTGAAATTTCAGGCATTGGATCGTACCTGTAAGTCTCTGAAGGGGTGGAGGAGGAGGCCCAGAGGGAGCCTGGCCTTGTTGAGTAACGCCTGGGTCTGAGGGATGCTGGACAGGGTACACCTGAATGTCCTGGGAAACACGAAGAGAGACAAAGAGAACACATCCACAGGTAAGACAATGACAGAGCGACAGAAAGAGAAGATGAAAATACCTTCCTGTCCGATAGTTACACCCTGCTTAACTTTACTTACTGTGGGCTACAGTTGACCTTCTTGAGGTCGGGGGTGAGGTTGGGTTCGGGACCTTCAAGGGGCCTGGGTGGTAGCAGATTCCTCTCCTGCAGCAGGTTGACGGGCCTCAGGGCCTCCACCTCCAGCTCTGGCACCCCGCTCAGCCCCCCCAGGGCTGCAGACAGCTGGGACATGGTTGGGAAAGGCTGCAGAAGAGGGAGGGACAAATCAGGACTCATCTATCAATACGGCAAACGTACGCCGACACTGCAATGAGAATGAAACGAGAATTATACGGCATTACTCTGTCGAGTCTTTGTTCTAGATTTGTTTCTCAAATCAGATCTTGAGACAGATTGTTATCCGCAAGTGATCAGATTTGTGTGTCCAAACATAGCACTGGTTGCTGTGGTAACGAGGTAGGTACGAGTAACTACATACGCTGGTGACACGGCTTTCTAACGATCAAGTTTGACGCTTCCATCACAAGTGTTTTTAATCTTTAATATCAGCATCGCTCTGAATCTGCTGCTGTACTCTTGAATTTATTTCTGCACTTCACTCTGTAGTCACAGCGTCCCTGTGTACACAGCACTTTACTCCTGTCAGCATTTCAGCAGATTCTAGTAGTATATCCTATTTTTATAGTACGTTCATGTTCTCATATACGTTCAGTTCTTGTATATACTTGTCACAGCCCTGTCACCTGTACAGTGTAAACACCTTAGCGCTCTTAGTGCTGAGCTGACACTGCGTTAACCACAAATAAACACACTGTGACACTTTGAAATCTGATACGAGCGGACAGATTTCCAGACGGACTCCGGCGCATCTTTAGAAATCTGACTGGAATCACATTTCAGTGATCTGGATATATATGAAACAAACCAGATTTAGTCAAACTTAAGTCCTGCTTGGTTCTGTTTGTTACACAAGAGCAGCAGCTCGAATCTCTCCGACGGTAAAAATGTTACGAAATAATTGATCGATAATAACAACCACCTCTGAGCCCGCGCTTGCTTCGAGCTGCGGCCTCACCTGGGAGTACTGCTGGTAACCTGACTGGCTGTACGGGTCGTGAGAGGGTGAAGAGTCGGTGCACGAGGCGGCCGGCCCCTGTCGGTAGGCTGGCTGCATGCTGGGGTAACCATAGCTACCGTAGGGCGCAGCCTGGTTGGTCATGTCACCGGAGGGCGGCATTGAATCTGCGAAGGAGAGAGTTCAAAAGAAATCAAGTCGGTGTTTTAACATGATTAGGACAGGGCACAGATCAGCGAAGCTGTGCGGTGCATTTAGGAAATATGTTTATGTTTGTGTGTGTGTGTGTGTGTGTGTCCCATTTTCATCACAGGCTTTTACATAATTTGAGAAGTGCATCTCATCATCCGTTCACTGCAGAGCATGAGCTCCCCTCTCAGTAAATCTCTTCTGTTTGGTGAGCTTGCAGACAAACAAACACTCAGTGATTTGGTTTGTTTTGTTCCGTGTTGTTCATCCTTGATGTTTCGCTCTCCGTCAACACCTACATCTGTTTTGTGTCTCTCAGAGAGACGCTTGACGACTGGTGGGACTATTATGGCCACAAACTGACTGCATTTAATGTCTCAACTTTATTAAGTCACAAAGAAGCATCTTTATAATGTGACATATCTGTGTGGATGCTTATTACTCAGATCATCAGTGTATGTTTGTGATTAAAAAACACACCTGGATAGTTTCCCCCTTCTAGGGAATCGTAGCTGTTGGGCACCGGAGAGGCACTGCCAGTCGAGGAAGAGGAAGTGTCACCACCTGAAAGAGGACAAAGAAAAAACAAGAATTTAATTATTATATACATATATATATATATATATATATATATATATTTAAAGAAGGATCTAGTGAGATGGCAAAATAAAAACAGCACGACTGTAGAAGCAAAGGTTGGAAAGGAAGTCGATAAAAATGAAGGAAGCTAAAGAGGGAGAGAACATTAAAGCTGCTCTTTGTTGCCGTGTTTGGACTCCTTCAGGCTTCAGAGGAAGAAAACAGAGAAAACGGGATGAATGGATGCACTTCAGTCTTGAAGAAGCGAGCGTGACATGACATGGAGGACAGAAACATGAGGGGAGATTACGTAATGGGTCATTATCGTCGTCTTCCTCTACAACTCTCAAATCGAGTCTTTCATTTGCTGTTAATCTGTCTTCGTTCACACGCTCTCTCCATTTGATTCCCTCTAATGAACATGTTGCCGACCGGTGCAAGAAAACGCATCGATTATCAGGCAAAAGATGGAGAAGCTGAACAATGCACGTCTTATGAACTATCATTTGTGACAGTGTCGTCATTCTTTCTAACCGGCTTCATCGTTTTTACCTTTAGTTGGTGATTTAACAACCTACAGAGAGAAAAAGGGGCAAGAAAATGTTCGGTTGTGTATAAATCTGAGCGCTGACTGTGCATATTAATTAGCTATTAGACTGACGTCTAACCCGGCTTTACAAATCAATAGTGTCACGGCAGCGGCGTGTCCGAGCTTTGTGATGCGCTCGATAAACGAGGTGGAGGATGAAGTGTTACTGCTGACATTCATCAGCCAGCGAGCGCTCACGTTACGGAGCAGCACTTTCTCCTAGAAATGATGTTTGTATACAACTAATCTGCGACCGCAGCGATGTGAGGGATTACGTTTGCATTATAAAAAACAGTTTATACAAGTGTGGTTTCGAGAACACGGGGTCGTACCAGGGGAGGCAAAGAGGTACAGTTTATACCGTTAACCACAACATCCTGGTTTAAACTCGCTCTCTGTGCTGCTCGCTTCCTGTCTCATTGTCCACAGTACTGTACTGTACGAAGAAGCCTTAAGCATCATGAGTTACTGCAGCTACTCCTTTCCCTCTAATGTCCAATAATAAACGGGTTTCACAGACGGATTAGAAGAGTAGAATATTTGAATGAAGCCACTAATCCATGTGGGCCAAAAGGAGGGATCAGCTACAGCAAACCAAGAGACGACAGGCCTCTGATTGGACGGGACAGAACAGGATCCAATTATCTCGGATTTAATCGGACCAGAAGACGACTGGATTATCTGCTCTGGAGGAGGAGGACGCAGGACAACTTCCAAGATTCTTCTGATATCACCTCCTCCTTCTCTTCTCCTTTTTTGTTTCAGCTCATAGACGAATAGAAACAATGCTACTCGGGGATTATAAAACTAAACTGTTCATTTTAGATTATTCACCTCAGTTTTCCTTTTTCTTTAAACCCTTCTAAGAATTTTAGTCACAAGCCCTCTTCACTTGCCCCTAGAGCTGCTGCCATCCCTGATTACCGATAATTAGAGGTCCAATCACGCTGCGGTTCCTAATCTTAAAAAGCGGCTTTGGGCCAATAGATTCTCCTCGAGGGACAAACACATCTACAGCAGCATGTGTTAAAAGATGCAACATGTGCTCGAGGCTTGGCACAGCACTGCCATGACAACAAGGCCGTCGATTTGAGCCGGCGCCGGTCGTCGTTCTTGACACAAGTGGCAAGGTGACTCAGCATGTTTGGAAAAGAGGACGCAAGAAAACAAAATGCTGCATGTGCCCTGAATGAGGCTGCGCGACTTGAAACTAAAATAACTGTTGCAACAATAAAACATCTGAAGCTTTTCTCATGTGAGGAGCTTCAGATTTTGTGCGTTTCATGTCAGAATAAACTGAATCTTGTTGTATTTCGGATAAAAAAGCAACTTGAAAATCGAGATTTGGGCATTTTATAGTTCATTATAAAATAAAAAATAATCATTCTTTGCAGCCCTACGTGAGCCAACTTACATTCTACATTAGTGAATAAAACCTAGGAAGACAAATATTATATTTTATATACTAAATCCCTAAACAAGGACCGAACAGACTGAACTACAATTTGGGGGAAAAATTATTAGATTCTGCTTCAGTGTCAGTGATTTCAACCTAAATGTAACAATGAATCACAATCTAGATTACTGAAGGTATTTTATATTTTATTCAGATATTAGCCTTCCACCCAGAAACAATCATATTACTTTGTTGCAGCAGAAGAATTAAAGAGATCACGAGGGGTGAAGCTAAAACGAGCTCGGTGTGTGAGGTGTAAATGAGCGCTAACCGTGAAGAGAATGTCTTCACCCGTGCTCTCTCTCTGGGGAGCAAGGCAAGCTCAGAGAGCGCAGACCTGTCGGCTGGGGACGGCTATATTTAAAAAACGTGTTAACCTCTGGCTGATGACACAGCTCCACGGAGACATTAATCTGCAGAACACCTGAGCGGTACATAACACACACATGCATGAGACCGTTACAGCTCAGCACAGTACTGAGTGATAAGAAATCTTCCACACAGAATATACTGCAAAATATCAGTGTCATGGCTTTTTAAATAAAGGTGGACGCATTCAGGAACGCAACTGATTTACCGGATTTATTACTATTTGTTGTTGCACTGACTCAAATTGTTGTGAGCTGGACTGACCTAGAAACATGAAACATGGCTTAGTAACTATAAATAATTGGCCAAATGCTTGCTGTGTAAGATTTAGTGGGATTTAGTAGAAAACTTGCAGATTGCAACCAACTGGGCACCCCTCACCTCACCCCACACCCCTTTAAAGCGAGTGGGAAAACCTTAAAAGGGAATGAAAGACTCTGTAACAGAGGACCTGCTCCCTCTCTGGATAAAAAAGGTTAATTCTAAAAGGGGACAATAATAATAATTCTTATTTCCAGGTTCCATATTGAACCAATAAATTCTCCTAAAATCAGTCGTTACATAACAAATCTTCGAGTCTACTGAAGCAAAGCAAGCTCAGAGTTAGATAGCAAGATCCATGCTGCCCGACTTTTAGAGCTGTAAACCAACCAGAAGGAAAAGAACAGAACTTATTGATTTCTTTCTCCCATTAGCAGCCGCAGCAGGACGCCTGCTGGTAAACGGAGGTGCACAGAAGCTGCTGAGTGAGAGAGGCAGACAAGACAGACAGCTAGACGGCATGCAAGGACGACTCCTCCACTGCATGACCATGACGACGAGCAGGACCGGGCGCAAGCTGCTGAAGATGAAACCGGAAACCCGCTAACCCACTTACCTCTCACCTTTAAAGACATAATCAGTTTGCAGTGATGGAGCAGCACATATAAGAGATGACTGATGACTCTGAGGGGGGAAAGATGGAGGGAAGATTTTGAGCAGCTCGTTAGAAAGCGAGAGGGACGAATGATGAGCGGCAAACTGATTAAGCGTGCTGGTAGTAAGAGGACGCTGCGTGGGGAGGGGATGGAAACACACCAACGATAAAACATGACGGATGGAGTTTTCTTGAAGGAGTTTATGTGGATGGAGAGGGGGAAAAATGGGTGGGTTATGGGGAGGAAAAAGCTAAAGCAGACCTGCTTCCTCATCCTCCTCCTCCTCCTCATCCTCATCCTCATCATCATCAGAGCTGGATGACGAGGGGGCTGCGGCTGGGCCTGAGGTGGTGGCAGAGGCAGAGCTAGCTCCACTATTAGCAACATATCCATACTGCATGCCTGTTGGAGAGGGGTGGGGGTGGGAAAGGTACATGAGAAAACCGTCAGGAGCGTTGGTAATCGACAGCAGACAGGGCGGCGGCGGTCAGGCAGTAAATATTACTCCACGTGTGTTGAAGCTGGTGCTACCTTTGAGAATACCGATGACCTCTTTGTGTAAAGGAGTGATAGTCTAGTCAAATTTAAAATCGGCCTGGATACTTTGCATTTTCTGGCAATGACAAGGCACAACTTGTTTCGAAACAGGCGTGAAGCTAACCACGTATCCACACTCGAGAATGAAACCTGAAACTTTTTGGAGGCTGAATGAGAAGCTGGCACAAAAAAAACAAACAGCCGTGACGCCTTAAAACTCCAACTTAAACTGGCTGGAGCGCTTGCAGATATGTTGACGTCGACCCGTCGAATGCCCAACAGGCCTGACCAAACTTTGGAAACTGCCTTAAGCTTTTAACCAGCTAAAATCATTAGGCCAATTGATTTAACACTAATTAACATACTTGTAATTTCAAACCATGCCTCTGCACACATGCTAATGAGAGAGGAGTGTGTCCTGTTATTCTCTTGTGCAACATTCTCTCTTTTGCCTGAAGCTCATATCACCGTGACAATAGCTCACATTTTAGTGGTCAGAGAGAGTAGAAAGAGAAAATCTGGAGTTAGTATTTTTGTTGTTTCTCCTCCTCTCTTTATCATGCAAAGCTTAAAACTGACATTGTGATTAAATGCAGGTGGAGTCGCTGTAGGAATCCTCTGGTTTTAACCTGCTGAGCTGACAGTGGAAACATTTCGCAGGTCACAACTGAAACAAAGCAGCAGCTGGCTGATAAGTGGTGACTTCCAACCTGAAACCATCGAAATTTGTATAGAGACACACACACCTGCACATTTCAAAGTGTGTGTGCGTGCAGCAGGTTACGTGTGCAGCTGTGAACATGTAAACCATTCACACACACTTGCAAAGTAAATTTAGAACAAGAAACAGGCACCAGAGCAGCAAATGTCTTTTTTCCTGTCATGTTTAAACACCAGAGACAGGTGATGCATGAGTGTGGTGTGTCCTCTACAACAATATTCATGTGTGAGAAGTGTTTTTAGTACCAACATTTGAACGAAAATTCACGAAAGAGAACTCTAAAACTAAACTGCACAAGCTCACATACAAACATGAGGCCCACAGGTTCAGCAGCACCGAGGAGCAGTAACCAGGTCATGAATAAAATATATAAATCTCACGGTTACCTTGTTGGCGACCCGGCGAGGAATGGACTGAAGTGGAGGGGGTTCCTGAGGACAGGCGGTCTGCGTCACAGCCGCCACCGCTGCTGCTGCGAGTGACCCCGCCGTAGGAGTCGTAGCTCAGAGAAGCCTTGTGGCTCTGGTCATAGTGTTGGTGAGCTGTAAAGAAAAACACAAAAGATAAAAAGATGTGGTAAAGTTCCAACAGGAGGATGAAGATCCAAAGATTTAACTACAAGAACTATGATCGGTAAACGTAGTGACAGACTTCAGGCTGCTGGCTTTGCAGTCAGTATTCGACTAATACTAACACTGCTTTTCAAAGCCATAATTGACCGAGAAATGTCACACTTCGTAGCCAGCAGCTGATCAACCTCAGCATATATCCAGAGTTCATACACACCTGAGCTTCCTTGACCATTAACCGTTGGCACCAGCTGACTGGGAGGAGCCACGCCGTACCCAGGCTGCACTGCTGTAGTGGAGGCTGGCTGAAAGGTGTTGTACTGATGTAGGGGTGCACCCATCTGGGTGGGCATGACTCCAGGTGTGGAGGTGTTCTGGGTGGAACTCAAGGTGCCGTACTGGCTACTTCCTGGCGCAGACGGGTATGAAACAATTGGGTAGAGGGGAGCTCCGGGGCCAGCAGCTGGTGCAGGCACCAAACTGGGCTGCTGCTGCTGCTGCTGCTGCTGCTGCTGCGCTGGGGGAGCGTGGTACGACTGCTGTCCATAGTAGGATCCTGGAGTGGCATACAGTGGATGCTGCTGATGGTTGTACTGGGCATTCGATGGTGGCGGTGGTGGTGGTCCTGAAGAAGAGATGGCGGCATATGGCTGAGAAGGAGGGACAGACCTCGAGGGAGCACTGTATGGGGAGGGTGCTACATGATGCTGAGGGACGTGCTGCTGCTGCTGCTGCTGCTGCTGCTGCTGCTGCTGCTGCTGCTGCTGATGGTTGCTCTGGTAGTAGTTAGCACTGTGGGCACTGTTCGTAATGGGTGCTTTGTTGGGAGCAGGTGTGGAGGAGTGGGCAGGGATGGTAGGGTAGCTCTGTTGTTGAGGTGGAGCTCCATAGCAGCCTGTAGGAGGGGGATACATGGATTGGTATGCCTGTGCTGGACCTGAAACGACAGGAGGAGACGTTAAAGTTTACATTTAAATCTCTCTGTATGTATGTATGTATGACCCTTTAGTACGGAAGCCCTAAAACGCCATACAAACATACGTTTTATTCCACCCGTTTTCACGTGATAACAAGATAATTAATTTGAGATCTTGAGCAAACAAAGCTATAGCCTAGTGTAATAAATCAAGTGCGCCCGTGTTACAGAATGTATGGCAAATGCATGTAGTCCATGATACGGAGCGAGCAAACCTATTACGCCTATTACGATCCATAATTTCTAACAAAGGTTTGTACACTTGATCTCAAGACTGGAGTGAGGATTAGCCAAAGTGTATCAACCTTTGTCAGAAATTATGGATCAAACAGATTTTACAGTAGAGTAAATATTGTACATAATGCCTTTTTCAATTCAAAATAATGAATGTTGAGGCTGAATTTCTCAAAAATGATTCAGTAAATATGTTTTGTACTGAGTGAGTGAACAGTCAGGATGGTCCTGAGATCAAGTGTACAAACCTTTGTCAGAAATTATGGATCAAACAGATTTTACATGCATGCATTTGCCATACATACTGTAATACGGGCGCACCTGATTTAATACACTAGATCGTTTTGTTTTCTCCAGATCTTGAATTAATTATCTCGTTATCCTGGGTTATACAAACATATGTTTGTATAGCCTTTAGGGCTTCCGTACTTGTAGCTAAAGGCCATTTTTAGTTGCCAAGTTTTACTGCCTAAACAAGAGATAATTAATTTCATTATTAAATTTTAAATATATACTGAATGATGATGGTTTAATCATTTTATATTGGTGTTTACCTATTTTCCTAACTTTTCTCCTGCCAAATGAAACAGTCTGCTTTTAAGGACACTGACACTGTGTCTGTTATGTGTGTGTTATGTGCTATTGTGCACACACACAATAGCACATAACACACACATAACAGTATTTTGCATTATGTGTCCTGTGTGTTTTTTGCTGTGTGCTGTTTGTTATTGTGCTGTCATGTGTTTTAATTGTGTCTGCAGATGAAAAGCATCTGTAAGCTGCAGTGCATCAAATGTTTTATGTTTAATACTGTTCATGGTCACATTAAATGAATCAATCCAGTGAGCAGAGGTTAGCTTCACATGCAGCACTGAGGGTTAATACCCGGCTAGCTCTCACTTCAATATGCATCCCTGACAGAAATAATAATAAAAAAGTTAATTAATTAAATGTAAATGTAACCGACTGGCTGCTTATCAAAGCTTCAATGTGAAACCACAGTGCGCAATCCTTTATGCGGCTATTATCTTATTAGCTTAGCTTAGCACCAACTGCCGTTAGCTTCACCCACAAAAACTGATATTCTGCCAAATTCACACGTCGCTTCATTTTATATTTAATAGTAATATTATAATTAACACCAGATGACCGGTTTTTATATTTAAAATAAAAAATAAATAAATTAGCGGCTTTCAATTCAAAGCTGTCATGACATAAGCGGGTTAGCACGCTAATGCTAACGAGCCGGGGCTAATCGCATCCCTCCGGCCGGCCTCACCGTTCCTGCAGGGCGGCGCAGCAGCTCCGCCGTTCGGCGTCGAGTTCTGGCTGTAGCCGACGGAGCTGTTCAGGTTCGTGAAACCCGGCGAAGACATCGCTCGGTCCCTCCCGGTTTAACTTAAACACACATGAGCTGATACAGTTTCCCCAACACACACACACCTCCTCCTCCAAGCCTGGTTTTAACCACCCTCCCCCCCAGAAAATGCGGCAGAGAGGCGGCTGCTGGTGGTCGGTGGAGACCCAGGCAGCCTGGCCAGGTCCGCTCGGCTGAAGGCTGAGAGAGGAAGCTTTCAGCCGGGGATGATGAGGAGCTTAACTGGCTCCTGGCTGCGGTACCATCACTCCCTCTTGTGGATTTTCTATGCAGGTAAAATGTTTATATTTTATTTACCCACTGAAAATACTTTATTCCATGATTATTTATTCATACAGATAGAAATGATTAATCCAATTTATTACATTCACTATACACGCCTGTTTCTACTTAATTATGGCTATATACTGCCTTGAAGTAACTGGCTATGACCAAACACTGCAAAATTTAAAGAAATAATGTGTTTTTGGTATATTTGTATCCATTTTTAATAAATTATTTGCATTAATTGTAAGAAAATCCCATTTTTATACAAACAAACACACAGCTTTCATTCTTGACGTTCCAGTTTTATAAAATTCATGTAATAAAACTCACTTGCATTTTCACAATAAAAGATAATTAAATGTTTTTACCATCTTATATCAGATTTGTGGATATCGGTCTTACCCTTTAGATACAGTAAGATTGGTTTAATTCTAAGCATTTATATAAAAATGTAATAACTTTGAAACATAGTAGACACCTTTAAAAAAATCCTGTTGTACATTCATTATTAAGGAAGTGTTTTTCATGTGGCTGTAAGCTCTGATGTCCAATCATAATCTCTACACCGCTACACGTCCTGAGGGATTCTGGGACGTCCCCCGGTGCACTCGCACTCCTCTCTATGATGCGCGACAGTCGGGGACGCCTCGCTCTGAGCGTGTCCTTTGGTTTGGCAGGTGGGGCAGCAGGCGGTGTGTCCGTCCTGTCTGCAGGTGGGACAGGACAGAACCAGCTGACAGCAGAACTGGGTAGAGCAGAGCTTGTACTGGTCCCAGGGACAGCGGCAGTACCTGCAGTCTGGACAGAGGCAAAGAATTAGTGACGACTTTATTCATGTTTTCTGATACCGTTAACCTTTATATTAGTCCCTTTGTGCACACACTAACCGGAGATGACGTCGTTGTTGGAGGAGATGGCGTAACGCTCATCAAACACAAAAAGTTTCCCTCGATAGAAACCCTCCGGGAATTGCTCCAGGTACTTGTGGATTCCACCTTTCAGCTGGTAAACCTCTTTACACACATCCTACAGGCAGGACGGTAAAACAAGGATTTTCAGTGTAAGACAGAAATGTTGCAAACAATCTGTGTATTAGAGCTCAAATCCAGGACGGGTCAGCTTACTTTGGAGCGGAGGTAGGCGGAGCCGCGCTCGCAGCGGATCCCTCCTGTGCAGTACATCAAGACCTTCTTGTCTCTGAACAGTTCCAAGTTCTGGTCGACGTAGTCCGGGAAGTAGCTGAACTTACGGATGTCTGGGGCCAGACAACGAGTAAACTGTCCCTGGAAGGAAAAGATCAGTCATAGTTCAAAATGACAAACATTGCCACCTGGCTTATGTCATTATGTTTGGTTTGGATAGGTGTGTGGAGATTGACCCTCTTCCTGCCGTTCTTACTGGGATGTCAGAGATCAACTTCTACTAAAAAGTACCAGTGTTCGGGGTTTGTGGCATCTGGAGAAATGATGTATTACTCACAATCTTACTCTCATAAAAATTGCGGCAGTCCAAGAGGATGGTGTCATCGCACAGATCACCTTCAGACAAAAGAGCCTCGACTTTTTTATGAAACTCCTCCGGCTCCAAATGAACTCCTGAGAGGGAAGAAAGTCACTTTTATTTTGACAAACTGGAAACAACAGAGCAGTATCACTGGTAGTAATGGTAGGACTTCATTGTAGTATTAAGCAAAGAATACCTGCCAGTCTGTAGGAGATGACATCAGGATCCACTCCCATCGGGACGATTTCTTTGTAGACGCCAACCCTCAGGTCTGTGAAACACTCTGCGCCGCCATCACTTGTCTAAACACACAGACACAGACACAGACAGGGACAAACACTTCAATACAAAACAAGAGTTTTATTTTATTTCATTCATTATCCAGCGTGAGACTGACCTTAAAATCTTCCTTCTCCATCTTGAAGAGAGGGTGTGAACACATGGCGTCGATGTAAAGGTCAGTGGCCGTGTCGGTGCCACCGACTGTTCCGTTGATGCCTTCAGTCGCCACCCTCACCTGACGGAGATGATCGGGATATATTTAAAAAAGGGACCGTGACACTGAATTCAATGTTTCTTTATGTGTTCTCCATGTCAACATTCTGCAGTCTCCCAGTATTAGAAGGAAATCTGTGCACCTTGCCAGTTAGGTGGAGCTTCTCACACAGAGCTTTCTGCCAAGCACAGATGACGTGTGGATCCTGCACCTGACAGTAGTGATAATAGAGCAGCACCTTGCCTGGACCCCTGAAAAAAAGAATTGCATTGAGAGACATCTACTTAAATATTCAGCATTGTCTAAATCACATAAAACAGGACAAATGAAGCAGTACTTCTGAAGCTGCTCCTCAGAGATGTGACCAGTCTCAGGTATCCACGCAGAAACGTCCACCGGCTCGGCCTCGTTCGGCTGCTGCGTTTCAGGTTCCTCCTCCAGCTGGCTTAACAAACGCTCATACGCTGCCTGCGTGAGCTGCTGTATTTCACTGTCATGAGTCCTGGCCACATGTTTGTGGACGCCGCAGTGTTCCTTGAAGGTCTGGCCACAGCAACACCAAGATGTGCTTCCATCCTCCTGACTGCTGTTCCTCTTGGACGCCACAAAGGCAGAAAATGACTGTGGAGATTAAAAAGAATGAAGTTATATGTGTTATATGTATATATCACGGTTCCTTGTGCTGCTCATTCACGGTGTCTATCTAATCAAAGTGTGATGTACGAGGACAAACTATGGAATGTGAGCAATGAAGGTGATACTGTTTAAGAGAGAGACAGACAGACACAGAGAGAGACAGACAGACAGACACACACACACACACAGACAGACAGACAGACAGACAGACAGACAGACAGGCAGACACAGAGAGAGAGAGAGAGAGAGAGAGAGAGAGAGAGAGAGAGACAGAGAGAGAGAGACAGACAGACAGACAGACAGACTTGATCTCAAAGGAAATTCAAGCATCCAGTAGCAGCATGCAAACATACATTGAACATACATTAGAATTAACCTAAAGCATCCATATGTCAAAATTAACCCGAGATAGATCTAAAATTAAATATGCACAGAGAAATTAAACATTTGCATAGAAAATAAATATCTAACTGTGTTAAGAAGTTAACACATATAAAATACAAAAACTATATAAAAAATAGAAAGGGACCATAAATAAATAAAAATGTTTATTTTATGAAAATATGAGAAAGGACTGTGTGCAGTTAAATCAGGCTGTAAACAGATGAATGAAAGCATGTAGCAGCATGTAGCAATAATACAATATCCTCTAATTCTTTTAAATCTAAATTAATATTTTAATTTAAATGAATGAAATGACAGGGTGTCCACTGTGTGTGCCTGTCTCACCTTCCTCCTGCAGAAGCTGTAGTCTCTCCTCTGAGCCGCAGACAGCTGTCTCTCCTGTTTCAGTCCAGCATGTGTCCAACTTTCAAGATCCAGGTCCGAGAACTCTGCAGCTGCTCCGTCCTCTGCCATGCCCAGAGAATTACTGAACAGCTTTTCTGCACATTAAACGTTTACAACATTAAAAATAAAGTCTTAAACTGTGACCGTAAACACATTTGTTACAGCTCAGCCGTGCAGCAGCAGCGTCGGACCGGCGGCGGCGGCGCACCTTTCCGGTTGACCCCGTCTCCTTTACCCCGGATGTGCCTCACTTGAATCGGACCGCTATTATTGCTGCGGCGGCGCTGGCGGCCAGGCTCGGATGATCCACGGAGCTCGTTCAGCTCGACTTTAACCACTCAAAGTCACGTTTCTGTCGAAGTTACGTTACATCCACGGCGAGGGGAACATGTCGAGGAGACGCCACAGCGACGAGAATGACGGTAACGGACGTTAGAGTTTGAATTTCAAACGGTAACGGCTGCACGAGCGGCGGTTAGCTCGTTAACCGTTAGCGCCGTGTTAATCTGCCACGGTTTGGATAAATATGAGATTATTTCACCGGGAGATGGTTTAATCCATGTCAGAGTGTGAAACACGGACACGTTTGCGTGTTTGTGTTTTAATATAGATTTTTTAAAAAGCAGAACTTATTGAACAAACCGAGGATTTAACCGGTAACGCGTTTTACCGCTAGCTGCTGTTAGCGGCTGATGACCGGCGGTAGTGCGTCCATAAGGGGGGGCGGTAACCGAGCGGTGTTAATTACACTAATAACTCAATAAAATGAGCTTTATTATCAAATATACTAACACGTTAGAGTTAATTATAATCTATTAGCGTCAGAATGGCTTAAAGTTTCAGCGTTAATCAGCATTTAAAGAGTAAATCCACCTTAAAAGGAGCTAAAATCTAAAAGTGCATTGACTCTGAGGTGATTAATGATTAAATACACACGCTAATTAAAGTTATGAATCAGAACAAACGTCTCCCATATCCTCTTTATTCAGTTTAAATCTGCTAATAAAGTGTTACATGTGATCCAGTATTCATTCAGATATGATTTCATGCATGTTTAATCACCTTTAAAATAAGAATATTTATGTTTTTGTTCAATAAAAATGAGCTTTTTGTCTTCCAGAGGCCGCTGTATTGAAACACTGTTTCTACAGTAGCCCAGAACAGACACATTAAATCCTGACTCTTGACAGCAGGGCCCCAAATGTTGCCAGGATGATGTGAGGAGATTGCAATACATGCTAACTAATTAACAGTCAGACTTGACTTTTAGTGCTTAGTGTGAGCTCCCAAAACGCTGACTCATGGTAAATAATACTACAATATACACACACGACATCTTTGATGAGGTAGTTTAGTTTTAAACTTTGCGTAATCTGCTAATAAAGTGACATTTGGAGGGATAACAAGGTCCAGTGTTAGACCGGAGGAAGACATGCATGTTTAATCACCTTTTTAAATTAGGAATATTTATGTTTTTGTTAATTAAAAATGGGATTTTTCTATCAACAGTGGGAGCTGGTCCTCTTCCATGGTGTTTCTACAGTAGCCCAGAACAGACAAATTGAGAAATAACTTTCTACAACTTAAATCAGGAAAAGACAGAAATATTAATATTCACCTGATCTTTCTGCATTTTCAGTCCCTGGCCCTAAAGGACAAAAGATCAGGTCAAAAACTTGGGAGTGACCCTCGACTCCGACCTCAACTTTGAGGCCCATATTAAAAAATATATATTCTGTCTCCTTTTTATAAATATCACCAGAGTCAGATCATTCATCCACACGTCTGACAGAGAAAAACTAATTCATGCTTTTATCACTTCAAGACTCGATTACTGTAATGAGTACTGACAAAGACAAATTCTGCTTTGTACCCTATAGGTCTTAATTTTCCTTCTTATTTGTTTCCTTGTTGTAGTTTTATGCTTTTTACTTTTTCTTCTAATCTCTACTTTTTCATGCAGCTGCTCTCTCACCTTAAAAACTATTAGTTTTTTGTCAATTTCTGTTTTTGCTCTGCTCTGTGAAGCTACAAGTCTGTATGAAAGGTGCTATATAAGTAAATAAAGTTTAAAGTTGAAATCCTGGTTTTTGACAGGGCCTTTCAAATGTTACCAGGGTGATGTGAGGAGATTGCAATACATACATACTGTTTAAATCCTACACATTTTAACAACAGTCTAAAATCAGTGCACCTGAAGCTGACTGACTTTTAGTCCTTAGTGTGAGCCTCAAAACGCTGACTCATGATAAATAATACTACCTGATAAGATAGTCTTTCTATGTAAACATGGGGACGTGTTCCCTTTTTAAGGACAGGCGAGCTCAAATAAAAGAAATAAAACCCGGGCTGTGCACTCACTGCTCGTGTTGAGTCTGTTTTCAGGTGAATTCTCCCGTCTTCGCTGACCCTAAATTATCCTTTCAGCTAATGTTTCTCACTCCACTCACTCTGTGATCGCTTTGTCACTCCTGCAGGAGGTCAGGCCCACAAAAGGAGGAGAACATCGGAGCCCATCGAAATCGAAGACCGCCTGGAGTCACTGATCTGTCGCGTGGGGGAGAAGGTATAATTACATCACGTTCTGTCCGATCTCACCTCAGTACAAAAAAAAACACTTTTGTGTGCTTATCCCAATCGTTTGTCCCGACAGAGTACGTCCTCTCTGGAGAGCAACCTGGAGGGCCTCGCGGGCGTGTTGGAGGCCGATCTCCCCAACTACAAAAACAAAATCCTGCGCATCTTATGTTCTGTGTAAGTTCACACCGGTCTTCAGTCTGTCCTTGTTGAAATAATCTTGCGTGGTAGTTTCTCACTGAGTCGTCATTTGTCGACAGCGCCCGGCTCCTACCCGAGAAGCTGAGCGTGTACACGACCTTAGTCGGCCTCCTGAACGCCAGGAACTACAACTTCGGGGGAGAGTTTGTGGAGGCGATGATCAGACAGCTGAAGGAGACGCTGAAAAACAACTTGTACAATGAAGCAGTTCACCTGGTAAGATAACATCGTGTAACACCTGGAACTGTTGATCGGTTTGTGTGTTTTCTTTTAATGCGGTCTTCTTCTCGCAGGTGCGTTTTCTGTCAGACTTGGTCAACTGTCATGTGATCGCCGCGCCGTCGATGGTGGCCATGTTCGAGAACTTCATCAGTGTAACTCAGGAGGAAGACGTGCCACAGGTTGGTAGAAAGCTGATGGTGGAAAAAAGGGCACTGATATTAAATATGTTGAAGCGATCTTTATAACTTTAAGACCTCCTGAAGTCTCTAAATATTAAATGAATGAATAAAAGTTTGACTTTAAAACTGGGTGAACATGTTCAGACTCAAAGGAGGATTTGACCCTGATCTTCTTCCGTCCTGGAGGCGTACAAGATTTTATTTTTAAGAGGTCTTGTTTGTGTCCTCAGGTTCGGTCGGACTGGTTTGTGTACGTCGTGCTGTCCTGCCTGCCGTGGGTCGGTAAGGAGCTTTACGAGAAGAAGGACGTCGAGATGGACCGACTTCTCAGCCAGATCGAAGGCTATCTCAAGTGAGACCCCTCCTCATCAGTCTCCGCTCTCGTCTGACTCGTAGACTCCGTCGGCTTTTCCCTAACGTCAAACTTTTGTCAATTTTAGGGGCCGAGTAAAGACGCACGTTCCCATGCTGCAGGTGTGGACAGCAGAGAAGCCCCACCCACAAGAGGAGGTAAAATAAAAATAATAACTGTTGTTTCTCAAGATCAGCATCTGTACGGTTCAGCCTTTCCAGAAGCCTGCAGTGTTGTTCAGTCTCTCGGGATGCCGTTAAATCCTCCTCTCTCTCTCTCTCTCTCTCCCCGTCCTTCACTCAGTACCTGGACTGCCTCTGGGCCCAGATCCAGAAGCTAAAGAAAGACCGCTGGCAGGAGCGCCACATCCTTCGTCCATACATCGCCTTCGACAGCGTGCTGTGCGAGGCCCTGCAACACAACCTGCCTCCCTTCACCCCACCGGGCCACATGCCCGACGCCCAGTACCCCATGCCCCGGGTCGTCTTTCGCATGTTCGACTACACCGACGCCCCAGAGGTACGTCACGCATCGGCGTTGTGCTGCTGTGCCCCCTGTCGTCGTAAATGTTACTACAAACACAAACCTTTGTCCTTTTTTTCTCCTCAGGGTCCCGTTATGCCCGGCAGCCATTCTGTGGAGAGATTTGTCATAGAAGAAAACCTGCACTATATCATCAGGACTCACTGGAAAGAGAGGAAAACATGGTGCGTGACAAACTCTCGTCATGTTTCAGCATCTGGATGTTTAAACACAGACTCAAACAGTTAAACGTCTCTGATTTTACCTTTCAGTGCTGCCCAGTTACTCAGCTATCCAGGGAAGAACAAGATTCCACTCAACTATCACATTGTGGAGGTGAACGAAACAAACCACCTGCTGAGAAATGAGAGAGACATCGAACACTAGTTTAAAACATTTATCCGTTTGTTTGTTTCAGGTGATCTTTGGAGAACTTTTCCAGCTGCCCTGTCCGCCTCACATCGACGTCATGTACACCACGCTGCTCATCGAACTCTGCAAACTGCAGCCGGGATCTTTGCCGCAAGTCGTATCCTCCATAACAGAGACCAGAACTCTGATTTTTTTTTTTTTTTTTTTTTTACGGGATAGTTTGGGTGTTTTAAAGTCAGGTATGGTCGGGTGTGTGTGTTGCAGACAGGGATCCTAGCACAGAAGCAGATCTATGCACTCTACATTAAGAACTTTTTCACTGCTCCAGCTTGCCTGCTTGTCTTTTTCTTTGGCTTCCGTAGATCCATATTGTATTTAACTGTGTTTCAGCTGTTCAGGTCAGAGTTACAGTGGCACAGCTACAAAAATAAGTACCATCTTAGAAAGCTGTGACAGTTTACCTTCATATATATTCGAGAACACACAGTCAGTTAAACATTTTTAAACGATGAGAACAAACTTGAGACTTTTCCTTAACAGCTGTCTGTTAGTTGGCTCAAGCCACAGAGATGCTCTACATGAGACTGGACACCATGAACACCACCTGCATAGACAGGTAATCAAACCGGACATGAACTATTACCGGATAAGACGGATTAAAAAAACAACAACATAACCGAGTTCACGCTCCTTCTTTTCTGTTTCCAGACTAATCAACTGGTTTTCTCACCATTTGAGCAACTTCCAGTTCAGATGGAGCTGGGATGACTGGTGAGTGACAGAGAGCTTTTATATCACCCGTTTATTATGTTTCAAATAGAACAACCTGATGATCACGTGTCCTCCTGTGAAGGTCTGACTGCTTGGCCGTGGATATAGACAAGCCCAAGCCCAAGTTTGTCAAAGAGGTTCTGGAGAAGTGCATGAGGTATTTGAGCGTTCTTCACACACGTGTTCCTCGTGTTTTATCAGCGCTTCGCTTTGAGCTAAAAGGCCTGTTTTCTCTGCAGACTTTCATACCATCAGCGGATAGTGGACATCGTCCCTCCAACCTTCTCAGCGCTCATCCCAGCTGAGCCCATCTTTGTCTACAAATACATGGACGAGAGCTCATGTAAGCACGCTTCTAAATTCTTCTAATCTAAAATTCTTCTATAAGTTTAGACACAAACTCTTAACAAATGTTTCTCCCGCCTCACAGCTTCGTTACCGGGTCACAGCATGTCCGTCACTGTCGGGAACGCCATCAAGAACCGAGCATCCAACGAAGAGATCCTGACCATCCTCAAAGAAGTGCCCAACCCCAACCAGGAAGACGATGACGGTGTGTTCCATTTACATTTCTTTGTTCGTCGGTTCTTAAAGGGGAAAAGTGCTGCGACTTCTTTGACTCTTGTAGAAACTCCTGACTTTGTTTCTTTTCTTCCAGACGAGGGCGAGAGCTTCAACCCTCTGAAGATCGACGTGTTCCTGCAGACTCTGCTCCACCTGGCTGCCAAATCCTTCAGCCACTCCTTCAGCGCCCTTGGCAAGTAAGTTCAACCACCCTTAACAAAACAAATGTTTTGTCTTCAAGTTCCTTTTCTTTTTACAAGTTTACAAATATGTCTCTCCCATAAAACAAATTAAAAATAGTTACTGGTTTATAGTCCAGAACTTCAGAGCCTGAAAAACAGTTAAAACTGATCAAATGTCAATTTAATCAGTTCTAAGTGTGTTAAACATATGTATGTCACATGTGTGTCAGGACCTTTGGTGCACAGTAGTTTGTTTGTTTTAAGATAAGATCCCACACTGGGGAAACTCGCAAAACACAAGGTCGACAAGAAATCCCTCAGAAGTATGAAATACATCAAAAACAGACTAAGAAATACTTGAAATAAAAAATCAAAGTCCAGTTTCATACTGAATGTGTTGAGACCTCCTCGCCTCACCTGCGTCTCATTCCTCCAGGTTCCACGAGATTCTGAAGAACTTGACTGAAAGCGACGAGGGCAAGCTTCACATCCTGAAGGTGGTTTATGAAGCGTGGAGGAATCACCCACAGGTACGACCGAAACGCAACCGACCTGACAAACAGGTGGAGGTTTGATTTACATGTGGAGGTGACAGTAACGAGTCTTTGCTGCGTTCTAGATGATCGCAGTGTTGGTGGACAAAATGATTCGGACGCAGATCGTGGACTGCGCTGCTGTCGCCAACTGGCTCTTCTCTCAGGACATGGCTCACGAGTTCACCAGGTCGGATCTCGGCACATTTAAAAAGTTTTTCAGTGTTTGCCGACACAGACGTGAAAGTTTCATCACAGACACGTCTCTCGTTCTCGTCTAGACTTTTCATTTGGGAAATTCTGCACTCGACCATCCGGAAGATGGACAAACATGTCCAGAAGATCCAGCAGGAGTTGGAGGAGGCCAAGGACAAACTGGAGAAACAGCAGCACAAGAGGGTAAACGCATCGCGTCGCCTGATGCAGAATTCAGCCAGTGAAAGTAAAGAGTAAATTTACATTTTTATGTTTCTCCATCAGAGGGACAGCGGCGACGACGAGGACATGGACAAGGCCAGCGAGGACGAGGAGGGTCAGCTGGAGGAGCAGATCGAGAGGCTACAGGAGAAGGTGGAGTCGGCTCAGAGCGAGCAGAAGAACCTCTTCCTCGTCATCTTCCAGGTACTGAAAGCCGTCAGCGCAGAGTGAAGACGTTTCTGACCCAGTTTCTCAGAGCAGTCGAGCAGATCTTACAGGTGACGGTGAAGAGCGGACGTCCCTCAGCTGCTGTCAAAACAAATCCACGTCCATCAGTCCACACGCCCGAGGCTTTTCACTCCGCTCGGCCGGAGCTGGTTGAAGTCAAACGTTTGTCAAGCTGCAAAAACACACAACATAAAAATAACAATCATAAATGAAGTCGTTTTTCGAGCTAGTTATCTCCTGCCCGTCAGTCATTTTCTGTCAGCTACAAAATAAAATATGCCGGTCTGAAATGAGGTCATGAATTTACCAGACTGGAACTCAATATCAATCAGTTTCCATCCACCTGCTTCTGTATTCAGTCTGTTTAAAGAAAAAGAAAACAAACATTTCTGCTCTCGGCTGAGCTGGAAAAGTTTGTATTGATCTAAAGAATGTGGCAGAGTGCAGTGGAAACTGTCGCTCTGCTGCACGTGGACAGAAACTTGTTTGTCTTGACTATAGACGAGAAGTTGAAGCGTTGAACTTTATCATTTCTGCTCTAAGCTGGAGGCATTATTACAGATTAAAGTCGTGTTTCTTCCTCCCGCAGCGTTTCATCATGTTGTTGACGGAGCACCTGGTCCGCTGCGAGACGGGCAGCGTCGACATCAGCACGCCCTGGTACAAAAACTGCATCGAGCGGCTGCAGCAGATCTTCCTCATGGTAAATATTCACACACACACACACAGACTGCAGCAGTACATGTCAGACAGGTGTGTGTGTTCTAACCGTGACCTCGCTCTGCAGCACCATGTGACCATCCAGCAGTACATGGGAACCCTGGAGAACCTGTTGTTCACCGCCGAGCTCGACCCGCACATCCTGGCTGTCTACCAGCAGTTCTGCGCCCTGCAGCTCTGAGACACACTGACACACACACTGACACACACACTGACACACACACACACGCATAATTGGTTGAGATGAAATGTGTACTTGTGTTCACACAGTACCTGTGCTAAACCGACACATTAGAAACTACCAGCTCTTGCATCAAGAATCTCATTACCGTTTTTTTTTTTTTTAAATCCTTTGTTTTGTGTTTGGTGCCATTCGAAGTGTTAGTTTGTGACTGAGGACGACTTTCAGAGTAGGAATTCAAACAGGAATCCTGACATTGATTTGCCGTAGTGTTCCTTTTGTTTTTTTTTCAGTTTGTTTATTTTTACATCCTGCTCGTGTTCTTATGAATGGGTCTTTTTAAAACTCGTATGAACTGTCTGAGTCCAGAAGGAGAAACGATCACACACGACAGAGGGAGAGAGAGGGAGAAAAAGAGGTTTCAGGTCGAGCGCTCTACTTTTTTTATATTTGTTTTATGTGGAATTGGGAAAGAATTAAAAACTCTTTATCCGCCTGCTCGTCTGTGTCATGTCGTTTTCTTCAGCTCGTGTACACGCAGGAATCCAGCACGTTTAAAATCTTTTTATATCGGTGGTATTAGTTCATCACGACTGAACTGGATCCATAGTTCAAGAAACTAAATCTAAACTTTCAGCTTTAAATTAGGTTTCTGTTTTAAAATCTTTAATCTCACATTCAGGGTCTAAAGTTTAAGCTTCAGATTTCTTTCATAGCAGCAGATATTTTGTCATTTTTTACTTCATAACTGACAAAATATTAATTAAAAGTATAAGTGACATTTGTTCTTTTGTCAGGCCCATGTTTGTCTTTACACAGTTAAATCTTTACATGGTTCACTTAAGTTTCTCTCTACTTGAACAAAATGTAATTATTATTATTGGACGCTGTGTCACAGCAGATGTTTTACTTTGGAACATTTGCACCTGGAGACGCTCGGGTCTGCATTTAATTTAAACATTAAATACGATGTTTCAATGTCTGGGCCATCGTTAATGTTCGAGGTTACACTTGTGCTTTTCCTTCTGTCGTAACACAGATGACACGTTCATGATGGTCTAAATGACAAGAATCAGACTCGGGGAGAAGACGCTGAATATTTGACGTAGTATTTTAACGTTTGACATCATAAGACATTAAAACACTTGAGGTGACATCATTACTGCAGTCCTGGCGTTCAGAAAGAAACTAAAATTTGTGCGTCAGGTGACAAATGTAAAAAGAGAGGAGGGGAAGTCAGACATGTCCGACATCGTCAGTTTGATTCATTCAAGTCCAAACAGCTCAGAGTCTTTAGAAAATACCAAATAACAGTGACTGGTCTTTACTAATAAAACATATTTAATCATGTGAAATATAATCATTACAAAAAGATGAATTTAAATTTGGCATTCGGCTCCTAATGCGTCTTTCCTTTGTACAGAAGCTTCGTTTGCATCAGACACACTTTGTTCTGACAGCACGAGTACTGAACTTTTGGAAACCTGGAATAATTTTTACAAAATTTAAACATGAATAAGCCAGGGTTCCCACGGGTGCTTGAATTCCTTGAAAATGCTTGAATTTCAATTCAGTGTTTTCAAGGTTGTGAAAACACTTGAATTTTTTGTGAAGTGCTTGAAAATGCTTGAATTTTGTGTGATGTCTATCTCAATAAACCAAGAGAAAACAAAAATGTTTCCTAAGCGGCTACGCGCTTGATCCGATGCCTTTACATGCAGAACTCAGTTATCATACTCGCTTGGTGTTCTGCAGAGAAATAACAGTAGACTACTATCGACACCTGTTGGTCACTGTTATTGCGCTATGGTAGTTACACAATACACCGCTCACAAGCTGAGAATACAAGCCAATTCACAATTAGTTAAAAATCAAAACAGTCAATCTACCACCATATGAAATAATGCTAATTAGACCCATATTATTATGCCATACAGTGGCACCGCTGCGCTTCCCATGACCATCATGGCAAACACAACCAGTAGGCTACCTATTTAAAGGTGCTGGAAAAATGGAAAAACTGGTGCTTGAAGGTGCTTGAAAAGTGCTTGAATTTGTTCATGAAAAAGGTGTGGGAACCCTGATAAGGTTTTAAACGCTCTTATTATTGGTATTTATTGACGCAGTAATAAAACCTCTGATAGTGGTTTCAGTAAAACAGGACAAGACTCCAAACTGTAACTTTAGATTTAGTCAGAACCAGATGTGACGACGTTTGTTTTAAACAAACTGAATAAATCATTTCAGAGAAATACCGAGGCAGCCACAGCTCAGTTTACTACGGAATGATGTCAGTGATATTTTTGCTGTAAGTAATCAGTATAAAAAAAACAAAGCATCATGTTCAGTAAAGGCTTTCCATCGATCCGTCCATCCATCTGCTGCGTTAAAGCTCTCTGCCTTCGTGAGGCAGAATACGTCGAGTTATCTCAACGTTTCTCCACTGTCGGACATCTGAAAACGTTTCAGCGATCTGAAACATCGACGGTAAACATCTGGGTTCTGTTGTCAGGAACATTCTTCGGTTCTTCTCTGCACAGAGGAAACACGCAGGAACGCGGCGCAGAGTCGAGACCTTTAAAGAGTCGATTCACAATTTGCCGTGGACACACAATGTGGAATGTGTGAGTTATGTTTCAAAGTTATAAGGCAGAAAAGAAACACGATCAGTTCCCGGCTAACACACCAGTGACTTGTTGAGTAACAGATTTCCTCTCCTACACACTTCTTTGTGTAGAAATAGAAAATATTTCAATGATGCTACACAAAATGCCGATGTCGTAGAAAAGAATAAAACAGGAATGTCTTGGTTTAGGAAGAACACAGCTCCCTCTGTCTCCGTCCGTCTCAGCAGCTTCACCCCTGCACACTCGGAGCGTGCTCGGTGGGTATCGACCCGTTGCTCTCTTTGTTCGTCCCCGTCTCCAGTCGTCTGTAGCGCGTGTGGAAGAAGACGACGAAGCAGCAGGTGAACAGAGTGCTCAGTCCTGCCATCACCAGCATGGGCACTGAGGGCGACAAAAGGTCCAGATTAAAACAGATTCACGTGTGTTTAGTGGAAGTTTAACCACACACAGGGTTCCAGACTTTTCACCATGAAAAACTAATTTAGAAATTCAAAATTTTAGATGTAGGAAAGTCTGGAAACGTAAATATTTCTCCGTCCTCTAGGCCTGGAAATCACTGCGTAGGAACCATGGTTGTGTCAGAATTACTACAAGTGAGAGTTAAATATTTTGTGTTTCTTAAATGTTTTGTACTTTAACGCCCTGAGATCTTTAAGTCGAGGTTATTACACACACACACACACATTCATGTTACTTACCCTTCCAGCTCAGGACTGCACTCCCACAGGTCGACGTCGGCGAGTCTGCGAGCCGCTTGGTGAGAGCCTGGAGGACGATTACGCAGAGAACCGACTGAACCTGTCTGTGAAAGATCACAAAGTCACGTCAACACGAGTCTATCAGCAACATCTGGGTACAAATCACTAAAAATTATCCTGTTCAATGACGTACCCCGATATGAAGATGAGTCCGGCTGACGTGGCTTCTCCCACGGGGTACGAACACTCCACGGACAGCTCCATGGCCACGGGGTAGATGGCGAAACCGAAAAAGCCAAAGAGAGAGCAGACGGCGGCCACGGCGACGTTCTGATCCCGCAGCTGAGACACCTGAGGATAGATATGATAACATATGATACATCAACGAGCTGAACGAAGCATTGGGAACCGAAATCCATAAAGCAGAGGACCAACAGAGGCTGCATGACTGTGTCACCTCCTAAACCTCTCTGATGACGCAGCCATCGCTCGGCATGTGTTAGAAGGAAATGAGCAGGAGTTCACGTCAACGGCAGCAAGACGAAGAAGATGGTGATCGACTTCTGGAGGAGGAGGACGCCTCAGACCACACCGGTCACGCCACACAACATCCAGGGATTGGATGTTCGGAGTGTACAGATACCTGAGAACCTGAGGAGACCGAGTTCCTCTGCAGTGTGCAGGACTGAGAAAAAGACTCCTTCAGCAACAGACTGCTACTCCCACCACGTATAAGGAGGCTCTTCATTCCAGCAGCTGCCAGACTCTTTAACACTTCATGACTTTCTGCTGTGACCATAGAGAGTTGTCTTCATGCTGGCGGTGTCCTCGTACTGATTTTATTCTGTTTGCATCGCAGTAAAACGAGTCAACTGTCAAAGCGGGATGACAAACAGCGGCCACCTTTGCAGGAACAGTCACGGTGTTTGACGTGCAAACAGCGAGACTGTTCCTCTTGTTTGTTCACCTCATCAACTCTCGTGCAGACGTGCACTTAAAAAGAAATAAACTGCAGCAGATCAGACTTTAAATGTTCAGAGTTATGAAAGGTAAGATTTGAAAAGGTTCACGTCTCTCACCACAGCGAATGCAATGCACGCCAGAGTGCTGAAGCACATGTTGATCTTCACGGATTCGTTGAACTTCTTGGTCTTGTCCACGTAGAGACCCAGAGCTCCGGCGCCCACGATGCCGAACGCGATGAACAGACCGCCACAGAGGCCGGCGAAGTCCTGCGGGGACGAGATTTCAGTATCGCGGCTTATTTTCTTTATTTTGCATTGTCTGTATCAATATTTATCCACTTCAAAATTCAATTTATTTATGGATCCATCCAGTTTTCCCACTTATACAGTTTCCTGATCTCATCCTGCACGTGTACTCACGTTGGTGTATCCGTTCACGCACAGGATCTGCTCCAGCAGTGTGGAGAAGCAGGTGAAGACAGCGATGCCCGCGCCGAAGCACACCAGCAGGACGAGGTAGTTTTTGTTTTTCAGTAACTGCAGACAAAAAAGATTCGGAGAGACGTAAAGCAGCAGAGGAGACTGTGGAGCTTCTGGAAAAGAGCGTTCGTGCTTCTTCGGTTTCTCTGGACCGATAAATGTTTTTACATCGACATTTAGTCCTTTAGCTGAAAAAGTGGAAACAATCAAGGTGCGACAGACGAGAAAAGAGCGTACAGGGAGGAGGTAACGTGTCTGTATGAGAGCGTTTAGAAACCTGGGTGCACGAACGGAGACATTAGTGAAATGTTGAAGCTACGACATGATGATGATTTTGCACAGGAGTTATGATAGAAGACGAAGAAAACCAACAAATATTCACATTTGAAACTGAAACTGCTGATTAAAAAAAGTCACTCATGATCCAATAAACTGAAGAATCAGTTCGACACGAGCGTGCTGGTGATGCTGGATGGATGTCGGCGTGTTTAGAGCTCACGTGGTGCCTTCACACTAATCTGTGTTTTAAAACCTGTGTTATGTGTCGTCTGCCCTCCGCCCTCTCGTGTCCTCACCAGTTTGAGTCCCTGCACAAATGGCTCCGAGTTGGAAAACTCGGCGCTGGCTGACGGCGGCGTCGGGGGGCAGCTGCTCCGTATCCCCACTGTTGCTAGGCAACAGATGATGCACGCCGGGACGGCGTAGGCAATCAGCTGGAGGAGGAGAAGAAGAAGAAACACACGTTAATGTGATGATGAATGGATGTTAGCACCTCGGATCAGAGACCATTTATCATCGTTAGCAGGTGTGCGCACACACACACACACACACACACACACACACACACACACACACACACACACACACACACACACACACACACACACTCAGTTCAGGAAACTTTCTTATTGTCGGCCGACAGATGTTTTTTTCTGTGGATCAGCGCGTGAACGTCGCAGCTCTCTGTTAAGTCACCCAGGGGCACCGGCGGCCTGTTGCAGCAGCTGTGTGTGAGTCTAATTATAATATAAATTATTACAGAGTTCTGATTTATGTGTTCGGCATTCATGCTCAAAATAAAACTAGTTGCACCACGGAGAGAAGTCACACACGGGCTGGATGTGAATCATAAAATCACTGACGGGAGAACGCAGCATCATTTTTTCATGAATTTTGCAGCATGCTAATCCTGCACGGAGCTAAATTATTGATCTTAAGCCTCTTTTACCTCCCACATAAGAATCATGTCTGTGGATAAGAGCCGCTCAAAACTAACTCCAGACGCTGCAGGAAGTTTGAGGTAAAGAAATGTGTCTTTTTATACAAATATATAAGATGAGATTTATCACAAAGAGGCGACACATCCGTCTGTTTTCTGTCTCCTCATCAGGGTTGCAGGAGGCGGAGTACATCAGAGACAAACAACCACTCACAGCAATTTCTAGTCACCAATAATAACACGATTAGAGAAAGCCGGAGTGCACGTTTTAAACTCAGCGTGCACCAACAACTTAAATATTAATAATTCACAGTACAAAGTTCCACCAAAGACAAAATAACGAACTACAGTCAACAGAAAATGAGACAGATTTGTAAAATGTTGTACACGTCTCACGAGACAAACAAATTCAAGCACTTTTCAAGCACCTTCAAGCTCCAGTTTTTCCATTTTTCCAGCACCTTTAAATAGGTAGCCTACTAGTTGTGTTTGATTCAGAGATGATTCATCAGCAGTTTGATTTGTTCAATGTTAAAGCTGCATCAAATCATCATATATATGTTTTTATAGTTGTTTCTGCAGCTCGTTAACCTGTTTACACATCCTTCAGCAACATTAGCATTCATTGCGCGTCAATATTTACTCTGCTTCCTTTTTATTTGGTTTCTACCAACAGAGAAAGACCAGCAGCAGTTTACACTTTACAGCTTCTGTCCTATAAAACCAAAAGACCAAAAATAATGACTGGCTGGTCCGCTTGCTTCAAAATGTTCCAGGTTACAGCGAGTCAACTCACCAGCGCTGGAATTTGCCCGGATGTTTTAGCCACCATGGGGGAGATGAGGTTAGCGAGCAGGATGCCCAGAGGATTGGCTGAGGAGGGGAAACAAGAAGAAGAAGAAATGTGACTCACCGTGCTGGAATCACGCTGTGTTTACACTGCACGGCGTTAAAGCTTTGCTGACATGCACAAATGTTCAGAGCTTCCCTGCACGTGTTGAAACTGATCCGGTTCCTCCTTCACTTTGTTACACAGAGAACAAAAAAACTGGGCCGACGTAACATGCAGCATCAGTTACGACACTAAATATGATAATAAACGTGTCAGAATGAATGTTGGGTGGATTTCCACTGAAGTTTAGACCAACTTTAACAAAAATTCTCAACTTCTGTTGATGGACGTGCCACAAAAAGTTAAAAGTTTGGTAGTTTTCATTGCACCATCTTCACTAATCTTCAAATTTGGAGAGTTTAACGTGCACACACGGGCTCTGCACCAGCAGATTAGACAGATTTACCAGCATTTATAAGGTCTGCTCATCAAACGTGAGCCTGCTGGTTTGAATAAAGCTCAGTTCATCCACACATCTTGTTGATATTACATATGATTAAAGCCTTCGCTTGCTGTATTAGAAGCGTAAAATCAGTGAATCACTCACACATCGAGGCGATCATGTTGGCCGTGGCACGCTGGTGGTCCGGGAACCAGAGGGCTGCCAGCTTTGTGGGGGCGAAAATGATGAGGGGTTGAGCCAGGGCACCGAGGGTCTGGCCCAGCATCACCACGGGATACAGGACTGCAAACTTGCCGTAGGGCAGCACCCCGCAGAAACGCACCACGGCTCCGAACATGTTCAGCCAAGATCCCAGGATCAGCTGCAAAGTCGAGATGGCAGGAAGGTGAACGTTAGAAAATATGCTCCAACATATTCACTCATCAACAATCTGACACGACCTCTCCATCCGTCCGGACTGAAGGTCCAGGCGACGATCTTCGCCGAGTTTCTTCTAAAATAACTTTGTGTTGTTGTCATAAAAAAAACTGAATCTCTCTATTTGAATACAGACACAGAACAGCGAGGTACCGAACGCCTTGTACCGTGATCCGGAGCCCAAAGGTGTCCAGCATCCACGTGGTCCCAAAGCTGAGCGGTATGGCCACCACCATGTAGACCAGCGACAACCAGTTGATTTCCTCCAGACCGACCTCTAAGTGCTTGGCAGACTGATTGGCTACTGGTGCAAAGGTCAGCCATATCTGTGAGGACACAAAAAGAGATGCATTCAAACATGAGGTCAAATAAGCTGAAGGTCGGCTCCTTCTGGTCCGATCGGGCTTTGCTTCAAACATAAAAAGTCATTCCAGAGTTATTTTGGATTATCGTGGCTCAGATTTCCTCAGCTATGTCGTTGTCATGTGACTGTAACCCTTTTAAAAAAAGGAGGAAATGATGAGACTCGTTTAGCTCTTCGTTCTGCTCTCACATGACACCCTGACGGTTCATGCTACTACAAATATGGAAATATTTGTTCACATTCACATGACGAAAATCTATTTGCTCTCTCTGTGTGGAAATTCTTTCATTCTCCAAATTATCGCCATAATCTGATTTTTTTCCCTAAATAATCTGATTTGTTTCGTGCACGTAAAGGGAGCGAGCCAACGCTCAGGTTACAACGCTGAAATGTGATTTAGGTGCAACACGTTCTTTATCATAGATGGACAAAAAACACAGAGGCAACAGTTCTCTGGTTAGTGCACGATGAAGAAAACTCGGATGGATTTTCTCGTGCGTCTCCAGTTTCCGCTCGTGGAGTTTTATGTTGTGCTGAAACTAAAACGCTGCACGCAGACGCCTCGAAAACAACGATGGACGGAAACACACACACGATGACTGTCGCTGTCTCCTTAAGCCAAAGCTTTATGTCAGTATAAAAAAACAGAAATCTCAGCCTGTGTGACACCTATCATATCAATTCATATCCATATAAAAATTGGATTTTTTTGCTCATCGGAATAATGCATAATTTAGATTTTAAGGTTGATTTTCTAAAATTAGGTTTTATTTCTATTTTCTGTCTACAGTCGTGTTTTGGGCTGCCAGGCTTTGTTTTCATTTAAATATACATCATCATATAGATTTGTTATTAGTGATTTTCACTAATTAAACGCTCCTCACTATCGGTTGAGCCAGTTTGAGCTCCTCTTTGTTGGTGCACAGTTCTTGGGTTTTATTTATTATCCACACTTCATCAACACGTTTCTCACGTTGAGTTATATAAAGCTGGGTTTGTTTTATAATAAATAAAGTAAAATTAAAGCACGTCAGCTCATGTAAACTATGGAATACACGTGCTTTAATAAAACACTGCTTTACATTCAGGCTTTCCGCACTCAGACTCAGTTTGTTGGTAAAAGTTTTGAGGTTTTGATTCGGGAAGTACCTCAAACTGTTGTTTCTCTTTCAAGTGACAAATTTAGCGTTTCTTGTTCTGCACGCGGTTTCAGAAGTCGTTCCACATGACAAAGACACTTTCTGTGGTTCAACGCTAAATCTACAATGTCAGAATTCATTTGCAATCAGCAGCTCGCCACAGCTTTTTGGAAAAATCAAACCACGGCTGCTAATGTCGAACAGATTGATGCCTGACTGGCTTATCAGCTGTTATTTGCCACCATCATGAGTGACTGCTGGCCAGCTGAGCTGTCCTTTGTGAGTGGGAACACCAGCCCCGAGGAAACAATAGCTCCCATAGAGAGGACGAGTCCTCTGGGAGCTGCACATAGGTGAAGGAGGGGCTCACACACACACACACACACACACACACACACACACACACACACACACACACACACACACACACACACACACACACACACACACTTGCCTCCAGGCACACTCTGGTTTACAATGACAACACCCGCCCCAGGGGAATTATATCAAGTTCCAGCAAATATAAAAAGGGGGAGCGCCACATGTCGTCCACCCACACCGCTCACCAACACACCTGCTGTTTAATGCTCCAAGATATTTAAAGAAAATAATTAAAGCTTCTATTTCTTTAAATGTGACAGCACAGGTCGGTGCATGAAGAGATAAAGGTGTGACTCCGTGATATGAATATTAATGAGGCTGAGGCAGCATGTAGGGGTCGTTTCCCACCCCCACCACAGTCATGATTACCTCTTCTGTCATTTAAAGCTCAGCCAGAGCGACGTCTTTGGATTTTAAAGTCTCGGATATAGGAGATCTATATTTATGAAGCAAGATGACAGAAAATTAAAACCACCAGGAGACAAAATCTTACAAAAACTCAAATGTGCGACAGCAGTCGCCTGTGTTTGTTAAAGTTTTGGTAGCACTGCATGCAGAATGAGCTCCTAACAAATATGTGACGACTCTCAGACAACGTGGATTTATAGGTTATGATTATTTACAGGTTTTACAGGCACAGGGGAATGCTGATGAGGGGGAAAGAAGAGCTCGGCTGCCTCTGTGGACAAAAAGTTTCTTGCTGCTTCTCGTCACACCGGTATGTCAACTTTTGTGCTTGTCCTGTCTCCATGTTTGTTTTGTGACTTCCTGTATTTTTCTGGAAATTAACTCTCCTCTCGTTTCAGGTCACCTGCAGGTCTGAGTGTGTCCACCTGTCCCCCATCACCTCCATGTGTTCATATAGTCTGCGTCTCGCTTTGTCCTGGGCCAGTGTGTCTCGTCATTCGTCTCTAGACCCACCGGTATTATCTCGTCACAGTCAGTTGTATCCTGTTGGCCTTTTGCCATTTCATTTTCATAGTAATAGTTAGATAACAATAGTTAGTTAGAGTTTGGACTCCTTCCCAGTTTGTGGTTCTTTCCCTACTCTGAGACATTTTCTTTTTAGGATTTAATTTCGTACTTTCTGAAAGCCATCCCTCCTGTTTGAGGCGCTTTCTGTTCATTCCCTTTATTTTGCTGTGCTTAATAATAAAGTCTACTATTGAGCTCTGCCTCTGTGTCCCAAGAAGTAACATTAGTTGTCTGCTGTGTCTTGTGTCGTTGAGCTTGCTTGATCTTTGGCTGTTAAAGTTGTAGTTTTACAGTGTACAGCTGCTTTAAGTACAGATCCGTAGTATTTGTACTTCATACTTGTACAAATACTGCACTTTTTACTACACAGCATCCGTCTATAGCTACTAGTTACTTTGCAGATTCACATAACTGATACAAAATAATATAAATCAACAAATAAATCATGTTGTTTACTATTGACTGAGCTCCCCTGCAGAATATAAAGTGATTAAAGGTCAGATTTAGGGGAATAATACGATACAGAATGTGGCAGAAATGGAATATAATATTCATAACTATGTGTTTTGTTAGTGTATAATCACCTGAAAATGTTTTTAGTACTTTAAAGTGACTGATCTTGCACTAAACGCCTTTAAACCCTGTGATTACAGATGAATGCATGTATGCATCCGCTCATAATAACTCATAATAACTCATATTGTTCTTATATAGGTCATCATTGTGGCTGCACCGTGCACAGCTGTCACACCTGTCAGGTGAGCTGGGGCTCGTGCACTCACCGTGGCGTTGGAGCAGTTGATCAGGCAGAACACCAGCAGGACGAACCACCTCCTCTTGTACACCTTGAACACCTGAAGCTTCTTCAGTTCTGGGTTCGGTGGACCCGAAACTGAGGCGGAAACTGTCGGAACCTCAGAGCCGGCCTCGTCATCCGGATCCATGAGTGTTCCCATTGTTAGACAAGTTAGTTAACACTGTTTAAAACGGCATTGCAGAGTTTGTGTCCTCCTGTGTGAATCCACCATGAGCTGTTAATCCTCCGTGTTTTCTTTGGCTGCGTTATAAACTCATCGTGTCTCATAAATGGACCGACCGGCCGGGGAAGTGAATAATAAGTCCGTGAACACGCCTTCATGAATCAGGTCATCCACCAGGAGTGCTATTGTACTGTAACAAAGATCCTCTATAAGGAAGATCAACCACTCTGTCGTTAAAACAACAGACATGGACTACAAATCACAAACTCCTCGTTTAAATCTTTATTTTGATGCTACATCAACTCCAGTTCTGTGATTTACAGAGTTTCCTGATGGACAGTGAAGTAAACTGCCTTACATGGGGACGGGGAGTGGAGCCGGTGTCGTGCCAGAACAGGAGCTGTGCAAGCAGGCAATGCAACTGGCATTGTGACAAGTGTTTCTACAATACTTACTTTACTTTATGTAAGTACTTTCTATTAATAATTCTGAGTTGTATGTCAAATTTACTTTGCTTTGACTTTCTTATTTATTTTTTTCTATTTTATTATTCAAGTTCAAGTCGGCTTGAAATTGCTTTACCTCTGTCCAAACAGCACTAAACATGAAATATAAAATACAAAATATAAGTGAAGATGTAAATATATTTATATAAAATATAATATGAAATAAAAATAAAATAAAACATTAAAAATGATTGTGTGTAGCTCTCCAGAGTCCAGAGTTGCACTGTAAATATAATATTGTTGAGTTTGAGCTTTCTTTGTATGATTTGAGTCGTTGACTTCACACGGTGCAGACGTTGACAATGCTGCTTCAAATCTATATAAAATAATTGTAATGTATAACTAAATTATCACTGCAGACCTGAACATGAGGAATATTTCTCTATCCGGGAGTGAGCGAGCGAGAAGCTGCCGGACAAGAGTAAATGTGGGACTGACTTTTAGTGGTTTGTGAAATAAAAGGCTGACAGACAGACGCCGAGCTGGGCTGACTGCTGCTGGACTAGTCAGTGATATCAGCTGCTGCTGGACTAGTCAGTGATATCAGCTGCTGCTGGACTGGTCAGTGATATCTTGGTCTTGTGTTACTCGTGTGCGGCTGTCCATATTTACCACAGTGGGATTACACTCTGAAACTTGAGGGTGCAAAATTGCAAAAATGCTTTTTCAGAATAGTTTCCTCCTGAATCGGTCTTGTGTTTTATTTTAGTAATTCACACTCACTTGTCTCTCTGCTGTATCCACTCTACTTTTATTCTGTCTGCTGATTTCTCTCGTTTTTACGTTTTTGTCAAGCAATTTGTAGCCGAGAGGAAACCTCTGTGTCTGTGAAGGGAAGTGCCAAACACTGCATTATCCTTTGCATAATGATGTGGCAGCATTGTTGTGATTCATCACAGTTATTATTATTATTATACAACAGTTCTGCAGCAGAAGTTCAGCTTCAGCTGTTTGGAGACACAAACTCACGACTTTGTGACGTCCCTTTAAATTCTGTCAGAGATCTAAATCTTCACCATCTTGTTTAGTTTGTTTCACAGGAAGCATGCATATTAATATGAAACACTAGTTTCCATCTGTAGTCTCAGTCTGGACATCCAGACTTCCTGGGTCATATTTATAAAGGCTGCTTATGTTTTCACATCAAATTAAATAAATGAACACACTTACTAAAGCTTTATATTAAAGTGAGTAATGTGCTGTGACACATGGACACTAAAAGTATTTTAATCAAAACAAACTTAACTCTTAAATCTAATGGGTCTCTGTCTGGTAAAATATTAGTGTCATGTCCAGGACAAAGTCTGCTGAACATTAGGGCATAATGAATTATGGATATTATGATCTGGGCTGTTTCTTCTTGGACTTTTAATGTATTTAATCAGAACGCTGTCCTCCTCCTACTGGTGAGTTTGCTTTATTGTGTTTGGAAATATGAACAGAGTGTGACATCTTCACTTCTTAAACTTCTCTGACCAGCTGTGCAGAAGAACACAGCTCCCTCCTCCTCCTCCTCCTCCTCCTCCTCTTCCTCCTCCTCCTTCCCTGTTTAACCCTTTGTTTTGCTTCTTAATCAAGTTCATTAGAAAAGAAAGTGAAAGTCAAATAAACTTAAAGTGTCTGCTTTCATTTATTTTGTCTTTTGTATAATTCCCCTTTGTGTGTTCTGGGTTTGTATGTTGACAGTTTTGCTCTTAAACGCATCAAAATCATAAGAATTATGTAATTTCTCTTTACGTAATTAATTAATACATTAAGAAACCTTCCTATCACCTCTCCAACACAGTCAGGACTGGTTAAAATTCTGCATGGTGTCTAAATATCAGGGAACCATTAACTCCCTGTACAGATTGTGAAGCCCTCTGAGGCAAATGTACTTTGTGACTTTGGGCAAATAAAATTGATTTGATTAAGCAATACCTAATTGATTTCTACATTCAATAAAAGATATTAGCAGCAGGATACAATCACTCAGCTTTGATTTTACTTTAGCTCTGTTGCACCATCACCTGACTCATCAGTTCTCTTATCTCATGTAATACAGCCCGCGACTGGTAATCTATTACATATTATTAAATTAGATTATTATTACTCATGCATTGATGTAAAAACAGGATTTTGTTGTAGTCGGTAGAGGTGGAGAACTTTTATTTGGACTGCAGCTACCGATCATTTTCATTCTGGATGGATGGATAATATTAATCGATTGAATGTTTGGGTTTATAAAAATAAAGAAAATAGTGGGAGATGCCGTCACAATTACTCAGAGACCAAAGTAAAACCTTCACGGTGTTTATTTGGTTCAAACATCGACATTATTAAAAGATAAAATAGAAAATTATCACATTTAAGAAGCAGGACCTGGTCACAGCTGTATTTAGGTAGTTAAATATATAATAAGGCATAATATTATTTAAGTTATTCATATGTTTTGTGTACAAAAACCTTTTTTTTTAATAACTTGCGACTAAAGCTGTCAGATAAATGTACAATATGATGGACAAAACACAGGAGGGAAATATTTTATGAAGCCGTGGTGATGAATTTTGGCTAAAAGTTTTGACGTGTATTTGATCTTGACCACATCCACATCTGGAAGCTTTTCATTACTGTACGTCCTGTAGAAAAAAAGCAGTGTGGTGCTGAAGCGTAGACGGGAGGGTCGGCATATGTCGGCCTGCGGTTGGGCTATAAACCGATATTTTGTGTCTACTCTTTGTTTCACCAGCATTATTTCCAGTTATGAGCGCGCAGAGCGCTATATTTCATGACAACACTTCAACCACAGTTCTGGGCAGAGACCAAAATCCCACCCAACACTCTAACCCCTAACCAAAACCACACCGAATCTTCAGCTAATCCCAACCACCTTCATTTTTATACCTAAACCACCCCGAGGCTTGTACTTAAACATAATCAGGTTTAATTCTTTCCCTGACCCTGAACTGTGAGGGATCCATTACTGTCTGTATCAACCACAAAGAGAAACCGCTCCATTGGTGGATGCTTCATCCACCGCTGACAAATGCTCCTGAGAAATGTGTGAAGTTGAGATATTTATGGTTTAAAAAAAAAAAGGTTCACAGAGCAACAGTAAATGAATGAATCGGCGTAATGAGCTGAAAAAAAAAATACAGAATCGGCCAATAAGAAGAATATTCACTTCAGTTTTTTTAAAATAAAAATCAGCCAAGCATCAAACAAGTAGAACAACTGACTCTTGTCCGGCGGCTTCTCCTCTGCCATTATGTTCATAGAGGCTGCCGAGCCCGGTTACATTGCTCACTTGCCAGCTCCTGTTCTGGCACGACACCGGTTTCATGCCTCGTCAGCCTCCTCTTCTTCTTCCCGGTGGTCCAAAACGCTTGTGGCACAAACACTTTTCTGGCTCTTTAAGCTTGCAGAACTCGCAGCCCGGCTAACAAACTGAGCTAACAGCAGCTACAGTCGGCAGCAGTTTACTTCACTGTCCGTCGGGAAACTCTGTAAATCGCAGAGACATTGATGCACTTGAAAATGTGTAGAAAAAAATAGTTGGTGATGTGTGCCGTAGTGTTCCGTGACCCCTAGGGGGCCCGCAGAGGTACTGCAGGGGGTCCGCCAATTTATGTCACCAAAATAATTTGTGAGAATTTAAAAAAAAAAAACAATATCTCGTCCAAGGGACTGTAAAATTTTGAGGACCTCTGGTATACATTACTATGATTATAATATATATTACTAGGATTATACTATACATTATTATGATTATACTATACATTACTATGACTATACTATACTATACATTGCTATGATCATACTATATATTATTATGATTATACTATATATTACTAGGATTATACTATACATTACTGTGATTATACTATATATTACTATGATCATACTATATATTATTATGTTTAAATTATACATTACTATGATTATACTATATATTACTATGATCATACTATATATTATTATGTTTATACTATACATTACTATGATTATACTATATATTACTAGGATTATACTATACATTATTATGATTATACTATATATTATTATGATCATACTATATATTACTATGATCATACTATATATTATTATGATTATACTATACATTACTATGATTATACTATATATTACTATGATCATACTATATATTATTATGTTTAAACTATACATTACTATGATTATACTATACATTACTATGATTATACTATATATTATTATGATCAAACTATATATTATTATGATTATACTATATATTACTATGATCATACTATATATTATTATGTTTATACTATACATTACTATGATTATACTATACATTACTATGATTATACTATATATTATTATGATCAAACTATATATTATTATGATTATACTATATATGACTATGATCATACTATATATTATTATGTTTATACTATACATTACTATGATTATACTATACATTACTATGATTATACTATATATTATTATGATCAAACTATACATTATTATGATTATACTATACAATACTATGATTATACTATATATTATTATGATTATACCATACATTATTATAATTATACTATATTAAAAGTTATTGAATTATGTCGGGAAAAAGTCGCACGCAGTTTAAATGTAATAACTCTGGTGCTTTCTTGTTTATTGATTGGTTTAATGCACTCCTCCCTCCCTGTGTGAGTTTACTTTGGCGGGCTACACTTGAAATGGATGTTTAATTTATGGACCTGTTTGGACGGGGTGGTGGAGGGGCGGGTGGGGACTAACAGGTTTATTATTTGTGGCATGTTTTTTTTTCCTTTAAAAAAATTAATAATGAATGACACACTCAGCGGATCAATCTGAAAAATGATCTGCTCTCTCTCTCTCCCCACCCCCTCTCCTCCTCTCCTCCTTAATCTCCCACCTCCTCCTCCTCCGGCCGCGCTCTGCGCATGCGCAGCCCTGCTCCAGTGAGTGCTGTTTCGGCCTGTTCCGCGGCCGCTCGGTCATTTTCGCCTCTTTGTTTTACCGTTAGTGGATTTAACTCGGATCCAGCCCAGTATCCAGCGGACCGTGCTGCTCCCGAACAGGTCAGTCCGTCTGGCGACACTTGCCCTCTCTTTGTGCTCCGTCCTCGGCGGGTCTACGGCCGCTTTTACGGTCCCGGTTTGTGTGTGTGTGTGAGTGAGTGTGTGTGTGCCCCCTTCCTCCTCCTCCTCCTCCTCCTCATTTTTCGCATGTCTCTTTCCGCTCGGTGCTACGGGGCATGCTATACGTGTTGTTTTATGTGTCTGTGTGGTCGGTGTATGGCGGCGCCGGGGCCCTGCAGTTTGCACACACACACACACACACACACACACACACACACACACACACACACACACACCGGGGGAAACGTGCACGTGAAGGCGCCTCTTTAAAAAAAAAAAAAAAGGCTAACCGGGATGCACACGGTTAGCAGCACCGGAGAGGAGGAGGAGGAGGAGGAGGTGGAGGAGGTGCAGGAGGAGGAGGTGGTGGTGGAGGAGCCGCCTGTGTTTGCCTGTCTCGTCATGTTTTAAATGCTGTTGTTCCTCTTCTTCTTTTTGCTCCACACACACATTGAGCAGGAATGTTGGAGTCCACCATTAAACGCTCCTCTTCTTCCTCCTGCTGCCGTGCAAAGTTCACCCTGTGTGTGTGTGTGTGTGTGTGTGTGTGTGTGTGTGTGTGTGTGTGTGTGTGTGTGTGTGTGTGTGTGTGTGTGTGTGTGCAGGATCTACATGAGGTTCGGATTAAATCAAGACAGAAAGTTGGTGCATTTTCTTTCTTCAGGGTGGATGTCGCCCCTTTGCCAGACTACAGCTGCTGCTGGTGGTGCTGCTGCAGCAAGCCCTGTGTGACATTGTAAGAAAGGCGTGCAGAGAGCAGCCAACAAGTCTGTGTTTGTATTCATGTGTTCATTAATTTATCAATTTAAATATATATGCACAGAATCACCACCTCAACTTTCTCCAGGAAGCATGCCGGTGTTGGTGGAGAGGTCCAAAGATGTAGGCGGGATGTGGTTGAAAAGTTTTCTTTTTATATATTGCATTCACGTTCAGTCGTGCAGCTGAACAGTTACGTTTTGAATATGCACCGTGCACCCGGGGCGGCGTTCGGCTCGTTTGGTGCCCCATGCTGCGGGGTCTCCGTCCTTGCTGCGGAGGCCCAGAGGGTTCTAGTCCGACCTGCTGTGGTTCTGTCCCGCGTGTCGTTCCCCGTCTCTCTCTCCCTCCCTGTCTTTCTTGAACTGTCTCTGTCAGAAATAAAGCTTGAAAAGGCCCAAAACAATAATTAAGAAAAGAAAAGTGTGAACCAGGGCCGGCGTTTGGCTCAGTTAGTGCCCCATGTTGCGGGGTCTCCGTCCTTGCTGCGGAGGCCCAAAGGGTTCGAGTCCGACCCGCTGTGGTTGTATCGTTCCCTGTCTCTCTTCAGCTGTCTCTGTCAGAAGTAAAGCTTCAAAAGGCCCAAAACAATAATTAAGAAAAGAAAAGAAAAGCGTGAACCCGGGCCGGCGTTCGGCTCGGTTGGTGCCCCATGTCCTTGCTGCGGAGGCCCAAACGGTTCGAGTCCAACCTGCTGTGGTTCTGTCCTGCGTCTCGTTCCCTGTCTCTCTTCAGCTGTCTCTGTCAGAAATAAAGCTTGAAAAGGCCCAAAACAATAATTAAGAAAAGTGTGAACCCGGGCTCGCGTTCGGCTCGGTTGGTGCCCCATGTTGCGGGGTCTCCGTCATTCCTGCGGAGGCCTAAAGGGTTAGAGTCTTTCCTGCATGTCTCTCCCCCCCTGTCTCTCCTGAGCTGTCTCTGTCAGAAATTAGCTTGAAAAGGCCCAAAACAATAATTAAGAAAAGTGTGAACCCGGGCCGGCGTTCGGCTCGGTTGGTGCCCCATGTTGCGGGGTCTCCGCCCTTGCTGCGGAGGCCCAGAGGGTTCGAGTGCTTCTTTCCTGCGTGTCTCATTCCCTGTCACTCTCCCTTGAAAAGGACCAAAAAATAATTAAGAAAAGTATGAACCGTCCAAACACTGAGAGTAAACATCGATGTGTTTTTGTGCTGAACTTCTGCACGATCGCATATTCAGAGGGTGTAAGTTAAGTTATTTAAAACAAGGTTTTGTGTGAATTCAATATCTTAGAGAAGTTTTTTTGGATTGAGCAGTGTGGGTGCTGATTGTAACCGACTCATGTGCCGGTGTGTTTTAGTTTGTCCGCTCTGGGCTGCTGTAGAAACATGGTGGGCTCCGTAGGAGGGGACCCCGCAGCGTCTGTAGATATAAAAGACTCTGACTCTTTTTTTTAAATTCCTCAGCTGAGATCTTCTTTCAGTCTCCACTTGTTTCTAAGGTGGAGACTTTGGCAGTAAATGCCTCACGCACTGTTAAACCAGACTTCAGAGTTCACTTCAGGCCGCTCTCGTCTCCATCACGTGCCGCACGCGCCGCTTTAACGCGAGTTAATGGTGATTATATAAAAAATGTGAACCTGATTAACAGGGCGGGTTGTTGAAAAGCACTTGACTCGCATGTCGCCTGCTAATGAATTAATTAGTGATTTTTGAAAGTGCGCACACACACTGAGTGTTTGTTCTGCTGTCGTGAGCTTCAGTGGCTTCGAATCTGGTGACACGCTGCTGCTAAACCGCACCCGGCGTGTTGGTGTTTTAACGCTTTAGACCATCAGAGAGGAAACAGTCTGTATCTTTTATCTTTGGACTCCGCAGTCAGCGAGAGGACGTCCTTCTAAGATGTCACCTACAAAGCTGAAGCTCTCCTCTCCACTGAAGGACCTCGCTGACCCGAATGATGCTTCTTGGACAGCTGAATGTCACTTGGCCTGTACTCAAAGATACAATATGATATGGCTGTTGCGTAAGACTGCACGTGCCAACTTCCATGTCAGGTTTCTGCTTACGTTGCAGGGAAACCCCCAAATAACCTCCATCCTTTGACCTCTGACCTGGAATCCAATAACGTCTAATGAGTGGAAAGATTTTCCACGGCACAAAGACTACAAATTATCAGAGGGACGTTTTTATTTTTGACCCGCTGCCCCTAAAACGTGCGTTCATGCTCTGTTTGGACGATGGTAATGGTCCCACTGGGCAGTCGGATAAAACTGTTGGCTCCGCACTGCAGGCGAGCAGGATATGTCCTCTCCAGGCTTAATAATGGAAAAAAAAGTGTCTTAAGCGCCAGAAGATGCATTTGTCTTTTTGTTGGACAGGAAATTATCTGGAGCAGCTTCCTAAACGAGCTGCCGGGCAACCGTGGAGAACAACCTCGCCTACAGATCAATCTGCGGTTTGGAGGAGCCGCTGAAATCCTCGGCGCCGGTTTCGCTTTCTTTTCTTTTCGAACCTCTAGAACGAGCTGGATTCTGCATGAAGAGTGAATCAGATTACAGCTGCGACATCGTGATGATATCGGACTGATGGATGTAGATTTGGTCGTCGGTCCGGTTTGACTGAATCCTCTGTGAGTTTAAAGGTTCGTCAGGCGTCTAAACGCGGCACTTTATGATTTAGGAGAGAGGATTTACAACTCTGTGAAGATATCGAAGCAGCACGATCGTCGTTTTATCCTGCGTCACGGGGAACGGTAGTTATTCACATTTTAAAGGAGCGTGTTTGTGACTGAAGTGAGTTTAATCTTTGTTATTGTTGGCCTAAATGCAGCACAAAGGTCCGGTCATGCAACCATTTAAAGGTCCGGTGTGTCGGCTTTAGTGGCAGCTGAATACACCTCGCATCACCCTCCCTTCGCAAGCACTACAGTAGATGCGAAATTCACGTAAAACACAAAAGAGCCGACGTTTGGTTGGCCGTAGAAATCTGGTGCTCCCTCTGTGGACAACAAAAATATGATTCAGGCGATTATATAATAACGAAACGTGGTTCATACGAGAGCCTGACTGAATCTTTTAGTCCCTAAATATCTCTGTTGGCATCTGTTGCTGTAGTTCAGGTACAGGTCCTTGGAATACTTGAAAGTTTGTGAATTTCAGGGATACAGATTGAATGTTTTTGTGCAAGTAAAGTTAGTAAGGTTATTGGTAGTACAGGCTTTGTCCTCATTATAAAACCTCTCCGTGTCGTAGTGGTAATTAACCTTGATCCATGCCTCAGACTATGCTGTGTCTCAGAGTCCTTGAATTTGAATAAACTGGGCCTGGAAAGTCTTTGAATTTGATGTGAAAGAAGACGTGAGAACCCAGATGAAAACATATTTTTATTCATACGCACAAAAAGCAAAAGTTTGCAGCCAAATCTCAACTCTGACATGCAGCAAGCGCTCGTTATTAAAATGATGTTGAATCCTGGAAACAAGTCGCTCCCCCGTTATGACGTTTTACTCACACTTGGCACAGACGTGATGAATTTCAAGGCACCTGAAGCCGTTTTTAAGGCCACAGGTGAAGAAAAGTGAGTGATGACATTCTCAGACACAGTTTAAAAGACGGGACACGCTGGTGATGATTCATCAAACCAGAGGACACACGAATCCCTCAGTGCAGTAACGAAGATGTTTAAACGAGACTTTTACTCCAGCGCCTTGAATAAAAGCACACTCAGACCTTGAGTCTGTGCAGCCGCTCGGCCTCCCAGATAAGATTCACGGCCTCGCTCGTGCTTTCACAGATACTATCTTTTTTCTTTTTTATGTCAACGTCCTGAGCAACTGGTCGTCAGCAGGTTGTGTGAATCGAAACGCTTCCAGTCGGCTTTGTGTCGGCGTTAAAAACTCCAGCTGACAGACGAAGAAGAAGAAGGCGCTCGTCGTGTTTCTCTTTTGTCTGTTTCCACGTCTGATGTCCCGTCTGCTCTTCTTCTCTTCAGAGGATGTGATCACACACATTAGTCGGCGTTTAGTCTGATTTGTGGAGTCGCCTGTGCGTCGGCGGGGGTAATAAAACACGAGTGTCTTGCTCCCTCAGCTTGTTTCAGCTCTTCAGGCTTCCTCGTGTAGCTCCCACCCCTGAGGTCTTTTAAAAGCCGCATTTTTATTGGTCTAAACGCGACATAGAGGTCCGGTCATGCGACCATTTAAAGGTCCAGTAGTGTAGGATGTAGTGGCAGTTGAATACACCTCGCCTCACCCTCCCTTTACCCCTTTACAAGCATCACAGTAGACGCAAAATCCCTGGAATTAATATTTTAGTCTCTAAATATCTCTGTTGGTATCTTTTGCGTCCTAGTTCAGGTACAGGTCCTTGAAATCCTTGGAAAAAAAGGATGAAAGTCAAACAAGGCGGCTTTGTTCTGCTCGTTCTCATTTATAAAACATCTCGGCGCCGTAGCGGTAATTCACCTTGATCCATGTCCTCAAACTATGATGTGCTATGAGTCCTTGAATATGAATACATTTGTCCTGGAAAGTCCTTGAATTTGATGCTGTGGAAACCTTGATAAATTTCAGAATAAAGCCACGTGAATGAGTTTAACTTGTTGAACAGTCCTAACGTTACGTTTGCTTTCTGCAGTGGCTTTAACTCGATTGCATTGAGCCCGATCCTCCTCTAAACACATTTATTCTTCTGTTGTCTGCTTGTTTGAAGCTGCTTCATGACCGGTTGTTGTCAGAAATCAAGTTAGATGCTGCTGAACGTGTGAAACACCTTTTATAACGTTTGGTTTCTGTTGGTGATTTAGCTGACAGGCCTGTAAAACAGGAAATCACACTAAAATAGTTTGAGCTGTGAATATTATCATGCTCCACATTATCTCCAGGACAAAAAACTCTTATTAGCTGAAGTGTCAGAGCAACCTGAGACTGAATTTTCTTTGTTTTACGGTCCCTGGATATTTACTGCAGATATTATTGTCAGACAGAGCGGTTAAATATTGAGCTTTTTTTTAGATTTTTATAATTTCCCGAGGCCTGCCGCTCACTCAGCGTTCAGCTGGTCGTCTCAGAGAGTTTCTCGTCTTTTCACTGTCGTGAAACCTGAAAGATTTTTAGTCCTCTCTCACATTTAGCTGCAGTATTCTGGCCCTGACAATATGACAGGTCGGCTTTTATTTAGCGGTCTGTCAGCTGTGTGATGAAACGTGTCGAGGCGGGTCAGCGAAGGTCTTCCTCCTCCAAAGTCGAGTGACAGCGCTGTTTAGCGCTCGCTGTCAGTTTAACGAGCCTTTGCAAACGAACGTCGGCGGGCCAAACGAGGAAGTTAATTAACTCTGTTTGCTGTGTACGTCAGCGCGGCGGTGTACAGTAAATGGGTAATAACTGTCATCTCCGGGTCTGTGCTCGCATGCCTGCCTGCAGCTACGGTTTGTGGTTTAAAAACTGGAAAAGCGAGACGAGCGCTCACACGGAGCTCTGCACGCAGCGTTCACCGACAAACCCACGGAGCGGCTCGTTGCGTCCTCCTTGTTGCACCACCGCAGACTGAATGTTGCATCTGAACGTGTTTACGCTGAGAAATGGAGGAAACCGTTTGTTTAGTCTGAGAAAAAAATTGGTAGTTTGATTGGACGGATGACTGAAATATGCGAATGTCTGCAGACACAGATTGATAAGTTGATTATTAGATGATTTAATATTGTTTGGCTGGTAGATCTGTGTCACTCACAAGCCAATGAAACAACGAAGCGAGGTTTACCCTCCGTCGTTTCCTCCATTTAAAGTGATCTGACCTCGGCGACCTCTCCCGGCAGAGCTCATCTATCCAGGGCGTTGGGACCAGGACCTTTCCCCTCCCCCAAATCCTCTCTCCTCTTCTACTACTTCTTCTTCTTCTTCCCCTCGTGGGATTTCGGTGTCATTATCTTCGAGGTCAGCAGGCCAAGAGCTTCAAAAAGGGAAGGAGCTCCTCCACTCTGACCCGAGGAGGAGTTCCCTCTTTTAAAGGTGACAGGTGTAAAGCTGTCACGGCGTTATGATGTGCAGTAATATCTCACAGTACACAGGAAGCGTGTCGCCCGTCTGTTTTGACATAAATAGAAGCGAGGAGCGAAAGCCACCACGGCTGAACGGAGGGAAAGAGAGAGAGAGAAATGTCACCTACAGAAAGCCACAAGTCAGAGAGAGGTTTCACTCTGTCTGAGAATTAGTTTCACAGAGCGGCTCCAGCTGTGAGACACAGATTTATTATTAATAAAACTAAAACCTGCTGATGAAACACACGCCCGTCTTTGGTCACAGTAATCTGAGTATCTCCTGGTTGTTTTCTGACTTTTCCAAGACCAAGAAACTGATTGATTAATTGAGTAAATCTGCAAATTAGTTGCCTCAATCAGCTGTAATTTAGTTCTCCTGCGTTGGACTTTCAAACCCGTCCAGGTTCAGAAGCGTCCCAGAAGACGCTCGAGCTTGGCTGTACGTCGGACACAGAAACGGTTGATTTTCAAAATAAAACATTGCCAAAGCCAAAAGGGGAAAACGAATGAACTACGTAACATATTTATGTTTAGAAGCCGAGGATGAACGACCAAATCTGAGCAAGTTATCAACGTCTGGCCAAAACACAACTGGAATCAACTTGTTTTAGAGCGGAGATAACAATTTTATTAGTGGATCGGTTGGTTAAAGGCAAATTAAATGTGATTTTTGATCGTTCCAGCTTCCAGAATGTGAGTTTCCTGCTTTTCTTCAACATTTTTTTATTGAACAAAACGATTAATCGGGCGTTAATTGAAGTAATCGTCGGCTGTGACCTTATTTCACTTCTATTCATACTTTTCTCGCTGCATTGTGTCTTCATCATCGCGGTCTGTCATCAGATCTTTTCCCCTCACCGCTGTAAAATCAATGGCGAGGGGGAAACGAGGGGCAACATCCTCTTAACAGGAAGGAAGTAAACGTCTGAAGGGAAATGAGGCTTTAATTTGAAAAAAATGTAGATTACAACCGACCCGAGGTTATTGATCGAAACTTCCTGACCATGATACTTTGAGTATGAACGTCTCCTCCAGCTGAGGAAACCGAGACGGGTTAAAAAAGAAAAAAAAGGAAGACGTGGCTGCTGTTCGTGTGGGTTCAAACAGACGGCGAGCCGAGCTGCTAAAGTTGCAAAATCGTAGGTGACTGTGGTTTGACTGGGTGTAACTAAGAATATAAAGCAGAGCGATGGTGAAACATGCTCAGCAAACCTCCCTGAACAAATAAAAGGTTTGAAAAGCCGCGTATCAGGACGGGGGAGGCTCGTTTTTACAGTGAAATGTAGTGACGGGTCATTCACGGACGAGCTGGTTCAACGTAGTGAATCCATGCAGGTTGGGACAGGATTTTATTTTGATGCATGCATGGATGGATTAGGATCATACCATTATGTGAAAGAAGGAAAAGGGAGTGGAGCCAAACAAGACGAATCTTTGAAAAAGATCTGAACTTCCCATCACGGCGAAATCAATTCACCTGAATCTACGTCGTGATGTGTGTTTCACTCCCACGCGTCGTAAAGGTCGATGATTTCATCGTAGAGTTACGGCCTTTGCTCTTTTTGTTGAAACCGCCTCTAAACTCTCGTTTTTTTATCTGTTTAAAAGCTGATTTTCCTCCACAGGACAAATGTTCGCTTCAGTCCGAATCGTGCTTTTACACAGATTATTTCGGAGAGCGCCGAGCCTCAGGACGCTGTCACAGAGTAAAAAATCAAACTCGTGGCAGAGAGTGTGTTTTGTGAGGACCACAGACTTCATCAGAGACCGGGGTCAGTGGACGACCATGTTTAATACTTTGATAAGGAGAGTTTCCACAGTGAACTGGTCCCAGAGCTCTGATCTATACTGGACCAGCTGGTGTGTGACCTGCATTTGCACTCAGATATCAGCTCCTGATTGCTGCTGTGCCGAGTCTGATCTCAGATCTGTCTTTTAATTATCTGTTTAGTTAAGAAAATCATTAAGTCTGTCTCCCCGTGAAGCCTGAAAGTGATGAAATAGTTCGACGTAGGATGTCTTCTCTAAAAAGCTGTTTTCCTGCTGAAGACGAAGACGAGGTGTCCCACCGTCTGCTGCACTGCGTCACCCCGTTCCTACCCTCTGGTTTCCCACCGCTCCCACCGCAGACTCAACTTCTTGATGCTTTGACTGCATCTAGTTTTTGTCTGGAATCTAAAATGTTTTCAGTGGAGATGCTCCCACTAGTTGTGACAGACACAAGCGTGGGTGCTGAGTTTAATTTCTTCAGATTCCTACATTAGTTTGAATTTGTCAGTAATAGGGATGTAACGGTACATTCAACTCACTGTTTAGAAGAACATACACCGGGAAAATGTCCAAATCTGAGTAAGTAAACAAAGTCTGGCGGGCTAAGCGCTCGCTCCTGAAACTCTCCCGGTGGGTTTGAAGTCACGTGCAGGACGGACCAAACACGCCACGCTCACGCAACCCGGCGGGAAGCCTGTTTGACCAGTGAGAGCACGCGCTGTGCGGGTTCCCATTCACCAAGAAACGCGATTCATTTTTTATGTCAACCGATGCGAGTCGTCACGCATTTGTACCGATTTTTAATCGTGTCTCGATGCATCGTTACATCCCTAGTGAGTAAGTGTTTCTTAAAGGGAAGCTATTATGTTATTGTCCCATATTTCTGTGGTGCATGTGGCAAATGGGGACAACACATTTTTGAAACTGGCCCAGGACTGAGAGAGAGCTGCGATGTGTAACCCATCAGGGCAACCGGTCACTGTCAATACACAGCCGCTAAAAGTGTTTCTGCAGAGATGATTTTGTTTAACCAGGTTTTACTGTCACTTACAGTATGATGACTTGATGACTGATGTTTTAGAGATCCAAAGTCACACACAACAAACAAAGTACCAACCTGTCAATCAAATCAGCCTCGCTCTTAATTCTGCATAATTTTAAGCCTATAATTTTCCTTTCAGCCTTTGAGGAATCATTTTTATATTTTTTAGATATTTTTTGAGCTTTATTTTGATAATGACAGCTGTATGGTGACAGGAAATGACATCCAGCAAGTGACCACGGGGCGGTATCAAACCCTGGGCCACTGCAGCAAAGACTCTGGGTGCACGGTCCACCAGGTGAACTAACCTGCATCATAGCATTTGGTTGAAGACATCCCGATATCGTTTCTGCAGCGACCTGTCAATTCCACAGTAAAATTTACTCCTTACTTGAATTTTCTATAGTTTGCAACCCTGCACAGACTCCCCTTCAGTTTATTCCAGACAAACAAGTCAGTGGGAAACATAAAATGCATCATGTCCTGAGGGACTTCGCCGGGATGTACTACACGCCGGGTGTTTACACAGCAAATGAAAGCGCTGCTGCGAGCCTGCTACAGACTCCATCCACACTGAGTGTTTGTGCATTTTTCAGCGAGGATGTTTTTTCTGAATCCTGGCGTTGTGTTGAGCTCTGGATAAAAGCTCGGTCGAACCACACCTAGAAGCTGCAGCCAGCCTTTAACTGCAAAGACTGATAATCTCTCCTGAACCAGACGCTGCCAGAAAACAGAAAAATCCAGCTCCAAGAAATGTGAGCAACCATGCTTTGGCTTTCATTATTACCCAGTGGTCAATTTGGCATTAAATGCAATCCACCAGACAGCACTGATACCAATAAGGAGTCAATTTTAATTAAGTCATTACATGCGGGTAATGAGCGCTGCTGACTTGCCGCTCCCAGGGAAGGAAAACAAGGAGATAATGAGCAAAGCAGCTGTAAACGCTGAAATTATTCTTTTCATAGAAAGTCTGTGTTGGCAAGGCGACTGAGCGGTTTCCTTCAACTGTCAGACAAAAATGACGATAACAAGGCCTCCAGAATATTCTCAGAGATCCGAGCGGTTAAATAACACTTGACTTTTAACATTCGGCATTAAGGCCGCTTTACTATGAGTTTCCTGTGTTACAGCTCAGTTATTTATCTTGGCCGATGGCAGCAACTTTAAAAAGCAGCTTGTGAAAACATCTGAACCCCGAGTCGACCGTTTGACAGCCGGCGGTGATGAGTGGATCGAAGAAAAGAAAACAAAGGCGCCTGTTGTTGTTTTCCTCACAAATCTCAAATACTTCCTTTCTTATTTCCACTCGTAATCTCGGCTACATGTTGCAAAGCAGCTCACCTCCCATCCCGGATAATCATCCTCCGGACCACCAGCGGCCAGGCTAATGGCCAAAGCTTTGTTTTGGCTGCTGCCTTAAAGCGTCGGGGGTGGACAACCCGACCGCTTCTCTGAAACAGCGTTTTTGTTCAGACGAGTAAATATGTGGATGTGATGGGCTTTATCTCTGACAGCTGCAAGGACGTAGTTAATTTAAAATAATGTGCTTTTGTATAATATGATCACAAATGTTTTGTTTGTGTGGAATTTTTCTAAAATGTGAAGTGAAGCCAATGCAAAAGTAACAAAAAATGTCCAGATCTGCAGTTCCTTAAACGTCCACTTGAGGCTGGCTCCAGCAGTGAGTCAGTCTCCATAAGTCCCCATGTTTCACAGCAGAAATAAACATCTTTACAGCCTGGTACAAAAAACAGTTTTGGTCTCTGTAGCTAATTTCCCCGTTCATGACAACTGTACTGAGGGTGAATTTATATACAACTCACCTGTTCACATTATATTAAGGCTTAAACCACCACACATGGAGCCAGGACAACCAACATGGCGCTGGTCCAGAGTTACCACACGCTTTGTTTGATGCCGGGCCGCAACTTAATCGGTGATATTTGTCCTGAACTGATAAAATGTGCCAGCTGTAATAAGCTCAGAGCTTGGAAAGCTCTGCAGAGCTGAGAAGTGTCGTTTCCTCACTACAGGTGACCTTCCACACAACACACTTCATCCATTGTTCATGAAAAACACAGATTAGTGGAGCTTTAACAAAAAAAAAAAAAAAAAAACTGTAATGAAAGCTCACACAGATCACGGACAGACCAGAACCAGACACCGGCTGCTAACAAACTCACGGAGCCTCTTGGCTAAAGCAGCAGGCCTCTGTTGAAAAGATCTGATTTTCCGATTCTGAATCGATTTGATCGATTCGTGCATCCAAAGATCGATTTAATTAAATTAAAATTTTAATACATTTTCCCCCGGTGAACTTTAAACCCACTAGTCGCGTCATTGAATTGAAACAGGCGTGCACCGTGTTTAAACGACACTACGGCATCTTACACATGCATGGTGCGTTTAGTGGCCGTCGGAATAACTATGATGCGTTCATGAACGTGGGAAAAATGGAAATTCACTGGAAATATAATAAAACTAGACAAAACAACACTCAAGGAAACTCTACAACTACCAGCCACTTCTGTACGTTCTCTTAAAATAACAATGGCGATTGGCTACATTTAAAAAGATATGCGTATTCTGTATTCCGTTGTTAAAAACGAGGGATTCAGGAGACTCAAAAAATGGTTTTAATAACACTAACCCGAATCGAGATCGGATTATGATAATCGATTCTCAGTCTTGAGAATCGGAATCGAATCGATTCTTGGAATTTGAATCGATACCCAGCCCTATAAAGCAGCGATGATTTATATTTCTATAATGACGTGTGGAAACAGAGTGACGGTGCCTCTCGACGATGGACGACTAAAACAAAACATCTCGATCCTCCCCTGGTGGCCGGATGCAGTATAGGTCATAAACCTGCAGCTCCATGTTAGTGGATGACAAATTCATGTCAAATAAGATTTACTTCTTCCAATTAATTTGACTTTAATGAGTTATTTTAGCTATAAACGGAGGTTTAATACCATGATTGTATGGTTGGTACTTGAATACCGCCGAATGACATCGCCGGTACAAGGTTCAGGTTTGTTTAGCTGTCCGGACACAACTTTACTGTTTTGGTTCGCTCCATTCCTCTTTGCAGCTTCTGTTTTTGTTAATTTCAGATGGAAAGCTCCCACTGTTCAGACAGACACAGCTGGAGACTAACTGGTAAACATCGTGAAGCATGTCTCCACCAAAGAGCAAAATATTTCCACAACGGAGCTAAAAAAACATGAAAATTGGGACTATTGGACCAAATAAAAGCTAATATTAACTCCAAAGATGACGTGTCGGTGTTCACGACTTGTTAACGAGCCGAAACACGTAAGTTTAATTAAAGCGGACGCGTCTTTTTAAAGATGTGAAGATGTGTGTGGTAGCAGATGGTGCAGAGAGAAGTAGAGCAGACGCAGCATGTTTCAGCAGAGCCTCCGTTCCTCATTTGAAGCTCGTCTCTTTTTGACTTGCTGCCGTCGGTTTGGCCAACCTGTCCCCGAGCCTCCGGGTGTGTTAAGGCCGCTCGCTCCCCGATGTTGAGGCTGCGTTTGTATGTCTTGTCTGCACAGGAGGACCCATTCCCGTGCTCTGTAGCCGGATAACAAGCCTCATTCGGCATCTAAAACGTTGATCCACAGCCTCCGAACAGTTTGTAACCCTTTTATCATGAGTGCCGTCTTCTTGCAACAGACAGAAAGCACTAACTCGGATAGTGTTACTGCTGTGATCCACCAGTTTTCCCCTGTAGGATCAGTTTCAGTCGACTATAACTGATCATGAAACCCACCACGCGGCTCCTCGTCAATCCTTGTCTCAACATGGAAACGCTGAATTTGCTTTTTTAACTCGTCTTATCTCTGGCTGTATTGGATTTGATGAAACACATGCAAGTAAACAACAACAGCTCCGCGTTCTGCACCGTGTTCGACGAGCCTTACGTTCTCGTCAGAGGGTCGATAACCGGAGGATTCTGCCCTTCGTAGATAGGATGGTCACATATTTGGGTTTGCGTCATCGCTGTGACCTTGTGTGACATGAACACATGATGATTAAAAAAAACAATATGAGTCATTAAATGTTTGTTTGAGCTTTAAGAAAACATGAAGAAACCACACTGAACTCTTATATCGATGTACTTTTGTTGAGAAGGTCCAACATCGTCTCTGCTTTGATTCACATGGTGTAAATTTTGGTACGAAAGGGGCCAATTAGAAAGAGCACTGATTGCAAAGTAATTCATTATTATTTACCAAAGTAAACATGTTTTATAGAAGCTGACGGTGATTTAGAGCCTCATCCGACATAAATTCAATGATCCCGGGTTCTTGAAGCTGATTTGTAAAGTTCTCTTGAGGTGACCTTGTTTAGAAACCATGACACCCTCGCTCAGCAGATTAAAGTTATAGTTTGCAAACGATGTGTATGGAGCTGAACAAAATGAGGTTGTGTGCGTTGTGTTGGACTGCAACTAACAGTGTCTCTGTTTCTTCAAGTTTTGTCAGAATATATTAATAAATTACCTCCCAGAGCAATATTGTAATTGCTTGTCTTGTCCGAAAGTCCCAAAGATATTCAGTTTTCTAACACAAGAAAAAAGAAAAGTAGCAAATGTTTAAATTTGAGAGCATGCAACATGAAAATATTCATAGTCAGTTTAGCTTTGAAAAACGACTGAAACATTCGCTGATTATCCAACAGTTGCAGTTTTCTTGTCAATCGAATTGTTTCAACTTGTTGTCCAGGTCCTTTACCCCTGTGGTTGGTACCCAAGATCGTTCCCGATATGCACGGTCTTGGCATTGTTCAGATTTTTTTTCCCAACCGTCACCCATTAGTTCACGGACAACTGTTTTCAACTTTTGCATTAAGGCGGTTGCCACTAAAATATGAGGCGGCAAATAGGCAACGCAGTGACAGAATGTTGATTCCTGACGTTTGAGTTTCTTCAGTCTCGTTTGTGAACTCGCTGAGATTTAAAGCGACTCATCAAGTGAGAAGTAGGGTTGCAAAACTTTCCATGGGAATTAACAGGAATCTACGAGAATTAAACCAGGAATTTATAAAACTGAAGCAAAAGACCACACATTATAGTTATTATTATTATTTTTTTTTTATTACAGTCGTCCCTCGCTATAACGCGGTTCACTTTTCGCAGACTCGCTGTTTTTAAAGCGTACTGTACAGTATGAAGGCGCATTGTGTTCTGCGTCCTGATTGGCTAAGGGAAAACCGCACATGTGTTCTGCGTCCTGATTGGCTAAGTGAGAGCCGCACATGTGTTCTGCGTCCTGATTGGCTAAGTGAGAGCCGCACATGTGTTCTGCGTCCTGATTGGCTAAGTGAGAGCCGCACATGTGTTCTGCGTCCTGATTGGCTAAGTGAGAGCCGCACATGTGTTCTGCGTCCTGATTGGCTAAGTGAGAGCCGCACATGTGTTCTGCGTCCTGATTGGCTAAGTGAGAGCCGCACGTGTTTTGTGTCCTGATTGGCTAAGGGAGAACCGCACATGTGTTCTGCGTCCTGATTGGCTAAGTGAGAGCCGCACGTGTTCTGTGTCCTGATTAGCTAAGTGAGAGCCGTACATGTGTTCTGCGACCTGATTGGCTTAGGGAGTACTGTACAAAATGTGTGTAAAAATGTGTATAAAAGTGTGTGGTTAGGGTTTTTACGGCCTTAAAACGTGTATAATAATTGTAAAACTAGTTTATTGCGGGTTATTTTTAGAACGTATCCCCCGCGATAAACGAGGGACCACTGTACATTATGTTGCATGGATGTCTGCTCATGACAACAATGTTTGGATGTGATACAGTTTGTTTAAATTATCCCTAATTTCCAGTGAATTCCCATAAATTCCTATAAATTTCCAAAATGCCCTAGCTTAACTTCCCATGGAAAGTTTGCTAGTGAGAAGTCGGGTGAATTCTCCATTAGTCGCCCCCTGCTGGCAGCTTTAATATCTTTCGTCTTCTGGTTATTAAACCTGTTTGATGAACAAAGACAGAAAATCTGCATTTTCTCTAGGTCAGTGTTACTCAAAGTGTGGTGGTCCGCGAGCGACCTCAAGTGGTCCGTGAGAGGATCTCTTAAAATATTCGAATTTCCCACACAAGTTTGTGGAGTCCTACCTAGGGATACTCGATATATCGCGGCTTGTTCTACGTGAGATGTATGAAATGACTATATCGCGACCATCGAGTACTTGTCACGTAAATGTTTTAAGCCGTCGGCATTTAATTCTCCGGGGATTCGCCTGTCACTCGCTCCTGCTGCTCACAGCACGCAGCACACTGCCCCGCCCACCCAGAAACATCCCCTGCGCGCATGCGTACTTTCTGTATCAAGTGAGGAGAGGTGAAGCCAAGAGGTGAGGTAATTGAAGATGGAGACGGACGACTTGGTTCTGAAGAAAAACAGCTGCGGTCACGCCGTCTCTCGTTTTCGCGTGGTCACGTCAGCTGCTCCAATATTTTCAAGTGCGCCCTTATTGCCGACTTTATGGCAAACACTTTTAAAAAACTGGAAAGTCAGCGCTAGCTTACTGCAGCGTGTGGACACTTTCGGTTTTCAAAATAAAACGTGGGTGTTAAATGTATTTAACGTTTATTTATAAAATATGAAGAATGGTTAAAATTTGATTTTAAAAAGTGTCTCATATGCCAAGTATGATTCTGCACTGCTTCAATGCTCATATGTACATTATGAAATATATTAAAAATTCATTAAAAATATGACAAGTGTTAAAATGCTATAAAAAAGAGTGTGTGTCGTATAGCAGGTGTAGCTCGACTGTTCTACACTGATTTTGAGCCAATAGGTCACAGGACCTGGAAGCTATTGAGCTTTAAAGCTCATATTTACATCATGAAATGTATTAAAAATTCATAAAAAAATATGACAAGTGTTAAAATGCTATAAAAGAGGTGTGTCTCACAGCAAGTGTAAATCTACTGTTCTACGTTGATTCTGAGCAATTACAATGCTATCATGGAAATAATGACAATATTTATTAGAAATAAACAATACAAAACAACAAGAACAAAAATATCGAAATATATATCGTGTATCGCGTTATAGCTTAAAAATATCGAGATATTGGTTACAGGCCATATCAGCCCTAGTCCTACCTAACATTATTTGAAGTGTAAAGCGAATTTGTTCTCTGAACAAAAATGCAGACAAATATTTTTTTTAAATATGTATAATGGATATATGAAGATAAATCTGTATTAGCAGTGCCCAAATTGTTGCATAAGCAACCACGGCGTCTCCTATAGACAAAATCATTCCGCTGTCACGTCAGTAAGTAAGGAAAAGAAAGCAAGGAAAAGAGCAGCAAAAGCTGTGAACTTTAACTAAAACAAGGCACGGAGAGGATGGGAAACAATGATGGATAGGTGGCTGAAGACGGGGTCAGGTGGTCCCTGAAATTTTTTTTTTTGACAAAGTGGTCCTTGGTCTGAAAAAGTTTGAGAAACACTGCTCTAGGTGGTTGTGGAATGGAAAAGTCTCTGGCAGGTTACCTGCCTGAGTGAGTGAAGCAGCCTAACTTTACACAGAATACAAGTTTGTGTCTGAGTTTCTGTCTTGTCAGTGTGATCAGACGCGCTCCTCTCGCCTCTGGGAGAGGCTCCCTGACAGGAAGAAGTACTCGATGTCCCGTCTCTTCCTCCTCGCAGCTCCTCTCCAACTAAAAGAAGAAAACACCCCAGCAATGCTCCAACTTTACAGCATGATTATAAAGATGATGCGACCACCAGGAGTTTCAGTTTCGGGGTGTGTGTTTTTTTCTGTTACACATTAGCGTCACTAACTTCACTCGTGGCCTTCACAACCTAAACTCAAAGCTCAATTATTCAAGTGTTGCTGCTTCTTGGCAGCTCGCGCGGGGCCTCCTGGCCTCCTGGCCGGCTGCAGTCTGCTTCTCTTTGGATCGCGTCTATTGTCTGCCTGATTTCCCCAGGCACCCCCGAGTCCTGGCTGGAGGATTGAGGGCCATCAAACAGAATTAAGAGCAGACAATAACTGTGTGTGTGTGTGACGGTGGATGTGTGAATACTTACAGTTTGGCAAGAGCGGGTTTTTACATTTGTGTGTAGCTTGTGTGTGTGTGTGTGGCTTAAAAGTGTGTGTGTGTGTGTTTTTGAAGTGAGGCCAAAGCTTCCACAACAAGAAGAGGCCTCTCCTCCTGGCTCCGTCCACTGATGCAGGCCTTCAGTGTCCGTCGCTCCAGCTGGCAGGCAATTTACACCAAGGCCAAACACTCCAATACCCACAGGCAGGCCAACAGGGGCTCTTTGTTGATGCCAGAGTGTGTGTGTGTGTGTGTGTGTCGGGGTGTGTGTGTGTACTTATCAGCCACTGGGACAGTTGTTCGGCTCATGATTGACTGCAAATGTTGTTAATCTTCAGACTTTATCCAGCCGACGTCTATCTGTGCGAGGCGTGGATCACTTTATGTCAGAGGCTCAAAGTTAATGAATGAGCTGGACGCGGCGGCGGCGGCGAAGACTCGGATATCAGGACGTGAAACGACAACAGGCCGACCGGGAGCGGGTCATGTGATCAGGACTTTAAATTTTTACAATCAAAGATGATTTTATTTAAAGTTGTTTACAGATTCGATATGATCCAGATACTTTGGGTGTCGATATATATTTAATGCGTTTCTTATTCTACAAGATCTGTGTCGATTCTGATTGAATCAGGTCTTTGTTTGTTTGTTTTTTTAAACGGGGAAAACATGAATCATACTCTTCTATTTATCATGAGTCATGTTTCCACTTGTCATTCAGTCGTTCTCAGTTTTATTTCAGGAACATGGACTTGTGTCCGTCCACGCAATGCTGCATATAAGACAGCTGTTAATGTTCATATTATTATTTTATTATTCTTTATTATTCAATATTATGAATAATAAAGAAAAAAACTGCAGTTCCTCTTGTTGTCCACTTGAGTCTCCATAAGTCCCCATGTTCAAATGTCTTCACAGCAGAAATAAACATGTTTACAGCCTGGTACAAAAAACAGTTTTGGTCTCTGTAGCTCATTATAATATTTGATAATATAAATATATTTGATAAATATAATATTTGTACAACCAGCTCGCCGTAGCTTCACCGCGGAGGAGGAGGCAGGGCTGAGTGTTTCCTCGTGTCGTGTCTTACAGCTGTACTTTATAATTTCACTCAACACTTTTTTTTCATAGAAAAATAGATTCATAGATTTTTCATAGAAGTGACAGCCGTAATGTTTCCTGTCAGAAGATTTGGCCTGTTTACAAAAATGTTTTTGTTCTGCTGGATCCTGCAGGATTCTGGATCTGTATTTTTCGGGTTGTTGCTTCAGGGTCGCCTCGGATTAACTGAACTGCTGCCAGCGTAGATGTGAGTACTGTTGGTTACCTGAACGTTGCTGCAGAAGTTACCGGGAGAAGCCATGGCACAGCGTTTAATGTTATGAGGTGTAAAAGTTGTTTTTGATGCGCTGTGACTTGGAACGTACACTCTGTGAAGCGTCATTGGATATGCAGAGTTTCTCAGGGATCATATAGGGCGACCGACCTCTCACCCCCGAAGTCTTCATCCTTCATCCCGTGCTGCTTTTTTCTGCAGCACAGGTGATGGATAAAGACTGAAGGAGCTCTCAGCTCGTTACGTAAGACCACAAAACATGAAAAGTGTTTTAACATTTTATTTGAGAGTGACCGGAGCAACAGTTTTCCATTCGGCGGCGTTCCAGGAATCACAGAACAGACGACTAGAAGCAAAGTGGATTTTAAAAAGATATTCCGACATGACTGAAGCCAGGTCAGGCTGATTGTAGTGAGTCGGTGTTTTGACACAACAGTCTCGCTTGTTAGCGCCTGTAATATCCCCTTTAGTCTGAGAGTCTGAAGAGAGAAATCCTCATTAATTATTTTCAATTATTTGGGTTTCTTTAAGACTGTTAATGAGCCGAGTCATCAGCCGAGGATCAGTCTTTGGTAAATTAATGGACTTAGCCGTAATGTGACCCTTTTTTAATAAAAAAACACTCACAGCTTGTGGTGTTAAGTTAAAGATCCAGTGTGTAGGATTTAGTGGCACCTAGTGGTCAAGTTGCAGATTGCAACCAGATGAATACTCTCTCTCTCCCACGCCTCACCCTCTCTTACAGAGCATGTAAGAAAAACTTACTGGACTCATTATAGGACAGCGAAAACGCAACGATTCTTATTTTCAGGTGATTATACGCTAATTAAAACACACTAGAGTTGCACGATACCCACGGTATACCCGGTACCCCGCGGTACCAAATCATACCCGTCGCTACTATACTAGAAATTTTACACGACGGTACTACCGTGGATTACTATACTACCGGTGCCAGTCTCCGCTACATAGCGGCCGCCTCTGCTCTCCTCCCGGCTTCTCACTGCATGCTACTCACTCGTAAAAAAAAACATGGCATGCGCTGCAACCGAACTACACAGCTGCTGAATGATTGGCTGTTTGCCTGTTACTGGTGACGTTCAGGGATGTGATAGGCTGTTGCACGCTGGGTCCGCCCGTCTGTTATCTGATTGGCTGTTCGCGTGTTTCTGCCGGCAAGCATGAACTCCATGAAGACAGCTCCGCTTCGATAGAAACTCGCTTCAAAACAAACAACAAGCTAAAGTTCTGTCTCGCCCAGACACGAGACAACACACTCACCGTGGCAGAAGCACCGGGCCCGAGCAGCGAGTCTGCTGTGGCGTCTTTGTCAGTGGCAACACTAATTTTGCTTAAAAAACAAACGTTGTTGTTTCAAACTAACTTGTACAAATACATTGCAGTTTATAAAGATAATAATAATAAAAAAGACCGCAGTATCGCGGTATTACCTGGAACCGTGATACTTTGTCTGGTATAGTATCGTGGTTACTCATTTTAGTATCGTGACAACTCTAAAACACACTAATGAATATATAATATTCAATTCCTTCTAATAAAGACTCTTAAATCTCACACACCGGACCTTTAAGGCTGTGTTTTCTCACCCTCTTTAGCTTGTAAACCCTTAAAATGGAGCCATGCACAGCTGGTTTTGCTCTGGCTGCAGTGTGGACCTTATTAGACAGATATTTTTAAGGTTCAAGGAGGCGTGATTATCCATTATTTCACAAGAATAAAAGCAGAAATGTGAGTGTAAAGTAATGAACAGTTTCCTGTTACACGCTTTCTTTCTCGCCCTGGTCTAACTGGGGATTCACACCAGCGGCGGTGTCGTGGTTTAGCCTCGTCCTCGCGCCCAGTGTCAATTCCCACCAGCAGCGTAACGAGCCGGTCCGTATTCACGCAAGAATCCTGAACATACGCGAGACCCCGCGATAAACTGTGTATAAAGGAAACAACAACAACAAACAGCTGACTTTGCTTCTCCTCTGTTGGGTCATAAATGATTGTGTGTTGTTCATGTTGAGACCCTTTGATCGATTGACTGCTCACCCGGTGCCACCGGTCATGACGTAACGTAGATGTGAAGTTGTTATAAGCTACACAAACGAATTGTGTTTTAGTTTTATTTTGTATTGTGTAGATTTTGTGTCGGATTCCCTGGGTTTCATTGATGAGGGTGGCAGCGATCAGCTCCGGTGTGAATCAGGCGTAATCATCTACTACCTCAGATTAATGTTGTGACTCCAGGTTCAGTCGTTTCCGTCTTTATTCGTGCTCCACACGTTTCACATTCACAGAGTAACGTCTCAGCAGCCCATCGAGGAAATGAGGCAGCTGGCCGTAAAACACGATTGATAAAACCAGAGCGACTGGTTTCTGTGTGTGTGTGTGTGTGTGTGGGGCAAACAGTTGCTGCCTGACAGGTTTCAGTGGGAGGATGCATGATGATGAAGCCACGGTCTCACTGTGAATCACTGCACTGACGAAAAAGGCCCTCGGTGACCTCGACTGTCATCTGAGGCTCGGACTGGACGTCAAACATGTTTGAGCTGCGATGAAAGATCATTTTAAAATGTATTATTATTATAAAAACACTGAGAAATACACACGGCGAGGACTACTGTGAGGTTTACCTTCTGCCTTTACTGGTTCTTCCCGTAGGTCAGATTCTTTATTGATTCCTGATCAGTTTTCTTTGTGGAAGAGTCAGTTTACTGTTTCAGTGTGTTTCTGGCTGTTCACACCTTTATGATCAACCAGCACAGTCGTCTTTAAGATCTTTCCTGCTTTTGACTCCTCCTTGTTGCATGTTTCCAGCAGCGTAGACGCTGGAGTTGATAACCTCAGCGGCACACGGTCGAACCAGCCCTAATGTTTATTTCTCAGCTTTAATTAATTGATTAGTTGTTCAATCAATTATCAAAATATTAGCTCTAATTTGATTATTTCTCTTAAAACCAGTGAACTGTGTATTTGACCCGTGTCGGTCTTGTGCAGCTCTCTGTCTGTCGGCTGTGTTAAAATGTCTGAATGATGAACACTCTGCTCAGATTCATGTGCAGCCATTTAACAGAAAGCAGGTGTGACAGAGCAATAAACACATAAACGTAACGTGGCTTAATTTCACATTTATCTCCAGGAGTCGTGGAGCTCTTCAAACTTTTTACAATCAGCCGCTGATGTTTACTCACGGAGCAGATAAAGCAGCCGGACAGACACTTTGTACCGACGTCACCCTGCTGCGTTCGACCTTTTGATGGCAGAAATAATCTGAATATAGAGTGTCGAGTTCTCAACAATCAGAGAGGAATGTTTGTTCTGCAGGAACAGTCGCACAGTGTTAAAGTTTGTCCTGATATCTGAAATGAGGAGATCATAGACAGAAGACGAAGCAGGGACGTCCTGATCACGTTGGTCTGCTGAATTAAAGCTGCTGTGTGTTTGCTTGGACGCATATCGAAGAGGTCAGTGAAGAAATTAGATTTACTCTGACCATCAGCAACACAGAAGTTTTACTGGGCATTGTCAGATTGAGCTGGACAACCTCGAGGACATCTGTGATATCAGTTACAACTAAAACTACCGCTGCTGCTGCTGCGGAGGACAGAAACTAAACGTTCAAAAGCACAGATCTGTCGTCTGAAAGTGATTTTCATGTTTGCATATTGGTCGATTGCACATTGAAAGCAGAACTCTGACGGTCCAACTTCCTTTTGTGCTGTAACTGTCATGCTGTCATTCTGTGATCGTGCAAACAGAAACCACACAGACTCACGGGTACGTGACCAAATGACCAAAAATAATTTTATTCCAACAAACATAACAGAGCTGCATCAATCTGTTAATCGCTTAGTCTTGATAATAATTTGTTCTTTTTTCTTTGCCATGTTATGTCGTCGCAGGTTTTCTGTCTTTTGTTTGGAATGCGTCCCCTCGGGCCGCGGACCTTTTCAAAATGATTATGACAACCAACAATTAAATCCTAACTGATCGATCCTCTTCCAGCTTTGTGTCAACAGTTTGTGTTTGGCACGATGCTTTCTCTCGTTTCGAAGAACTTTATGGGGCCTCAGCTCGAACCAGCAGCTTCGACTGTGGACCAGACCACATCACAGAACATCGGTACTGGACGTAGATCTCGCGTTTGAATAGCTCGGCTCCAAGTTTCCGTTAAAACGAGCTTTCTTGAGTTGACATCTGCTCTTGAAACTCCGTCGACGTGTTTTTAAAGCCGTAATAACAGTTTGAGAGCAGATGTCAGCGTCTGCCCTGATCGTCCTGGGTTTGTTTCATGTCCTCACATTCATCTAAAACAAACACTGCAGAGTTTCCTTCAGTGGCGCTCGGTGTGTGAACGTGACCTCGACTCGACCCCCCCCCACAACGGATGCGCAAATAAAACATTACATCACCGATGAGTCGGCGGGGCGTCATGTGACGATAACATCTGTGCGGAGCTCGTCGGCGCATGACGGTGGCTCTTTAATAGGCGAGCCAGTACAGTGTGTGTGTCCTCGGCAGCCCCCGCCACTTTTCATCTCTGTCGACTAACTGGGCTAATTTCACGGTCTGATGGGCAGACAGAGGCAGGCTGGCAGACTCCGCCATGTCAGGCTGTTTTCTTTTTTAACTGTGTGTGTGTGTGTTCGCCTGGCATTCCCTGCTCGCTCCCATCGTGACTGGACTGGCCGGACTCCTACAATTAAGCGATGAATCTCACACACACACACACACACACACACACACACACACACACACACACACACACACACGTGATGGCAGGACTAGTCACTGCTGCCTGGCTCGAGGACAAGAATCCGTTGCCCTCTGCGGAGGACGAGCACAACTGTCAGGAAAAACGCTGCACGATGTTAAACTTGTGTGATGATGCATCGGTTTGATCCCTCTCGCCAAGCTGTGGCATTTGGCTTGTCAATCACACGGTGTGGGTGGTACAGCGGAGAGTTTCTTTCCAGTTTGACTCACTGTAGGTAGTTTTTCTTTGTTTGCTTGCTCACTAAAGCAGGACTTTTAATTCACTTTTTATTGCAGAGTGAGATGAGAAAACTGTAGAAAATATGGAAAAATGGACTAGAAACAGGGAGAACGAGCCAGCCTAAGGTCACAAAAACCAGCCTACGTGCAAATCTGTGAAACTCCCGGCTTTCATGTAAGACAATATTTTCAGGGACGGGCCCTCAAGGTGTGCGGGGGTGAATGTGACGAGATCAAATGATACAGCCGGCATAAAAACAAATATTAAGAGCATTACGCTGAATAAACCGGAGCCCTGAGCTTGTTTTTCTGCAACAAGTCGGTCCCATCGAGGGGAAATTGGAAACGATAACACCCGACATGTGTTCCGCATGTCCAGTCTACTTTGTGATTTGGTTCTGGTCACGGTCACTGCAGAAAACCATGCAGTCTCAAGTCTTTGAATGCAGCTCTCTCTTTCTTGGCAGTCATAGGCTCTTCTTCTTTTTCTGTCATTGGGCCTTTTTCGTCTCTGAAGACGTTTGTTCTTTACTTATTTTTTGGGGGGTGTCAGGTGGACGACACAAGCAAGATGTCATGACATCTGTCAAGAGGTACAGACGGATGTTTTTCAAAATAAAACCGGTTCTGGCATGTCATCAGGTCCATTCCTCCAGGTCGGGGACGGCTGTAACTCCATCTTTGCATGTTAAGTGTGTAAAAACTCTTGGGAGTCTTCACTGTTTGCTTGGTGACTCTTTTAAAACTTTATCCATTCAGGTTTTGTACCAACCAAAAACTGGTTGGTTGGTTGGTTTGTTAGCAGCTGTTCCTCCATGTTTCCAGTGGCTTCATATTCAGCGTATTGATTCATTCATCTAACTCTGGGCAACGAATCAAACGAACATACTGGTCAACCTTTGTGAAGCTGAACTGGTTCGAGGTGTCTTCCTCAGTTTAACATGTTCGCTCGTGTCTTTCTGTGTTACAGGCTCCGATGAGAGGCTCTCCATGATGAGGAGCTAACACTGTCGGCCGCACAACCGCAGGAAGAGACGTGGCTGCTGCACCATCCACAGTCGACGCATGGCGGTATTAGGGGTAAGAACCACGCCGTGCGGTTTGCTCACCTCTCTGTATCAGTGCTGAGGAACTCGCAGAGATCCTGTCGTGGTTTCTCTGTCTTTAAAAACAGACTTTGAATGGACATGAGTGAGGCCTGGTGCTCGCTGTCGGGCTTGGCTGTCGGTGCAAGTTGATGTTTTCTTCTAAAATCCAGCGTGCGCGTCCCGAATGTTGATGCTGCAGCGCCAACATTTTCCTCTGCGTTAACGAGGTTTAACATTTGATTCTAGTTTGATAAATACTGGTCCTTTAAACTTAAACTACATTACTCCGATGTTGACATCGGGATAGTTTGAGTGTTTTGTATTGAGGTAGTTACCCATAGTTTACCTACAGTAGATGGCTGCTGGCACAGCCCCAGTTTGGAGAAGCAGGCATGCATGCACTGCTGGGGACGGGAGCAGCAACAAAACATATTTTAAGCACATAAAGGGAAACCAAACCAAAACCAACATCAGCTTAAGTGTACGTTATATTTAGAATATTCCCACTGCTTTACCTCGCCGTCAGACGACTCTTCCAAAGAAAAACTGATGATCTTATATCGAACGTATTAGTGTATTGTATGTATTCAAGGATTCAAGGAGTTTTTATTGTCATTGCAGCACATGTCTGCTAAATGCAATGTAATAATGTAAAACATGGGATGAAACAAAATTGGTTTCCCCTGGTCCTGGAGCAGCCCAATATAAAATATTATTTAAAAAAAAACAGAAAAAATCTATATAGAATATAAAATATAACTATATTACTTCGAAATATAAATATTACTTCAAAACCACCAGACTTCATCGACCAAAACAATGATTTTACTGTGCAGAATATGGGAGATGTTGGTCCACCACCATCTGTTAGTTTATTTAGTTATTGTCCGATATTAGTTGCTGTGGATTGAAGCAGCAACTTCCAAGAGAGCAATATAAGGCTTCGGTTCTCCATTGGAAGTTGCTGTCTGACAGTGAAAACCTTCAAGACACCTGATATCAACACTTGAAAAGTAAAATATATTCAGTTTTCTGTCATTGGAGACGACTGTGAAGCTTGAATCAGGAGATATTTGACATTGCTGCTCTCTGATTTGTTGACCGATCATGACACATTAAGTTTAAGTAATCCATCACAGGATGACTGAAACACTCTGGAAAGCAAAAAGTTTCTTCATCTTCTCAAACGGATCACAATAAGACATCGGAGCGACGATTCTAACATCTCCGTCGTCCTTATCGTCTTCGAATCCGTCTCTGCGTCCGGACGCTTTGACCGTTTTTTTAGCAGTCAGCGACAAGTCGGAGCCTCTAAATGACGGATGTCAGCTGTCTCAGTGTCTTTACTCACCAGGCACAACCCGCCATTATCTGAGCTGTGGCTGGGTGTAATTTCACATCTTCAGCCGCCTGCTGTTAGTCAGTCCGTGAGTTACAAGACACCTCGTTCCATTTGATCCCGCTGTTGAACAAAGCTGCACTCGGACACCTTGTAGGTGTCGGGGTTGATTTGATGGATGCAGGGACAGAACAACATAAAAATATATAATGCAGGTTCTGACACAAAGATGGATTTAATGTTAAAGTGGCTCGGAGGTGGGGAGCAGACCACGAGTCGAGCCAGACAGCCGAGCTCTCCTCGAGGTGCTGAGACCAGAGGGCTGTCTGCTTTCAGCTCAGACATTCTCTTTGAGTTTTTAAAAAGTCAGCCCAGCTCCTGACAAATTGATTTTCTTCCTGTGATCCACCTTTAAAAAAATCCTGTCCGTGAGAGTAGAGCCACGATAAACGGGAGGAGAATGACCGTCCATCTGTTGACGTGACATGTTAAAGGTTCAGCGTGTCACTTTCAGGGTGATCTGACACAAAACACAGGGTGAAACGAGCCAAAAAAAACAGATTTTAATAAGTGGAGGTGGGATTACTCCACCCACTCCCAGCTGCACTCTGTGTTTTCTGTCGTTCTTCTTCTTCTTGTTTTCAGCCGCTGCTGGATCCAGTTAAAGTTCTGAGCCGATTTTCACAAACCGTGGCGACTTTTCGGCGCTCTGATTAAATAATTAGCGCTAATGAATCTGTTCCGAGCGGGAGCACAGACGTTACTCACACAGTGAAACCACAGTTAGTCATCCAGTTACTCAGCAAACTTCAGCTTCTGTGTGATCGCACGTATCGCCGGCTGTTAGTCTCATCGTGATTCTGCAGGTACGCGTCGTCGACTGAAGTGGAAGCGATGAGCTCAGAGGTTTCTCTGAGCGGGATGGAGATGCTTCTGTATCTGACGGCGTCTCTCTGACTGCAGCAAAGTTTCCTTCAAAGAGGAACAGGAAGCTGCAGGAGCGATGGCTCCTCGGGGCCTCAAAGACGAGGTGTGGAAAACAGACCGCAGTGATATCCTGCAGAGTGTGATTACTGACGCCGTTGTAGCTTTTATTCAGCAGTTTTCATCATGAGGTGTTTAGAGGGATTTGTTTTAATGCTGCCGTTCTTTGAGCGTTCACTCGAGTCATTTCGCTTATTTATTGTGGAGGAAGTGTTGTCCACAGACTAATCAAACAGATTAGAACCTAAAACCTCTCGGTGAAGCATTGCGACAGTCTGCCTCCCTGTTGATGGAAAACAGGATGAGACGAACCTGAGAAGAAAACGACGTCACAACACGAGCAATGACTACAGTTCTGTAGAAAACAAAAACGACTTTGGACATGTTTTAGAGAGTAGTTCAGATCGTCATGAGATAAATTAAAAAACTTGGTGGAAACATTTTGAACCTTCCTGTCGCTCTCCAGCTGTTTTTGTCACATAAATCTTAAAAAGGCCGAAAATATCTTTAAAAAACACAGATGATTAACAGCTGCCTCTGACAGCTGATCAGATCCCATAGTCTATATTTTTTCCCCATTTGTCACATTTTTCTTTAAAAAAAAAAAAGTTTACTTGCCGACTTTCTTGCCACATTTAGAGACTTTTCAGCATCTTAGTGACTTTATTTCTCCAAAGCGACCTGCAGATTATCAAAACATACTCAAACATATTCAGATATATTATGTTTATATTAAAGTCTGTGTGTGTAAGTGACCATGGCTGAATGCAAATCAGAAACCGGTCTGCAGTTTACCTTTACTTTACCTTTGTAAAGCTGAACTGGTTAGAGGTGTCTTCCTCGGCTTAACATTTAGTTTATTGATCAAACCATACGGAACAAACACAAAAAATGGATTAGGAATGTTGATTGTAGCCGAATACTTCAGGTGAATTTTAGTTTTTACTCAAACAAAATTAGAAACGGCCGACAGAACTTCTGATGAAGAGTTTTTAAATCTGAAACAACTGAAAGTTTAAATTTGAGGCTTTTAGGCAAAACTCCGTCTGAATAAAGTGTGACCGTTTCCGAAAACAGACAGGCTTTAATAAAACACAGAATACGTTGCATAATAATTCAAAATAAATATTGTTTTGTTGATTCTGTGTGAGTTTATTTAACCCTTTGTTTCTGTCCTTTCCTCTGCAGAACCCCGACATGCTGACGAGGAAGATAAAGCTCTGTCACATCAACGCCCACATCACATGTCGCCTGTGTGAGGGCTACCTGATCGACGCCACCACTGTCACAGAGTGCTTACACACCTGTAAGTGCCTCCTCACACACACACACACACACACACACACACACACACACACACACACACACCGTCGGCGTTCTCTTCTTTGTTTTCCTCTTGTTTATTTGACACTGTCGCTCTCTGAGGACTCGTCTCGGCTTGAAGGGTGTTGCCTTCAGGATTTATCCCTGATGGGAAGTTTCCTGCAGGGAGAGCGATGCCTCTTTCATCCATGCGGCTCTGAAACATAAACACCTCCTGCAGGCTGGACGCTTCATCATCTGCAGCGGACTCGAGTTTCTCAGCTCACAACTTGATGTCTGCCTTCATTTTTATTTATGTCGAGCTCAATCTCACCCGTTAAAAACCTGCTGTCATGATTCCGGAGTTATTTTTCTGTAATTGGGGGTTAGTGCTTTAAATGAGAGTCTTATCGGCAGCAGGTAATCTGCACATTTATCTGCCCTCGCTGGGAGCTGAGCAGGTGTCATCTCTCATTCAGGCGGTGCTGCATCATTAGCAGGATGTTTGCAGTAAAGCAGGATAACACGGTCTCCAGTTCCCGTCATTATATCGTCTGGTCAGAGGCTCTCCGTCCACACAAACCTCGACGAGTTTAAAAGCTGCTTGCATGAAGCGTTTGTGAGTTAATTACTCGAGCCTCAGGTCACATCCTCATGTCTTTATGCTCGCCTCGTCCTCTCACCTGATGAATCTGATCCGAATCTTTTAATTGTTGCACAAACGGGTTAAAGATTCTGTTTATAAAATCCAGTCAGTTTATTAACGAGCTCCGTTTGAGCAGAGTTAACTTGAATAATTAGCTGTCGCATCGATGCAACAACAACAGACGTGTTTTAAAATTTGATCCCAAGATGACGTGATTGAACAGTTCAGATCCATCATGAAACATTCGGACTGTGTTTTTATCTATAGAGGTTTGAAATCATCTCATCAGGTATCCGTCGAACAGTCACAATATCAGCTGGTTACTTGTAAAAGAATTCACTGAAGTAAAAGTACAAAAGTATCAAAATATATTTAAAATATAAAAAATAAAACAAAGTGAGTACTCATTATGCAGAATGGCCCATTTATACAAATCTTTATGATTCAGTTTGTTTAAATTACCCACAATTTCCAGTTAATTCCTGAGTTTATGATTTGGAATATTTCCTAAATTCCCCAGTTTAAATTCCCATGGGAAGTGTCTGGAGATTTATTGGAAATTTACTGGAAAAGTTTCCCTAATAGTGATAAACAACCAAAAAATTTAAAGTAGAAATTAAATACCAAGAGTAAAAATAAATGAATAAATGAAATGATAATAATATATACCTTCTGTATGAAATGACTACAGAAAAATAAAGTATAAATGTGTAATAATGAAGAAATAAAATAATAAAAATATAAATAACGACCATGTACATGACTTCATCAGGTCAGAGGAGCTAATTTTAACTCGTACAACTAATTAAAAAACTGAATGTGCTAAACTAAAGCTGCCAAAATAAAAGTATAGAGTAACTTTATATGGAAATACTTAAAGTACAGATGCATAAACAGTGTACTGGAGTAAATATACTTAGTTACATTTCACTACTGCCCCCTGATGTTTATTAAACGTACACATTTCTGTCAGTGTCATCAGAAACTAAACGTCTTATCTCAGATGATTTATTGGACTGAGTCAGATTGTTCTGTTATCTGCAGAAACTGACGCGACATCGACTGTAAACAGTAACTCGTACGACACTTTGTACTGCTGTTGGTGTTACCGTGCGCTGACAGACATGATGATACCTTCTGTTGTTTGTGTCGTTCACAGGCTGTGAAGTTCATAACGTGTCCGTGACGAGTAAATCTGAGCTGATGAACCAACGTGGAGCGAAAACACTTTAAAAAACATCTCAAACAGACAAAATGAAGCATTTAATTAACAATATTTGTAATATGAACATAATTAACTATTGACGGTGTTTTAATGGGGTTGGAAAACTGCCAGTTTGATTGTTTTGATTATCGAGCGAGTAATTAATTATTAAAATACGACTCGAGTAAACAAACATCACACAGAGCTCCAAACTTAGAATAAGACGTTTTGGTTTTGGGTTCACATTTCCATAATCACGTCTGTGACTGTGAATCTTTTGTTCAGTCGTAGAAAATATTCAGGCCTTCATAAAAAGCAGCTGCAGACCATCTGTGGGGCTTTTTCGGGACTTTTCGTCGCTCTTGCGAAACAGCGAGTCTGAAGGCAGAGCTTCCTGTTACAGAGTCCTCGACCGTGTTAACCAGACGCTTCCTGCATGAGGCCGCATTCAACCCCGATTCCAAAAGAGTTGGAACGCTGGCCAGACGTAGTAAAAACAGAGAATATATGTAACGTTCAAACTGATAAACTTTATGGATTCGATGTCTGCAACACGTTTGGGTCATTGAAAGACCGTGAACGTTAAGAAACGCTCCAACAGGCCTATTTGAAACATTCCACAGGTGAACAAAAGGAAAGGCTCGTTCACAAGCGAGGATCAACAATGTCAAACACTTAAACACAGTTTCAACATTTCTTAGCACGGCTACTGTAAATACTGCATTTTGCACTTCTCTATTTTGCACTTCTGATTAGATGCTAAACTGCATTTCGTTGCCTTGTATTTATACATGTGTAATGACAATAAAGTTGAATCTAAAGATCTAAATCTAAAGAAATTTAGTGATTTTACCGAAAGAATCCAGAGAAATCTCTGCACCTACGGCCTGTAACCTTTGACCCATCCATTAAACATCGACACGGCTCGGAAACACTTCAGAAAACTGTCGGTAAACACAGTTTGTTGTTGCATCTATACATGTAAGTTAGGATTCAGAGCAAAAACCAGCAAACATCCAGACAAGCTGCCAACTCCTCAGAGTCCAAACTCGTCTGACGGAAAGTGGAAATCCTGGAAATCACGGACGTTGCGTCCTCTGAAGCATTACTTCACGTGTTCGCTCGGTTTTGTTGGACGTTGTCGAGCAGCTTCGTTGTGACTCTGCAGATGACTCCGTTATGCTGGCTTGTGTTTTACTGCCTGCTACAGTCAAACAGAAGAAGTAGTGCCACCTTGAAATAATCGCTCTGTAAATCCTGGAGCGGGGTCACTGAGGCGACACAGTCTCCGTCTGATTGTCTTAATCTGCAACCTCGAGTGCCCTTTAATGCTCACGAGATCCGAGAGCTAACAGAGCTGTCACACCGGCACCGAGACCAACCTTTGTGGTTTGATGTTGCCAGTTTGTCTTGTTGTGAAATCATAATCATCCGGCACTTTAAAGTAACGACGGGGCTGCACGGATTTCGAGCTTGAAGGCATTTCTCGCCTCCCGCCGTGTCGCTGGAGCCGTTTAATCGAACTCGACACATTTACTCCCAGCCGGTGAGAACAATCTAATCAAACTGGAGTGTGGACCAATCAGCCGCTCTCTGGGTCGCCTTGCAAAGAGATTAAAGTAAACCGTCCAGACCGGCCGAGGCACCTGAGTCTGAGGATGTTTGTGGAGGAGCAGACGCCTCCCTGCTGATGTTTGCAGCACGAAGCGACTCTCGTCTCCTCTGAACATAATACCTGAAACATGCAGGATGGAGCCAGACAGAGCGATACCTCGTCTGTTCACCGGAGGGAGCTCTTCCACCGCAGATGAAGGAGCCGCTCTTCAGAGTCTCATCTTTGATTCTCCATCTCAAAAAAATAAATAAATAAAAAGAAGCTCCAGCGTTTGAGTTGTGAGAGGAAAAAAGATTCACAGAGATTCACATCACGTCACCATTGCAGCTGTTTGGACAGACTGAGCTCCACCGCAATAAAAAGTGTCAGGGAGAGATGGATGATGATGATGATGATGATGGAGGCCTGGTGTGAATCACAGTCCTGATCTATATCTGTGCGTCATATTTATGTTTAAACATCAACGTTAATATTTGATCGTTCTTCAAAAAGCCAAGAAACCAGAGCTTCACCTCCTCTCGAAGATTCATCGATTATTTCTGACAGAAAACAGAAGATATAAAATAAATCTGCTGCTTTTCTCTGAGTCGGCGTTTCAGCCGATGCTTTTATCATCTCACAGTTTGTGCAGATGAACAATAACAACTCTTCAATCATCAAACTGATGGATATGAATCAATGCTGCATGTTTGAGGCTGGAACATCTAAAAGAAACAAACCATCAGCTGATATTTTTTTATTTTTAACACGCAAACCTGAGATAAACATTTTAAATCAGCATCATTTTAAATATTAATATATTATGATTGAGACATTTTATAGTGTAAAAATAAACGTTGATGCTCTCTGGTGGACAAAGCAGGTACTGGAGATATGCTGGGTTTTTATTTTGCAACAACAAAACTGAGAGGGGAAAGTTTTAATAAATAAATGCAACAAATAAATCATGACGTGTGCATGCAACCTTCCACACATTAATACACGAGACAAACGGCTGCTTTAACTGCTCTCTCTACAACGTTTATCTCCATGAACACACTTATAATATGTCTGTAAATAAATCTGGTTTATAAATGAATATTGATCTCTCGGATCAGCTGATAGGAGCGATTGTAATCAGAGTATTTCTCACACAGACTGACTGTGAGTGTGTTAGCGACACATCCACCTGAAAACACACTAAATACACAGAGTGTGTGTTTATTCATAAATCTGTATTTTATTAACTGTGTGTGTGTGTGTGTGTGTGTGTGTGTGTGTGTGTGTGTGTGTGTGTGTGTGTGTGTGTGTGTGTGTGTGTGTGTGTGTGTGTGTGTGTGTGTGTGTGTGTGTGTGTGTGTGTGTGTGTGTGTGTGTGTGTGTGTGTGTGTGTGTGTGTGTGTGTGTGTGTGTGTGTGTGTGTGTCTCCAGTCTGTAGAAGCTGTCTAGTGAAGTATCTGGAGGAAAACAACACGTGCCCCACGTGTAGGATTGTTATTCATCAGAGCCATCCACTGCAGTATATCGGGTGAGTGAGGGAGCCGCCGCAGAATGAACACACACACACACACACTTGACAGTGCCTCATCAGCGTTACATCTGGAGCTGCTCGTTGCCTCTGGTCGTGTTTCCAGTAAAGACTAAAGGCACATTTTATTTTTTACATTTGGGATGGTGTGAACATAATAATAATAATAATAAGATTCAGTTTATGAATTAATGCCGCACATGATGCAGTTTATAACTGTAACTGATTTATACTCAATCATTTCATAGATGAGCTTCTAGAAAACGCATAAATAGAATTAGTACAACTACATCTTTAAATTGACGGACTCACAGACGACTGGGCAGATTTTCTAACACTAATTAATGAATTAATTAATGTGAATGTACTGATTTAATTGCTCTGTAATCTGTGGTGAGGATGAAAACTAGCTCACACTCATCTCTGACTCTGAAGAGCGCTCCACATTCATGCTCCTGTATTACCCACAACGCAGCGGATCAGGTGGCGTGACCTCGACACGTAGACGTCATATTCAAACTTGAGTCATTTGATCAGATTTGACAAACAGACTTCGATGTGTAGAATCAGTGGCGTCCCTTTAAAGATACATGAACTGTGATCAAATCAAACAGCAGCTGAGCGTCTTTAGATTTCAGATTTCAGAGTAAAACTGAAAGTCTGTGAGTCGTCAGATGAAATACGGAGCGTCGGCCTCCAGACACGCCTCCCTCATCTGTGTTATTCGGTGTGTTCGAGGAGCAGGACCAGATGGAAATAAATAAATGACCAAATCCAATCTGCAAGCTCTTACGACTCCTCACAGGGTTTGTCTTTACATGATGGGCGTCACACCGGACTGGATAAATGTGTGTGTACGCCCCGCAGTTTGAAATAAGTCATCAGGTATATTCAAAAGTTTGACAGGAAGAGAAATGAGAGACAAACAAAATATGTAAAATTCATAATTTACTCTTGGTTTGCAGACACAGAGATCTTGGGAAATGTAGTTCTTCTTAGTCTTTAAGTAAATATTGCATCAATATCTCACCTCTACGTTATAAGTGACAATAAAAGCTTCATAATACTGTAAATATATGATAGTATGATATATATTGTGATGATAACAGCTCACACACTTGACCATAGATCAGATAAACTGACTGACTGACAGCTGGTCACCTCCGCTGTTTTTAAACTGTAGTTAAGAAGAATTCAGCTTCGTGAAGTGACACCAAAATTGCACCTTACGTTTGAAATAATTGAGCATTTAAAAATGAGAAATTAAAGTTTCCGCCTGCACAGTTAACGTCGATGAATTAATCAAGCGATTTCCTCGTCAGGTTAAAAATAAAGACGCTGCTGCTGCTTCTTCTTCTTCCTGTTGTCTTATTGTCCTCCTCGTGTTGTTCCGTCTGAGCGCTCGTGCATTAACGTCTGATTAATGCGATGCACAAACTTAATGTGCACCAGCGATTTAGTCATTAGCGTCTGAGCGGCAGACTTTTCAGATGTTTCAAACACATTAGCTCTTTGCACAGCTGGATTTCTATGCAGGAAACTGGAGTCGATGAGAAACATCACAAGTGATTTGAAACCGATAAAGCCCGTCTGCTCATCAAGGAGACTGATCAGAGCTGATGTTTGAGATTTGACGTCTCCGCTCAGCAGAACTAGTCTTGTCTCGTACTGTCAGACTTTGCTTGATGGTTTGAATCAGTTTTGTTTGTCACATATTGACAATAAAACCATCACAGGATGATTTAACTCTACAAACGCCTGCAAAGAACGTTCTTCAGATCTTCTTCAGTTGGAGAAAGAAGTTCAGTCGATGTAGCTGCTGCCTGTGAATCAGTTTTTAAATACACTTTAGCGTCACAGCAGGCGATTTCACTGATTCTTATTGGTGCATTGAGTCTGGTAACTTCATGTGATGCTGCACAGCTCGACACACCTTCAACCTGTGCAGGGGTCAGCATGGAGAAAGACACCTGTGCAGGTGATAGAAGACGTTAGTGGACGTTAATCAGCGCCGTTAAAACACAAAAATATATTAATTCATTCATTTTTTGGCATTGATAAATGAGTACATTTTAAATTTAAATTAAATGTGAATGTTTCCTCATCTTACAATCTTAATTAGGATCTTGTAAGTGCTCAGTGACGCATGCTTTAACATGCTCTTACTTCGTGTTATGAGTCAATAAACTTACAATGTATTTACAGAGCTATTTTTTTATTTATTAAACCTTTATTTGACCTGGTGAAAGTCTCAGATGGCAACACAAAAACGATGTTTAACACAGTGGACAGAAGAGTGCGATTCATTCTAGACTCTTACATGAATACCTGTTTATCTGATGAATAAGGAATGTATGTTATGTCACATTTGTACAGTGTTTAGCTGTGAGGGTGCACTGCCGGCTCTGTCCTGCAGGGGTCAGTGTTTTGCTGCTCTCCAGAGCATCAGGTCTAAATTTGTCCTCGGACACAAAGACAGCAGGCCGTTCCTCCAAAGACCTCACCGTGAAAAAAAACCTCACCGTGTCGTGCCCGTTCGCCTGGCTGACACGACGGGCTGTCAAAAAAAGACCTGAGCCCGTACTGTGCACCTGTGTCACCTGCACTGCCCAACAGTGAAATGCTATTTAACACTGTGACTGACGGAGCGTATGCTGCACACCGACCTCTGAGAGCTTTTCCCCACTCGATCATGACGTGTTTGTCGCGCAACTGTCAGTTTGATATTTTCAGGCTTTTCAGTCAGCTGTGAGAGCTTCCCGACCTTTTTCTGACTTACTTTAAACAAACGTCACAGGTTACATGTGTTTCTACGGAAGCCCTGAGAGGCCAATGAGAGAAACATTTCTGGTGATGTGTTTTTCAAGTTTGATCAGATTTGTTCTTCTGAAAAACGGCTAAGTTCTCCCAAAAGTTGGATCTGGATCAACCTCTCCTCCCGCACCCCTGCAGCGTGGACCGCTGACCACTGTCTAAATCCAGACTAAGTGAAGTTTGTCTTAAAAACTAAAGACAAATTAAATTAATTAAATAATGTTTCCACTCTTCTGTGGGCCCTCAGGTTAGAAACCACTGCTGTAGATTTAAACATTTAAAATCCAAAGGCATGCGGTGCTGCTGTAATATTTTAAATCTGTTGGTTCATAACTGACGAGGTGACTAATCATTTTCTTGTTTCTCTTTCAGCCATGACAGAACAATGCAAGACATTGTCTACAAGTTGGTACCGGGACTTCAAGAGGGTAAGTGTCATAACCCTAAAAGTCTCTCTTCATTGTGACGTCATCTCGTCCGCTTGGCATCGCTTAGAAACAACATTTTAATAAAATCTTCTTGGTAATGAAGCAGCGTGCACACACACACACCGGTGACCTTGAGAAAAAGACAATGTCCTCTCTGATTTTTCGCCTCCTCCTCTTCTTCTTCTGCAGCGGAGATAAAGAAGCAGAGGGAGTTCTATCAGAAGTTGGGGATGGAGGTGCCTGGAGACATTAAAGGAGAGCTTTGCAACATGAAGACTCATCTAGATCAACGCAACGGTAAGATCCACCACACACACACACACACACACTCCTTCAGCTGTTCTGAACATCTTTGATCGTCATCCATTGAAACATCTCTCTCTCTGTGTCAACAACCTGGTGCGTGATGCCGGTTGGTTGTTGGTTCTGTCTGATTAAATAAGCTTATTGTTTGATGAGATCAGCCCCTGTGTGGATCCAATAACTTAAATAAGCCTGTTTGCCCTGTTCAACATGACACAAACCAACAAAACAAGAGCAGTCGAGCAAGGCCAGGGTAGAGATGCATGCACGAAAGAAAAGCCGAAGTTCCCGGTGAAAGAGAAACACGCCTACTTTGAAAACACGTGGATATCAACAGGTTGTATACACGTGATCATCGCCACTATCCCACCAATGGTTTCACACTATCGCACTGATCGACAGACAGGTGGCAGTCGAACCCTTTAACGTGCTGCAATGAGCAAGCAAAGGCAGAGAAGAAGAAGACGACTAAGAGCTAGTAAACACAGATGAAAGTGGGCTAAACTGTGCCCGTGGAAAAACTTTGGACTAAACACTGTAAATATAAGTGACAAAACTACTTCCCGTTGTACTAAATAAGGCACGAAGTCCCAAACTCGTAATGGCCAACATTAGAACCACGACCACAAGTAACAGCCGAAGCCATTAAGCGGCAGAGATGAAGTCAATTTAGCAAATCGGGATGAGTCCCCGGCCCGCTTGTTGTGCACGGCGGCTTCTCCGTACAAGCTTGCCTCCAAAGGGCTGATGTAAATGTGTACCCAGAGGGCCGTCATGCTGGCAGGCCTAAGCGCTCGCTTAATCCCCCCTCTCCCTGATTTTGGTAATTAAGGCTCAAATGGAAGTGGAACTGCTCTCCGGCCTCCCGCGCCTCGCCGCTTGAAGACAGGTTTATCTACAGCACACACACACAAATACACACATGTTGCGTACACAAACACTTTTTAAGGAGCATTTTGCACAGACGCCAACAGGAATGGGAGATGTGGGGACTCCTCGATCGTGTTTCACCATCATTTCCAAACAAATAGAACATTTCACGCCTCGGGTCGTAGTAAAAATATATTCTGACTTTTGTCACACACAGAAGACTCAAGCATCATCGGGATGTTTTCTTTCTTGGGTCATTAAAGAGTTTTCTTGTGCAGTAAAGGTTTTGTGAATCATGAAAGCTGATGTCGAACTCAAGTTCAGTTGAGAAATTAAGTAAATCGTCAAAGTCCGAGCATCGGCTCCCAGCTTCCAGTTCTACATTCTGGAAGATGACGTGTTTGGCTGTACCTACAGTATGAACAGAGCATATTTCAGTGTAAACATTATAAATACACATTAATATGACATGCCACTCACCTTCAGCATCACTATATATGTTTGGTTTTCTCATGGGAGACCAAATCAGCAGCATTTAGACAATGAGAGAGAACTTTCTTGTTAATAATAACAATAATTGCAGTTTGATAGTGCCACCCGACACTAGAACAGTATGTAAAGGTAATCCTAAAATCTAATTTACGAGGCTATTAACATGTTTTGGATGATTTCAAACAGGGCCGGTGTCACCACAGGGATTTTAAAGTAACTTCTGCAGACTGGAGCTTGTTTACTTCCACTTTTACTCTCCACTCCAAGGAAATTGATGTTCCTCATTAGCTCTTACTTAAGAATAGCAAACCAAAGTGAACACATGCAAAAGCAGAGATCACACTACACACTATCTACAGGGGACAGTGGGCACTCTGTTAATGTTGCCCCCCTGCCAACCGAGCTGAACTGCATTACACTTAATTAAAGGCTCATTAATCCAGAATCCCTCAGAAATAGGAACTTTTCTCCGGAGTCCTCTCTAACCAGCCGAGTTAAATAAATCCTTCTGGCACGTTGCTAACGACACAGGATGGAGCGGCAGAGCTGAATTCACAGCCAGAAATGTTAATGCTGCTAACCTCAGGTCCAGAAAATTTACTGGAGTTGTTTTCCGAAATGCTTCTGCAGAACAAAAAACACACTCATAGCTTTCTCACAATACACTTTTTGTTTTTATTCAACAGAGAACTGAAAAAGTTTTAAATATTGTATTTCCTCAACCCCCGAAAGACCATGAAAACTTACACAGTCTAGGGAAACCAAAATACAGCAGCTTTAGACTAGACAGAGCCCAAAGATTGAAGAAGTAGCAATGTTCAAAGTAAGCTGTCGACATTCCCGAACCTTAAAATTATATTTTGTAGGGTGAACTGGCAAGAAATGAGGGTAGAGAAGTCGAACATTGGCGTAATTCTCTGATAAAGTGAATTTGGGGTTTTTTGGGGACAGGGTTCCTTGATTATCTTTCACCAGGAGGAGGTAATGCTCTTAATATGAGATGGAAACACAAATGAAGTTATGATGTAGTGAGCATTTAGGTCACATGATGGCATCCATGATCATTTTCTGCATTGTTTGTCACTGGTTGGGGTTCCACAGGAAATCGTGTTGGGCCCCTTTTCTTTTGGTTTTCCGAACTTGCGAATTGGCACCACCTACTGCTCATGTCGTGAACAACGCCTGATATTTGCATAATTGTAGTGGATCGAAACAAGCATTTCTTATCATTCTAGTTTGCAGAATTGCTGCATTGATGGCACCGTGACATGAATAAGCTTTTTTTCACATTGCACATCGAGTTTTCTTGCACACACAGAACAAAAACTTGGTTTTAACAGTGCACAACAGACTTATTTCTCTAAATTGCTGTTTCCTGAGCACTTAACGCAAGAAAATGGAGGGACACGGTGCCACGATGAGTCTGCCGAGTGCACTTTTCTCTTTCATGACAAAATTAACTCCCACACACACACACAGCTAGTTAACTCCATCTCGTTCCAATGTAACCTCACTTGATATCGTCATTTTAGATGCCTTTGAGATTGCATTGTATGTGAGACTGCTCAGTTTAAAAACAAAAAATAAAAAAATCCCCAGACACAAGCAATCATCTCATTACCTCAAACAGCGGCGGGGTCTTCGTGTCTGTTCAGAGTCACGGAGGCACTGCAGGGTTGTTTGAAGGTTGAGGCACAACAATAAGAGCAAGCCCCTCTTGATACGCAATCAGCGAGGTCGACTCTCGAGACAATCACCGCAGAGACGCCGGGGCAAGCTCAGACCTTTCCTGGTAATACTCTGTGGAATTGGTGACAGTTGGCCAGAACGGGAAAATGGTCACAGAGCGGCGAATGCAATCCCATCTACAAACTGTCCACACACAAACTCTATCACATCCGCTGAATCCAGATAAAGCAAAATTTCTTTTGTTTTTTTAATGTTAAAGGAAGCAACACAGCAATTTTGACTTTGAATAAAATTCTTTTTATTTGTAGGAAAAAAATCTTTCTTTATAGACACTCTCAAGCAGTTTGTGTTCTCTTATAAAAAGTGCAACTTACATTTTAAACAACAAAACACATGACAAATATCTCCTTTCTTTAGAAACAGTCTCACAGTAAAGTGCTGTTAACTGCTGTGATGTGCTTTAAGCTGAAGCTTAAACATTTCAAAACTCATTAACCCTTACATACTATTCAGGGTCTAATATGACTCATTTTTTTGTACATAACAATAAAATAAAAACATTAAAACTTGCGAGCAGCACGCGTCAATTTCCACAGAGCACCTCGAGCGGGCGGAAGCCAGACACAGAAAACGCAAAGAGAATCCGGTGGATTTTCAAAATAAAATACCCCATGCAAACTGCCGGTCGTAAAAACTGACAAAAGCGAAACTATCTAACTACGAAATATATTTACACATGTAGAAGCATGTTTAGAAGAACATACACCGGGAAAATTTGTACCGATTTTTAATCGTGTCACGATGCATCGTTACATCCCTAGCTCATGGGACCCATAACCGTTTTTTAAAACTGGTTAGGAGTCTGTCTTCCACTGTGTTTGTTCGCACACCAGAAACTGGATTAGTTTCTAATGTGAGAAGTCTTCACTGAAACAGTTTAAATACAGTATCAAAGATACAGGTCAGGTGATGTTATGATCCATCTTTCGTTGACTGTCAATAAAACCATTTATCTCTTATTGTTTTCTTTTAGTGGAGAAATACTTCCGAGTTATTCTTTGTAGATTTGAATCTATACAATCTGTTCGTCCACACTTAAAGACTGCCTGAGGGCAACAAGACGGTACTTTCACGATGTATATAACCGTTGCACCTTGCATCATCTGTGAACACAGTTCACTTCTTCCAACCCCCAAACCAAGAAGCTCCATGTGGTGGATTATTTAAAGAGTACGCTATCTTTCTTTCTTGCGCTCCTCTGAACACATTACCATCAGTCGCACACAGAGTGAGAATAGTTTTCTTTCTGGTTCACCAGAGATTGCAGCTCCCTGTAATATCCTCAGGAAATCAGAAGGTAGACCTGATGCAGCTCTCGTGTAGGCTAATCCTCGGGGCGAATGCCTGTTTTTTCCTGAGTCGTCCTGTATTACAGACGTGCCGAGGCAGCGGATAAGTCGAATAAAGGATGCTTTGACTCCCTCCGACATGTAATTGCCTTATAAATGGACCTCTGCAGTGGCCGCTTTTACGCTCCAGCAGGCACAGGCTGTTTAAATACTGCACAGAGACAAACATGCCGCGTCCCGGACACGTCTTGTTTTTCAACGGGGGCCACCCTGGAAGTCAATTAAGCTCAAGCCTCTTGACTTAAATTAATGAGCATGATGAGAGACTTGATCATGGACTGCTGCAGAACCAGAATCCTGCACCTGCTTGTGTTTCACGTGCATGTTTAGATCTGTTAACTGTTGACTCTGGGGGACAAATATTAATTTTCCTCCTTTTGGTTTTCTTAACAGGCGACGCAAAATCAGAGGACACGGCCAATAAGGAGGCAGGAGAGGAGAAACCAGAGGAGGACAACGACTATCACCGTAGCGACGAGCAGGTAAGCCCTCACCTGCTGATGGCCAGCAATCTATGCTCCTCATTTCCTGATTTAAGGGCCTCTGAAAACCACCACAGCCCCTCCGTTACTTAGTGGTAGGCTTGGTTTGCCAAAAATAGAAAGAAAAGGGACGAAGCTAGTTCAGTTTTTATTACTTTTACAGTGTGTCCAGTCTTTCTTCCAGGTTTCCAGATCAGTGTTCCTCTGAAAAATCCTCAGACTTTACAGATTTTATATTACAACTACACTCTAGAGCAGACATGGGCAAATTACGGCCCGTTAGGCTTTTCAATACGACCCGCCGAACTTATCTACATCCAAAAAATAAAAATATATCTTGTGTCTCATCACTGTGCGATGAAAACTCGGCGAGCTAGCCCCCAAAGAGTAGCAACAAAACCCACAAAATGACACAGTATGTCTGATCTTTGCTGTTTCGTGTCAAAAGAAACGCTGCTAATGTCTCCTGCTCTGTCTCTGATTTAGTTTAAATCAGTCACGAAGCTCCTGGTTGTTTACATAAAGACAAAGAGGCTTTGACACCTCCTGATGTGATATACCACCTTTGGGTTTACTTAATTCTGGATCGTCATTGGTGGGTCAAAGGTGAATGTGGGCGGTACTAATCGATTCTCCTGACTCTGATTGGTCGACAGGTGACAGGTGTCAATCATCCACACTCTGTGGGCGCGATAACTTTTGGGGCTGCTCGGCGTGCAAACGTCTGATGAATGAACATGTGGCAATGTGGCCCGCAAGTCAAAAAGTTTGCCCATCCCTGCTCTAGAGCAACATTGCAGCTTAAGAGTTCAAATGTTTTTGGAAAGAGAACTTTTGATTTTAAAAGCTGTGAGCAAACATAACAAGCACAAACATTCTTAATTTTTAATGGTACCGAAGGCGAAATATCAGAGTCAGATATCTAAGAACGTCCTGTAACTATCTGCATGGACAGAAGACGGGAAGAACGTCTTTTTTAAATGTAATTTAGGTGAGCCAGCCCTTTAACAATGAAGCAGATTTATAATTTAGAGGCAGTACACATTGGTTTGTCTTTTAGCAGTGATTAGAAGAAGCAAATTGGATAAAATAATTACGGGTTTCAAAGCAGCCAGTCAGGAACAAAAGCACTAAGGGGGGAAAAAAAATACCGTTGGCGATAATTGTGGGTACAATTGCCTTAAAAGCCTGCACATCAATTATTGCCTTTATAAAAGTGGCCCCCGTGTGATTAACCAGGCTGTTTTACAATTACCGGATTCTTTTGTCTTTGGCGTTTTTGGCTGTTTGATTCGTGTAGATCCACTTAGTGACACCACAGCGCGTGGAAATGGGCTTTTTTCAGTGATTTCATTTGTATTCTGGACCCGTTCCCAAACCCTCCAAAATGATATTAATAATGCAGAAAGAGCCGAGTTATTGTTGTGCTGGACAGAAACACAGAGCCCTCCTCCATCCTGTAACTGCACAGGCTGAAGAAAATTAGTTTTTTAGTGAGGAGTGAAAGACCCGACATGCAGGCTTTAAAAAAACAAGACCATCCTCTCCAATCAGTCATCTTCTTTTCGCTGCCATGTTGGGGAAGGCAGGCCGCCCCCGGAGAGGGCGAAGATCTCGGCCTTTGGATTTCCAGCAGAGGTGCAGAATGCGTGCAGAATAGCTAATACTGCGACGGTCTGTGTGAGCTGAATGCAGTCAGCGTCAAATGTCACCAAGAGGAGGAGGAGGAGGAGGAGGAGGAGGAGGAACACAAGACTACTGATGGAAAAGAGAGATTTTCAGGACTGAGAGAGACCTGCTGATGAAAACAAGCCACCGTGCAGGGTCAAAGAAATATCTAACCTGATTCTTGGTGGTGATGGTTAGGAGTAAGTGGTGTGATTCGAGAATGTATAAAGAGAAATGACTGCTGGAGATATTCCCACTCTTAGTAGAGATCTTTGAGATTGAAAGGGAGACATAACCGCGTAGAAATGTATTCATGAGAACGAGTAACAACAAAGCTCGTCCAAGGTCTCATGATGGAAAGGAGAGAGCTTCATTTTGCTTCTTTCTCGTCTCTGTTAAGTTACTCAGCTCTTGGTAACGTGGATGTTTTTGATGCAGGTAAAAACAGTTCACAATGCACCAAAAACATGGTTAGTAAACAGTGAAAATCTGCATGGAGGCCAGGGATAATGTTGGTTGGTTATCCTTTCATATCTTCAGTCGCTTGTCTTCTTATCTCCTTGTTATATTTTGCACAACACGAAGAACAAAGTTTGCAAAAGACAAACCAAAAAAACAATAAATGATGCACCAACTCGTGGAGCTTCAATGTGTGTCATAGCATCACAACAGAAAACAGGCAAGAATTAAAGTCTCTGCTCCGTGTGTCACGTTTATTTCAAAACCTTTTGATCCAGGAACAAGCCAGATGTCAGTAGGTGTTCGGTTATACTAACTTTAAATCAGCTGCAAAACAGTCAGATGTATAAAGTACTGTAGTAAAGGAGTGGAGTAGAAGTACAAGTGCTATATCAAAAAACTGACCTGAGTAGAAGTTGAAGTGTTCTTTAAACACCATACTTAAGTAAAAGTACTAAAGTATTCAAAATGTTTTGTACTTAAGTATTCAAGTAGAAGTATGTAAAAAAATGCTACTCAAGTACTGAAAGTAGAAGTACAAGTACTGTTGTTTATATAATTTCAAATATTTATTAAGGCACAACTTCTAATGTTACAGTGTTACAATGTTCATGGTAGAGTTCTGTGATTTCCCATGGTCTGTGAATGCGCCTGAATGAATGCAGAGCGAGGGGGCGGGGCAGCAGGTGAGAGAGCGCACCTGGGTGAGTCAGGTGTATGACGTACGGCGCACGAGCGAGGTTGATGTGAGACCGGGACTGTTCAGTTGGTTTTTTTGTCGTGGTTCCGGCCGACAGTCACAGAGTCCTGGAACCAAACCGTTCAGCAATAAATGCAGTTTGTTCAATATCGCCTCGTCATTCATCACGTGTCCGGCTGGACGCTACAATAGTAACGAGTAACGACTCAGCACATGAAACATGTATCCGAGTAAAAGTATTAAATTCATCAAAAATATGTAGTGCAGTAAAAGTGGAAGAAAAAAAATAATACTCCAAAAAAGTACAGATACTGCATTTTAGTACTTAAGTAGTTCCACTTCGTTACTATACATCTCTGAAAACAGTAAAGAGACATTTGAGGATGGATGACTTGTTGATTTAAAACCTGTTAATGTAACAACCAGCCCAGATTGTCGAGAGCAGAGAAAGCTGAAAAAAAAAGATGTAGTGAAGAGAAGACGAGAAAAGACGAAACCTCTCAAAAATCATACATGATAAAAATATGAACACTAGAACAGAGAAAGAAGTCAAGAGGAATGATGGCAGCAGTCGCCATTAGGGAAGAATAAAGATGAGAGATGAAGCCGCCCGGCCTCCCACCGTGTCACTGAAGATGTAGCAGCCACTCGAATGTAAGAGTCTGCGCGCATGGCCGCCTTCCAGAACACTTCCCCGCTGTCTTCTGGACGACCTTTCAGAGTGTAACCTTGGGCTGTGAGGCAGTGCCAGGGAACACAAACGAAGGCAGAGAGGCACCGAAAAAAGAAAAATAAAGCCACGATTAATCAGAGAAAAAGCCACATTATCCGTCTCAGAGGTTAATTCCTCAGATGAGGTATGGAGAAGAGAAGGATGTAAAGTTTTAATAAACTCCAGCTATTTCTGGGATTGAAGGAGAAGTTGCAGCTTCGCTCTGAAATCGAGCGTTGAGCGCTCAAAGCCTGATTCATCAGCGGTCCGAACTCAATACTCGACACAGCGAGACTCTGCGCTTTCCCTTTTACACACAAAGATTTAAGAAAAACAATACCAGCAGACGCGTCGCCTCAGAACTCTGCAAGCATTCAGGAGTCCGTAATGAGCCCGTAAAATACCGTGCAGCTTTCCCTGCGTGGTATTTTCTCGATACGCCTCTCTATTGCATCAGTCACGTCTCTCTGTGTGTGAGACCGGCTCCACAACATCGTCACTAATGCCCTGTAATGCAATGAAACTGCCGCTGTGGAGTCCAGATCACCACCGAGGCTTTTATTCCATATCATGAGCCGCCCTCGTCGCCTTCGCCACTGGAAAGCAGAAATATCACCGTGTTGCTCTTTGCTTACGGGAGGACGGGGAGGGGGTTGCATTGAAGCGCTGCCATGGGAGATGATTTTCAAGTTTAAGCAGAAACCAAGCTGATGCTTGTCGAGAAAAAAAAGAGACAGACGGGGCGAGGTGACAGAAGAAAAACCCTCAAATGAAGACGACAGGACTTCGGCCTCCTTTTGTCGTCTGATGTGTGGGGGCAGAAGATCGGTGGCAGTAATGCATTCTGACTCTGCCAAACCCACCTATTGCTTCACCTCAGGTGGGGGAAAAAAAAAACAAGCGCACAGGCCAACGGCTGTGACACTCGACGATAAGACAGTAAGCAAAGCACAGAGAGACTATGCTGCTTCAGTGGGACGTGCGGCACAAGCCAAAGTGGAAATCGGCACCAGCGCCAGGCTGAATTAACCAGCTATTATAATCCTTAAGTCTGTTTCCGTCGACGTTCGAGGGGGGATGAGGAACTCTCTGGGCATTTTTAGGTGAAAGACAAACAGTGAGATACTGAGGTATATGGCTACAGGTAGGCTAGTGGTTAATCTTACACGGGACACACACAGGAGGCGGAATGGCAGCGGAACGGTCCTTTGCCCGCCGTTAACTCACACCAGACGCTTTTCAGCTGCGGAACGGCAGCGGAGCGAACCGGCCGTTTTCATGCGAGATCACGCGAGAATCCTGGACGTAAGCGAGACCCCGTGACAAACAGTGTATAAAGAAAACGACAACAAACAGCTGACTTTGCTTCTCCGACGTGGAGGAGATTATAAAAAACATCTGTTGTGTCATAAATGATTGTGTGTTGTTCCACTTCAACAATCAGTCTCTCGTCGTCCATGTTGAGACCCTTTGATCGATCTCTGATCACCTGGTGCCACCGGTCATGACGTAACGTTGATGTGAAGTTGTAAAAAGCTACATGAACTGCGTATTGTGTTTTATTTTGAAAGGGGGCGGAAGTTTATTATGTTGATTCTGTGTCGGGTTTCCTGTCTGGTGCGTAGTGCTCTGTTGAAATTTACGACGTTCAGCAGCGGCTCGTGGAAAAAAAAGAAATGCTGCTGTGCCGTGGCGCGGAGAGACGCTTCTGAGCCGCACCCTGTGTGAGTGCTCTCATTGACTAGACTGGTTTCTATTTGCTATGGCGACCGCGGCGGTACCGTGCCGCTTCTGTTCTGCGTCTGGTGTGAGTTGGCCTTTACACACTGCACCTTTAAGCTTTTTATTTTTATGAGATATCCTGGTGTTTGTTGTGTCGCTGGTGCTAAATCGCAACTCAAGCGACCCCCATAAAGTCATGAAGATTCATCCTCCAGGGATTGTTCAGCATTGTGACATTTCAATTGAGCCCATATTGTTGGATAAACCTGCAGAATTCATCAGCGTTTCTCAAGTTCGTTACCTCGAGCAAAGTGTATTGTACTTTTTTTAAAATCTGAATTAATGCCGTCGTGTCTTTTTGCGTTTCCTCTCGCAGGTCAGCATCTGCTTGGAGTGCAACAGCAGCAAGCTTCGAGGTCTGAAGCGCAAATGGATCCGCTGTTCAGCACAAGCCACGGTCCTCCACCTCAAGAAGTTCATCGCCAAAAAGCTGAACCTGACATCGTTTAATGAGGTACAGGCAATGACACGCTCCACCGAGATCTGTCTGATTCAGTAAAGGAAAAACAAAATCCTGCAAATATTCAATTATTCTTAATCAGATGATCTTTGGCGGGTGCGAGTCACCGAGGTGAAATATTCATTTCATTCGACAGCTTTCTCTGACTGGACAAATAAACGTCGATAAATTCGTCTGTGCTTTTGTTAAAATCTGACAGGAACCCAAACGTGGATTTGTCGCCGTTTGGAACAAATCTTTTGTAATTCTTGGCTTGGTGTTTTCAGCTTGTTTTGGAGCACCAGCTGGGCAGTGTGGGCCATGTTTATCAGAAAAAGTTTAGTTATTAATCACCAGAAATTACATAAAGGTCAGTTAATTATACTTTTCCCCTGCGCTGACTCACACGAGGCCCTTTTGTGTTTGTTATATTTAGCGGTAAACAAACCCTCATGATATCTAGATGTGGTAATTTTTGTCTATTTATTGTCTTTGCCGCCCCGTTCGGAGCAGCGGGGGGGGTGGGAGGAAACGGTGGGCGCTAACTTGACAGATGGATTTTCAGGATGCCGTGAATAATCATCACAGACGCCTTTGTGTCCTGGATTTTTTTATTTTTTCTTTACTGGCTGTCACGGAGATGAGTGGGCAGCCTCCATCATATCGTCGTCCTCCCCATCGCAACAAACGTTGGCGAGGCAGCCGCCCTCTCTCCACCACCGGGCCTTTCTTGTCCCTTCCCGTCTTATCAAAAGCTGTCGTTCGAAGCGATTCGCTGTTTTTCGGTCGCAGCGCTTTCGCTTTGTCAGGGAACAGCGCCGGCTATTGAATCATTCCTCGTGTTTGTGCACTCGCCGTTTGTGGTCCTGTCATCCATCTAAATGTCTCTGCAGGATATGAAGGAATAGAAGGAAACTGAGCGGCCTCTTTTACAAGATTTACCCCCAAAGTGAAGCTATGTAGAGTCACAGGTGGATGTGTCCTTCTTTTATTGATTAATTGTTATAGTTTGAGGAGTCCTCACCAGTTTGTCTTCATCTCATGATGCATTTAGGGAACCACAGTCAGTCAAAAACCTACCGATCTGTCTAATATCTAAGCTTGTACACATTTAGAAGCTGAAATAAGTTATTTTTATGCCACATCTGCTTAAAAAGGACTGAAACGAAGAAGCGTCTTCCGCAGGTTTGTTTTAAGGAGGATTATAAACACCTCCGTTGTCAAGGAAATCTCGGAGAACTGCGGATGTTCTTTGTTTTTTCTTTTCTTTCATGTTGACACAAAGCCCTCATTGACTTTCCAGATGAAACCACGGCTCTCCAGCTTCTCCCTCTTGGTTATTTTTGGCTTCTTCCTAATCACAGACCTGGACAGTTTCCACCGCTCCGTCGGCGCTGATAAAAGCCGGCGTCTTTTCTGTCAGAGGCAGCAGGTGGCGCTGTGGCACAGTGTTAGTTTCCCTCTCTCTCTCGCTCTGTGTCTCCCGGTATTGACTGGCAGATGCAGATGCGAGGCGCTGCTCAGCAGAATATCAATGTTGACTTCACAGGAGGGAGAGGTACATTTGACGAGCCAGTTTCGTGTTCAGTGTTGAACTTCTGTGTTTTCCCAAAAAGCCCTGCTGCTGCTGCAGCACAGGGGCCCGGGGGCCACTCCATGTCAAAATAAAGCTTCCCTCAGCTCCCTCTCCGAGAAACAGCAACGTTAGAAGTGAAGGATGAGAGCAGAGGGAAGTTTTCTTTCTGCAGCTCGCTGCTCAGACGCAGCCTGAAAATACAGCAGGCCTCTCAACAGCTGATGAAGCTTTATATTCAGACACTCTGAGGTCGTAAATCGTTTATTAATTAGCTCTTTTGTCGTCTTTTCACAGCTGGACATTTTATGCAACGAGGAAATCTTGGGGAAGGACCACACTTTGAAATTTGTTGTTGTGACAAGATGGAGATTTAAGGTAACTTCAAAAAGATGAACGTAGCGACGGTTTGTAAGTCAGAGTGCATGAAACTGTGAAATCTGTGTGATTGAGTTTTCACTGATTATTAATAAGTAAAAGGTTTTTTTCTTATCGAGTGTAAACACCATTTCCACTTTGGCCCACTTAGTTACTGTTGCTATGCCTGTCAAGCTTTCATACTAGCTTTGCAGCGGCATCCTGCATCATCATTATTATTATTATTTCACAGTAATGACCGGTTTGTATTTGACACAAAATATGACACGTCATATTTTGTGTCAGATTATTGGTTAAAAAATGGATTTTATTGATTTTATTTCTATTTTATTGAATTCCCCATCGTCCTGAGTGCGTGATCAGACCTGTGTCTTTGTTACTTATAGCAGTGATTTGCTCTACATATACAGACTCGTGTGCCGTAATTGACCATTAAGAATCAAGTATTCAGCAAAGTGCTGTAAAAATGAGCCTGTACTTATCTAACTAGCGTTTTTGGACTGTAGCAGAATGCTAACGTAATATAGATTAACTAATGTTTGTCACTTTTAGCCATCTTCAAAATCACGTAGCATCAGTTGACTGAGGTTCTGACGGAGGCTTACCCGACTGTGACACAAAATAATTTAGTTGACGTATGATATGCTAACTTGTAGTAGGTTTCATCTGTTGTACGTTAGTTTTCCAGATATGTTCGGATTCCTTACAGGTTTACCTACAAATTTTAGGCTGTGGAAAGTTGAACAAATCAAATCAAATTTTATTTGTATATTCCAAAGTCACAAAGTCCATTTTCCTCTGAGGCTTTACAATCTGTACAGGGAGTGACACCCTCTGTCCTTAGACCCTCGGTTCGAGTGAGGAAAAACTTGCCCACAAAAAACTTAACAGAGAAAAAATGTGGAAGAAACCTCAGGAAGAGCCACAGAGGAGGGATCCCTCTCCCAGGACGTGTACAGGACAAATCAACACAAACATATTGTACAATCACAATGACTGACAAAATGATTACAGTAGCAGTGGAACCTGTGATAGAGATGGAGAGACACGGATGCTCAGCAGCAGCAAATCATCATCTAACTATAAACTGTGATGGAGATATGGCAGCAATAATGACAGTAGTAATATGTGTAGTGGACGTCATGCAGGATCACAGCAGCAGCCACGATCCATGAGAACCTGCTGGACGACAGAGACAAAAACTCCAGGGAAGAAGTTTAGTTAGTGACATGCATTAATGAGACATGAATGTTTACAGAGAGAGAGAGTTTTCAGTAAAGGGAGATGTGACTGCATCTTCAACCAATACCGTTCCTGACTAGGCATAACTCCAAAATGTGACCCTCCAACTTGTTACGTCCACACTGCTTAAACATGCAGCGGTGCAAAGTTTGACGTACGTAGGTACGATTAATAATCTATTAACTAACTGCTCATGCTGAGATTGTGTTTTTGTTTGTTCCCTTTCAGAAATCACCCCTCCTGCTTCATTACAGACCCAAGATGGATCTGCTGTAGCTAAAACGGACAACGGTTGTTTTTTTTGTTTTGTTTTTTTGTTTCATTTTTTGTTTTGTTTTTCTTTTTTTGGGCCCAGTGTCCGCGGACTGTGCCGAAAAACCTTTTTTTATTTATGCAAAGACGATCAACCCAACACCAAGCAAACACCCGACGGTAAAAGTCAACACAAGCCAGCAAAAATCGGGATCTTTTTAAAGAGGGAGGGAGGGTCCAAAGTACAAACAGAAACTGGCGACCTCCAGCACAGATACTGCAACACTGGGTGTGTTTTTAAGGAACTAAAACAACCTTTATTTTTTGTTTTTGTTGTCCCCTACATCCTAGATATGTGAAGACATGAGAAAAAGAAAAAAAAATGGAGAGAAAACATATATTTATACTTTTGTACAGAAGAGACACATGGAACCAAGACACTACTGGTGCTCTGTTTACACGCAAAACAAGATGTCGGGAGTCACGTGACCGTCTTTTTGAGCTTCATGCAGATTTCATCCTCCTGAAACCAGTGACTGAAAGCGGAGGAGGACGTTTTTTATAATAAATAAAACAAAAAAAGGTGTTTTCCCCCCTTCTCTTTTCACAATACACTCGACACGTCTTGGGAGCACAGAAAGTATATGGGAAAAGTTATATAACAGGCATCGATTTTAAGCTGTTTATCAAGTAAAACTGTCTCTGAATCTTTTTTTTATTTCATTTTGTTGGTTTTGTCTAATTTGCTTATCGGGTTCTTGATGATTGTCAATTGTGAATAGGCTAAAAAATGTTTTGTGTAGTAATTTATGTTCTATATACCAATATTGTACATAAAAATGTCATTACAGAGAGAGATTGAAGAGAGTAAGAGAGACTTTAGACTGTTTAAAAAAAGAAAAGAAGAAAAAGAAGAGTGGATCCCAGAAGTGCTATCTATATTTTGGGGGCGTTACGTGTCCGGAGGTGGATAAATTAGGAATTTTTAAAGACAGACTCATTATCAGTATCAAAGTATATAAATGCATCTTTATGTTGTCTGAGAAAGACACAAACGAATATATCAAATCCTCTGCCGTGTGTGTGTGTGTGTGTGCGCGTGTGTTACATTGCTCTCATAGCATTACAAGACTTTAGGGCCGATAAGAAGAAAGCTTCGAACCTCCCCATGCTCCTCATCTCACCCGCCTCCGATGGAATACAGCTGCCGTTAGTTTGTTTCGGGCGTCGTTATCATCTGTCTTAACGCGCGTTAGAAGAAATCATGAAAATGCAATACTCTGGCAGAGATCTCGATCGTTTTATTGATTTTTGAATCTTCCCTGCAGACAGATATCGATACGTCTTCACGTTTACGGCTGTTGCGTTGGCGCCATTGCACCGTGTTTTCCCTAATGTTAGATTTTACTGCAAAAGCTGCAACAGCAATGATTTATGTAACAGTAAACTACACACCGATGGGGCTGCAACAGAGCATTCGATCCTGTTTGCCTAAATTAAATTCTGGCGGTTAAATATGAACGTTTTCTCGCCCACAGGACGTGAATGGATATTTAAAGCAAACTCTAAAGTGTCCGGCAGACTTTAAGCTTTCTCTCTCCAGAGCGAGACTTTCTCCGTAACGAGCCGGGGTTTTGATAGACGGGATCGCAGATGACTGACGTCACGTTGTCGTTTGTGGGGTATTTTTTCCGGTTTCTTCTCACTGCCAGTCGGAGTTGCAAACGTCGCACAGTGTTCGAGAAAATCAAGTTTCTAAAAGTCGATCTCGTCACAAAAATCTGTACAAAACTTGTTTTTGCGGGATAGCCAGCGTTCAATATTGTCGACTAGACACAAATTTTTGAGAACTTGCAAATTCAGGTTTTTTTTGATAATGAAATTCTGGATTAAAAATGACTGTTTGGTCATTTGGTGCTTATATAAATGTGTTGTTTCTAATCCTGAGGAGGACTGTTCCTCAGGAACGTGCTGTTCTTACTGTAACTGTGCGACACAGCAAACCGATGGGTCTGTTTCACGTCTTAATTATCTCGCAACAATTCAACCATGCTAAACTTTACTCTTTACCGCAACTGGATCCCTGAACGCCGTGTCAGACCTCAAGTAGTATTTACCTCACTGACCTGTCTCGTCTGTAATTAAACGATTAAGCATTTTTATTCGCCCACAACGAGATGTTTGTCTGAATGTTCACACGCAGGGTTCCTATCTAAAGTCTGGACAAATGAGTTTTCAAACAGAATTAAACAAACTCCTCTGATCATGATTTTTTCAGCCTACAGGTCTGTACCAGCTCAACCAAAACTCCTCCTGCAGTCTTTGTTTCAAGGCCCTTCATCCACTTACCTTTTTGTAAAGTGTTCATTGTTTTTGGTTTTTAGTTTGTGGCATCTAAAACGACTAAAACTCTTCGCCTGGAGTCGGTACGTGTTCGGTTTATCGGTGCACCAGGTGCTTGGAGCCTGCTTGGCTCAGTGTAAATCTGATTTATTAAATTATAATTTGCAGCACAAACATTCTGCATGATTTATTTTCTGTAACACTTGCAATGATTTGTTTTGTTTTTTGACGAGTGGAAACAGACAAAATACAGTAAATCTTAATGTTTTTACCCAGATCAAGAGATTTAAGATGATCTCAGATGATTAAAAACCAAAAACAATGAGCCTCATCAGCTTGTGAAACATTATCCCCACAGAAATAATGTAATAATTTGTGCTGTTACGTCTTTGTAAGTGCAGACTTGGTGTTTTTTTTCGAGGGGTTACACACACGGTAAATGAGGTCAATGTCACGTAAAGTTCCTCCAGTCTGAAATCAACGTCACAGATCCATGTTGGGAAAATGCTGTTCAATGTCTAAGATGGCGGCTTGTAACTTGCTCTTCGCTTCACCCACCACCACCCGCTCATTTAAAGTGTTGTCATGGTTCTCCTGTACAAATTCTGTTTAAGGTGTTTAAGATTTTTCCTCCGCAACACGGTGCTACTCGAATGGTGACTACAAACAGGAAAACGCTCTCAACATGACACGTGTGCATTACCAGAACTCTGCTACACTAACTATAGAAGGACTGGCATCCAAACAAAGGTCACATCTGGATTTGTGTTTTTCATTTTTATCATTTTGTTTGACGTGGTTGCGTTCACGCTGCACCTTTCACAACACGGTCTCTTTCTTTCTTTCTTCTGGACACGTTTCAGTCATCTCACATGTGACTTTAAGTGTATTTTTTCACGCACAACTACAGTGATTGTGTATTGGGACCTTGGTGCTGCAAAATGTGGGTGACCCTACACTTAATACTGTGTCTGAGCACTGAAACTGCTTCTGCTGGTGTGAGCATGTTGACACGATGCTTTCTGTGCGCTGGTTCCGTAGACGTGGCTCGCAACTTGTTCAAATCTTTGGATCTTCAACCCAGCAGTGGAAGGAGAACCAAATATTCTGCTTGTCTCGAACCGAATCTCGTGCACAGGTCTAAAACTTAAAGATCCAATAAAATACCAACGATTGGCAAGGGTTTGACGTAGAGGGTTTGCATCCATTTGGAAAGTCAAACTCTGTCGTCTTTTCGGAGCAGTTAACATCAATCTCACAGCCTGTAGGTTCCTTTTTCTTCTTCATCACATTAGACGCAAATAAACCCCAAAAATCCACCGTGCAGTCGCAGTGTGAACGTATCTTTCACTTTGTCACACGTGTGTTTTATTTGAGTATTGTTCCACAAACTCTGATCTGTGTGACGGACGGGGATCCTGATGGAAAGAGTGCGTTCTTGTTTTGTTTTTTAAGGGGGGGGTCATTCGCGGGACGGTCACGTCTCTGCCGCCGTTGCTCTCCATGGTGCTAACAAGTCCCCGGACTTCAAGAAAGATAAAGTCAGAGCAGAGTTTGCAAAGTTCTCCTGTCGCGTCCTTTTTGTTTCACACGTATCTGCAGCGTACGTGAACGTGCTTAAATCCTCGGGTGTATCGTTTTTTGTCGGAGTTGTCTTCTCTTTTTGTTTTTCATTGGTTTTTGTTGGTTGGGCTTGTTCTGGAAGGCAAATTTAAATAAGTCATAGACTGTGACAGAGCTGATGCTGTGAAAAATAAAAGAAAACTGGTGAGAAATCGGGTGTGCCAGCTGCAATTTCCTGCCTCAAAGAGAAACTCACACTTATTACAGACTCAGATTGAGCCTTGAGCTCGAACAGATAGTTGGCTGTGCAAAAAATAAATAAATAAATAGTTGATTTAAATTTCTCCTCTCTCTCGGGAGATTTGGCTTGTGCGAGTGTGGGTGTGAATGCCGCATCCTCCACCTCCCGTGCACCAGAATGGATCGATGTCCATGCTTTTTTATCAGCGCTGGCATTGAGACATCAGTGCCGCTATGCTTGACAGCCGAGCTAAGAGGCTTACAGGAGGCTCGGCCGGGGCCCCCGCTGCAGATAGGGGTCGGTATCAGCTTCAGAAAGGTCTCTGACGTGGCGGGGAGGCCGTGATCTGTCAGAGCTTCAACTCTCGGCCTCTTCTCTGCTTTGACCTTGAACACCAGTCGGCCTTGCTTGTTATCCCCTTCCTGCTAGGATGTGAGGGTGAAATCTCGATTCGAGGTGGTTTTCGCAGCCGTGCGTGGACTGTCAGTACCAGCACGTGAAGACGAGTAAGCAAGCGGTTTGTGCTGCTGTTGCTGAGCTCTGAGATGTCTCCGGAGCTCCAGCAACATCCGTGTCAAGCATGTTGGCAGCAGAATCATTCCTGGAGACTTCTATGTTCACTCCTCTGTAATGAGCGTCCACTCCGGGAGTGTGATCGCTTTCTTTGTTGCACGGCTCACCCTTTCTTCCTCATTTCTGAGTGTAAAGCCCGGCGATCTCACAGACAGACGGGCTTCGTGTGTGACCTCGAGGGGTCACTCTGATGTGGACTGAAACACACTCCTATGGATTGTTTCACCGCTTCAAGACTTTGGCTGTTGCTTTTAGAGATTTCAAAGACGTGTACGAGTGTTTCAGGAATCCCTTCACCCCCTAAAAAATCAAAAATTTGGGAAACGAATCAGTCCACCGCTACCAAAACCTCCACCGTGGCAAAACCCCCATGAGCCATAGCAGATGTCATCAACAAATCTGTCCAGTTTTTATTTTTTATTATTTATTTAAGTGACTTCTGCAGTAGCTTCTTGGTTATTGAATTTTTTCCGAAGAGATTTGCGCTCAAATTTTTTGTATATCTCTTTTTTTTTTGTTTTTTTGTGAGACATATATCGAACTCATGCATAAAAAATAGCTTAAATTATGAATTTTGCAATTGAATTCCCTTTTTTTAATTATTATTATTGTGTGTGTGTTTATGTCTCTACGCAATGCTCTGTAAAACACATAGGTGTCTGCTTTTTTTTTTTTTTTTTAGGTCAAGCTCAAAAACAGAAAAGGAAAAGAAAAAATTAATAAATTGTGTGAATCTGGCAACGTGGTTATTGTATTTGCAAGGAAAATGTGCAATATACGGTTCTCTGATGGTTCCAGGTTTCAGCATAAACTCCAATATTTCATTTATTTTTCCTGTTTTTTTGTTTTGTTTGTTTTTCCAGTCAGTTCCTCAGGTCACTAAATGCCTTCTGGTCCTGAGGGTGACCAGGAAATCTCAGATCATACACTAATGCACCCGAAATACAAAAACGACTGGATTTTCTTTGAGTCTCGTCTCTCTCTCGTTTCTTTCCTCCAATTTTTTGGTTTCGAGTTAACACAGGCACTTAATCAGGTGTCCTTTTCCTTGCCTCCTCTTTTATTTTTTTTGTATTATTGTTATTTATTGCACATGTTAATGAACTGGTTTCCATTGCCACATTTAATTCAAGGAGTTTTGGGTCTAGAATGGGGCTGGAATTTTCTTACGTACAAAAACTACAGAAGCTTTTGTCAAAACCTAAGTGTGTATTTCATCAATAAATGCCTTTTAAAAGTGTTTTCACGATGCTGTCCCGTTTTTTCAACTTCACAGCTCGCCTCGGGTGCACGAATGTCTCCTTTCTATCTTGACGTTTCATGATACTACAAACCCTGTAAAGCCATACTGAGTAAATACAGTCGTGATGACCATGTGTAATGTGAAAGGCCTGCTAGTAGAGATGAAACCAACGATGGTCTTTGCAGACAATCTGGTTGATTTGTTGACACACAGGTCTATGATGCCAACCCCAGACTTTCACCCGGTTGTTGCTCCACCTGTGATCAGCGATGTCGCCACACTCAGTTGATGTTCATATTAGTGCCGTTTCCATGGTTACCACACATAGCGCACACGGTCTATTCACATGATGAATACAGTGAGAGCCCACGGAGCCAGGTGGAGGGTCGTTCCCCGTCTGAAAACAGCCTGACGCTCTTTTAGTCACTTTCAGCTCATTGTTTTGGTTCTAACCTGCACCCTAACTGTCTGGGTCAGTCGGTGCTGATTGAGCTGGTTTGTCTAGCAGCAAAGCAAACCAGAGCTGACGAGAAGAGTCAGTGTTTCATCAGGTAGTTTAATGGTTATGTTGCTCAGTATCTGATGCATATGTAATTAAATGGAGTTTTTATAAACCGGGTTCGGGAATAAGGGCCACGCCTCGTACTCGTTCAGTTTCCGTTCTCCACGTACTTAAGCACTCCTTTTCCTTCCACTCCTTCTTTGACGCCGCTGTCACATCCCACCCCCCCATGCCCTCTTTCTCGCTTTGTCTTCCCTTTTCTCGTCTCCATTCCCACACAGGAACCAGGGGCTCTAATCCGTAGAGTCGCAGAGAGACGGTTCCCCCACTCAGAGTCTCTATCCCCCCAGGTTCCTTCCAGGATTTCTCCGGTCAACCTCAGGACCACTCTGCCGATAGTCCCGCCTCATCCCACCATCCCTCAAACCCTCTAACCCTCTCTTTCCCTAAACCCTCCCGCAGCATATCACCCATGCTTCCCGAACGTCACTTGTAATATACATGTTTAAACTCCATCTGTACGGCGTGGTCCTTGTTAGTGAACTGATGGTTAATCCACAAGAACCTTATAAAGGTGATAATATGTCAGGACGTTCTTCTGCTACTTTGTGGGCGACTAAAGGAACTTCCTCCACAGCAGTCGAGTCTGAATTTGTCTGTTTGCAGCTGAGGTCGTAGCAGACGACATCTAATGGTGTAGACAGAGTTTTGAGCCTCCTGCAGAGCAGCCAAGTTCCTCACACTGAGCTGAAAGCTCTTTAGGTCTTTCTGAGTAACTTCACTCGCCCGCAGAGTTTCTTCCTTTTTGCCAATCCTTTTTGAGCGGTTTGTTATTTGCAGTTTTGTCCCATGGCAGGACGATGCAAACAAAAAAAAAAAATGTGTGCACATCAAACAAAGGAGCATTTGTCGCCTCACAGCATCGTGGCAGATGTCAAATGTCAGGCGGTCGGTGGCAACGCCTCAAGTTTCCATCTGCTCACACTGCAGCTGCAGATACACTCGGCTCATGTGTAATCTATTACAATACTCGTGGTACAAAAGATGTGAAGAAGATCTATTGTCAGAAATGTAAGTACGTTTTCATTAGTGTATAATCACCTGGAAATCATTTCTATCTTTTTGTTAGCTTAGAAGAATGTCTACAGACACTAAAGATCATCTTCCACAGAGTAGAAGCTTTTTCTGTAACCTCTTTCAGGGTGAAGCGAGGGGGTTGCAGTCAGCAACTGCACTGCTAGAACACCTTTAAAAAAATATGTAGTACACAAAAAGACTTATGTAATGAATGTTGGGTCATGCAGATATTTTCTAAGAAGACGTAAATGTTTTCTGACGCCTTCTTGAAGCCACTGTTACCGAGCAGATTAAAATAATGGATTATTTTTGAAACACAACTTCACACGTAACTAGTTTGGAGTGTGACGGTCGTGGCTGCTTCAGGTTTTGGTATTTGGCAGCTGCAGCTGATGGATGACAGCGCCATGAAAAACCAAAATACTCAACAATGCATCATTCTGAAGGTTTGTCAGCTCCGCCAGGAGACTTCACGCATGAAAATAAAAGATAACGTTCTTTAATCGTCCCCACTGTGCTGATGATGTTTGATTATTTGTTTAAACATGATAGATGCATTTGTATCTATGGCCCCTCCTGTGGAGCAAAGTCCAGATTTTTATTTCGAGGAGAAATGACTCTCAGAAGACGACAGGATGCGACGTGTTTTTTTTCTCTGGGCCATTAGACGGCAGCTATTTCAGTCGGCGTCTGTGGGCGGGGTGCTCAGATGTGTGAAATGAGAAGAAGAAAACCATATTATTGACTCATTAACCCGAGTCCGTGGTGTGGAGACCGCGTGGATCCTTCTTTTATTCTCCCCCGCCGCTGGTGTCTGAACACATGGTGCTGTTATTACACCAGCGAGGGGCATCGGGCATCAGATCCAGGGCAGTTAATCAAAGGACGAGATGCTGAAAGAGTCTGATGGTGCAATTCTGTGATTTTCTTTTATTCAGCACAGAAGAAGAAGATGTACAGTCATTATCCCCCCTTCATGAATCTGCTGCTGCGAATGTTGAATTTTCTATGAGCACCTCCAGATGTTTCTTCACTGAACTAACTGAACATGACAGCCTGAGTCATGAGTTTTATGCTCGTCTTCTTATTCAGATGTTACAGTGTTTGTTTTGAGCTGAATTACTACCAGAGTGTTTAACAGATTCCTCTTTGCAAAAGAGAGATTCAAGATTTGACAAGATGTGGACTGCCAGAAGAAATAAATGTAACCAAGAGAGAACTCTTTAAAAATCAGTTTAACTTCCTAAATGAAACTATGTAACCTTTATTAATAATTAAAAAACACAGGAAAGCAGCTTTTAATAACAGTATCTCTACATGTGTGTCATCAGTAATTCCACCATACCTGACCTAGTCCCCAGGTTTTCAACAACTCGAGCACGATCCACCTGAAAAATGTGAAGTTTAGTGGCAGATTAAAGTTTGTTATGGCCAATCAGCAACAGGAGAACATGTGCAACACTGTGTTACGACCACCGCCACCCCATTAGGTCTCTTGTGTTTATCCCAGTAGGTAAATGCAGGTGTGCGAGGGCCGTTAACGGATTGGTTCCTGGAAAACAAGAGGATTGGGATTGGTGCGACGCCCTCAGCATTCTCTTCCGACCAGCCAATCCGCTGTGTCCAATTGTCCTGGCCCAGGACATTTAAACTGCAGCCGCCTAAGCATTGTGGCGGCTTTGTGTATGTGTGTTCGCCTCGTATTTTGTGTTTTGAGAAGGTTGGTGTTGGAAGTTCTGTGATTGTGCAGGGTTTAGTTTTGATTTAAATACTGATTACACATGAAGAGATTTTTTGTTTCATTCGATTAAGGGGTGCTGTTTTTGATGTTTTTTGTTATTGATAAAAATAGATTAGATAGTGAGGTTTTTGTTTCTGGTTTTGTTCTGTGACTTAGTAAAGCATAGGCTCTGGTAGACTCTTTTTGTTATATTTCTTCTTTTAAACAGCACTCGTGCCCTTTTTGTTCCCTTTTCCCTCACCACCTTTTGTTAAATTAAGAAAATAAACGGACGAACCTAAAGCAAGTGTCACTTTCTTTTTATTTCTTATCCCATTCTATGTTACGGCTCACCTAACGAGCCGGGTCGTAACAACTGTTTTCTCTGTGTGTTGGCTGGAAGAACCTCGCCCGTTCACTCCGTTCATCAATTAAAACCTTAAAATATGACGGGAACCATCATCAGCACATTTCCTAACCCGTCCTTCCTTGTTTGTCTGCACTGTTGCCTCCCCCTTACCACCAACTGTAACCCTCCATGTGAAGATTATTTTTAGATTCTGGTTCTTATAACGCTGCACAGCAACAATGTTTGATGGACTGTGTTTGTTTTCTGTCAAATATCATTGAACTGTACATGATAAAGATAAAAAAAATCAATAGGAAAGTTACAGTACGAGTAAAAAATAATAATAAATGTGTCCTAAAATTGAGAGTGCTGTGGCACAGCTTTGTTAATAAGCTGACCAGGAGGTAGTCACATCCGAAACCGGAGAGGTACTTTTCTATTTATACCCAGTACTTGTGTGTATCTGAATACTTCCTCCACTGCTGCACTAGTTAAGAGTTTTCTCCGATGGTCAGCAGTGCTGAAGTTGCCTTGCACAGCTCGAAAACTAAACAAAGCAGACGTACAACTGTGTATTTTTAGGGAGAAGCTGTAAGTAAATGATCCTGCATCGCACCATGGGAACATGCTGACAGCTGTGAGGTTAAAGCAGATCAGGGGTGAACACCTTTCCCGTAGTTTGATGCTTGAAGGATCTAAGTGGAGAGATCGCCCCAATTCTCTTGATGTGTGGAGACAGCGCGAGCGGCCCGGTGCTGCATGATATCCTCGGTGCTGCCGGTTTTGACAGCATCCCTCCTCGTCCGTCTCGTCTCGATTGAACAATCAAAGCCCGCTACACTTAGCTCAGCTCCTGTGAATCGGTTCAGCACTTAACCTTGTCAGCGCGTCGGCTCCGTTGGAAGACGGGACCTCAAAGTTTGGCCGTTGAAATAAAATCACAATTAGTTTGAACACAGCTGCGAGGCGCGATGTGGCTTAAATTGCATTCAGCTGCAGAATTGAACCTTCAGAGTTTCAGCAGATTGCAGCACAGAGATGAAAAAAGCTTGCAGGCTTACGGGAGTTTCACCGTCTTGTCTTTTATAATTTAGTTTTTTTTTTCTTATTTATTTCTTTTCATTTATTTCCAATTCTTGCCCTTTATGGTTTGGGCAATATTGGTGCTTCAGGTTATTACTGCTCTGTGCGAAGCGAGGCGAGAAAGGAAAGGTCAATAATTCATCAAAGGTGGCAACGGAAAAGAGAAAAAACTCCTTCAGCTGCAGAGAGAAGACGAGAAGACACTTTGGAAGTATTTGATGTGTTTGTGTGAAATTATTATTATTGGCTCCAGATTTAAAGTTACAGCTCTGGAAACTGAAGTCTACGTTCACAACAATTTTACTATATGGCAGACATGGTATATAATATTCATAACTTTATATATAAAACATAAATATGTTTTGATGCATGTATCATCAGCTGAAAATAAGAATCTTTTGTTTTTCAGCCTTTTATATCTACAGTGGGAGTGGGTCTTCTTTAAATAGTGACACTAGACAGAGCCTTTCCAATGTTTCTCCTTTACACTAGGAAGGTGAGAGTGATGTGAGGGGATTGCAATGCAGTGATTAGTCCACTAGATTCAAGTCAATTCTACACACTGGACCTTTCTGATGTCCCGCAGAGGTAAACTGCCTTTATCTTTGGGTTAATGGTGGTTAGTTAAGATAACATTAACTTAGAGACCTAAAACAATATTTCACAGTTGATTTAGAAACTATTTCAACTGGGCAACTTGACCAGATTCAGAGCTGCTCATCTAATAGAGAAGCATGCAGGGTCAACATTCATGTAGTGGATGTTTCTGTCCTAAAAACCTGTAAATATAGAAGAAGAAGAAATAAATAATTAATCCCTCGATGGGGAAATTCTTTTTTCACTCTATTTTATTTTTCACATGCATTTTAACCCAGACACACACATGCAAATGTGGAGAGAGATGGTGGAGTGATGGGCAGCCAGCCAGACCAGCACCCAGTGAGCAGTTGGGGGGCGGTCAGTGCCTTGCTCAAGGGCACATCAGCAGTGCCCAGGAGGTGAACTGGCACCTTTCCAGCTACCAGTCCACCTTCCATATTTTGGTCCATGTGGGCCACCCTCTGGTTCCCAAGCCAAGTCCCTATGGACTGAGCTACTGCCACCCAAGTAGTAGTTTGGTGACAATGGATTGCTCCTTGGCCTTGGAAGAGCTTTCCAAAGCCAAGCACTGACAAACCAAGTAGAAAAAGCAGTTAACAATCCCAACAAGGCTAAACACAGGTTTCTCCACCAGTCAGTCAGCACTGGAGCCTCTTCGATGGGAGGTGAAACGTTTTCACAGATCAGCCCAGTTGCCCCAGATTTAACTCCTCTCAAAGAAAGATGACCTGGATAACTGAGAGCTTCAACAGACTTTCAAAGTCAAACACACCAAACACCACGCTCCAAACTCTTTGAAAGATTCACTGCCTATGGCTGCTGAGATCTGACTGGACAGTTTCTGTTCAGGGTCGAGGTTATCACAAAAAATACAACATCTGCTGCATATGCAGTAAATCATCAGAGTGAGTTCCAAACACCAACGTGGACGATTGGCGCCCACAAATGTCGGTGTAGGTCAGGTCAAAGTTCAACAAATTAACTCTAATCACACTGAGTATGTATTTATTGTGTCAACTGGTTGTTGTTACCTTCGTTTGTATATGTGTTAATTATGTTACATCCTGCTGCTGAACAACAAATTGCCCCTCAGGGGTAATAAAGATTCCCTGATCCTTGACCTCTGTGGAAATCCATGCAGAGCACCACGTACGCAAAACGAGGAGGCGTGTGCAAACTGTGTTTTTCTGTAAAAATGTTGTTAGTCTGTCTCTAAGATTCAGGAGCTGGGAGTCATTTCTGTTTCTTTGGACTTGTTCGATCTGAAAAAATAAGAATATATCCCGCTCAAACTTTCCTCCAGCAACTTTCAAACATCTTGGAACTCTTTGCACTTTTCTAAATCCACTGATTCTTAAAGAAAACTTCCTTTTTCTTTGCTTAAGTATCAAAAAACCTGCATGAGAAAAGACATTTCCGAGCCACATGAAATCAGCTGTGTGTGTGTGTGTGTGTGTGTGTGTGTGTGTGTGTGTGTGTGTGTGTGTGTGTGTGTGTGTGTGTGTGTGTGTGTGTGTGATCCATGTCGGCTGGATTTAAGGCTACAGATGGTGTGGTGTCAACACTCGTGAACTGGGAGTAATGACACTCAGAAGAGCATCTCCCAAAGCCCCAGTATTAGCTGTCCCCATGGCAACGGACGTCAACCTCCACCCGGCAGACACACACACACACACACACTCACACACACACACACACACACACACTCAAACTCGTACATGGAGACAAAGTCATACACACCCACGTTGCATAGAGAGCACATTCATCGTTGCACCAATTAGCAGCATCACAGAGTCGTTCACAGGTTAAACTGTGGCATGCATCTGTGCAAACACGACGACTCATCTACACTGAAGGTGCTCTATGACCGATGGAGGTGGATCAGTTGCTACTTAAAGAGTTTGTAGTAGTTTTGTAGTTCTTACGTCGAATCTGCTACAGGGGCCGGAAAAATATTCGACTTTCGGCCGATATTTTCAACTTAATACGAGCACACAAAAACAAACGTCAGAGACATCTTGACAACATTTCACCCCCTAAAAAAAATCATTGAAATCTCAACTCAAGGCGACTCACTGTCTTTTTTTGTAGAGCTTTCAGCCATTTATCATGGTCTTCATCAGTGGAACCGATCTCCAACACAACCCTTCTTCGTCATGTGATGCCTGAGCTGTTATCATGCTTCCATGTGGACCTTTAATATATTTATCATCAGAAACAATTCAGATGTTTAGCAGCTTCAAAACCTCCCTTTAGAAACATGTATGTGATATTTCACAAGTAGGAGTAACGTTTTTGCAGAAAAACAAAAACATTTCCCATATTTAAAATAAAGAAATACTCCTCGTGTCATGTCCGTGTGACCGTCTGCCCACAGGAACTGATTCCATCAGGACGTTCACGTTGCTGACACGTTGCACAAACACATTCACACCTACGGGCAGTTTAGAGCCACAAGTTAACCCAACATGTTAGCAGCTCTCTGGAAGGAAGGAAAAGGGAAGGGAATCTGTGGACACAAGGAAGGGAATCTGTGGACACACACACAGAGGGTTCGAACTTGAACCGTAACCAGCTGAGATTGAATCCAGTCCGTGGAATCATTTCTGGCTGCAGATGTAATGTAACGGTGAGCAGCGGTTTCCAGATTCTGGGAACTTCTCCAGTTTAAGTCTTGAAGTAACTCCAGGTAACCTCGAGTCTGTCATTGCCCCTGGAGGCAGACAAAAGATAAACTAACACACACCACACACTCTCCGTGTTCTCCTCTTGATTCAGCACTCAGCAGGTTTTTGTGCTGTCAGAACTCCTGAGATTTAAACTAACTTTGTTTTTTTTTTGTTTGTCTGAACGAGCTCGTTAACTCGGCGCTCCAGCTGTCAGCACACACTGACAACATGCGGCTATGTCACATACATCATGATATAATGGTTTTGTAAACTCTGTCAACATGTCGTGTACACAGCAATGTTTAACTTTATTAAAGAAGGAGCAGTTTGCAGCTTTATTTTTCCTTGTTTTTCTCCTGTAATATTTCCGTACGGTTTATGTGCAGAAAGTTTTCCTTCGTCCTTGGATGTCTGTTTCATAACAGATGGAACATGCTCATATTTCATGCGCACAGAGTTTTGAGCCGTTGGAAAGTGAATTTTTTCATATTTTACTGCATGCAAAATAAATATATTTACCTAAATTTCAAACTTTCTGTTTCTCGTACAAAGGCTCCACGTCCTAAATCCTGAGACTAAACTCATCCTGGTTTCTGTGTCTCACTTCTGTCCGGCAGATCCGTGTTTTCTCAGCTGGTGGGGAGATTTCCTTCCAATATGAATATTTAGTTTCGAGCTCTACTTTCTCCATTTGTCCTTCACAGTCGGACATCGCGGCTCATTTTCTTCCCTCGGAGGAAGTCATTTCTATTTTTCACTTCGTCCTTGTAAAGTCTGGAAAACTTTGGGAAAATCTGGAGAAACTTTATGAACAAAGTGACACAAATGTGCTTTTGTTATACTCTAAATAAAAGAGATAATGTGTCTCCTAAATTGTATTTAAACCATAATTTCCAGGAGAAATAAGTTTGGAGCCAGACTTAACAATAAGAGATGCATGTTATGCTGTATCTTGATTGTTTTTGATTAATGTTGGTGAAATATGCCTAAGGTGATGTTTTCAAATTGCCTTTCTCATCCAAACTCTGAAGCTCAAGAAATATTCAATTTACAACAATTCAAAGAAGAAGTTTGAACCAGAGAGTGTTTTTTTGATGCATCAAAATTAGCAATACATTTATAAACACAGGGTACAAATACCTTACATAATGCAGGAGTACATCATTACACACAGCACAATGTGCCGGGGGGGATATGACGCAGTACCATCCTGATAAATACAGGTATGTTAAGATTCCTGGGAGGAGAAAACTTTCTGTTTCCCACCATAGATCACCGTGTCTGTCTCTCAGCTCCGTAATCCTCCCTCAGGCTCCTTCTTCAGGTTTGCTCGTATGAAGTAAAACGCATCAATGCAAAGATTCAGCTGCTCTACTTCCTCTATCGACGGCTCCTCATCGATCGGCACCGCGCTGACCTCGTCTCATCTGCTCTCCCACACCTCTGCTTTGAACCAGTTAGGCTCCGCCCTCTGAAAAGGCTTCAGCTCAGGTATTCAGCCGACAATAGAAACATTTGACAGCTTCAGCCCAAACCACAGTACAGTACGAGTTTGGAAAGTATCAGTGGTTAGGTTTTTTGTTTGTTAAGAGCTGTGACTCAGCTGTGTTCAATCATAAGTTCAGATAAACGATGATTTCATGTATTTACTTAAGTATGTTATGTATATTTATGTCCAAACAGTGCGAGTGACGACTGAACCCACCAAACTAAGGAGGGGAATTAGCTCAGATGGTAAAGCGCTTGCTTCACATGCGAGAGGAAGCGGGGTCGATGCCCGCATTCTCCAAAACTCCGTTGTTTCATCTCTTCTGTTAAAGAAGTCATTGTGGAATTGCATAAATAGATTCAATGACCAGTTGGTTGAAGGAGCATGAGGTCTTGCCGCCTCACAACAACAACAACAACAACACACAGAGGAATTGTGGAGTGTTTGCTTTGCATATGAGAGGCAGCCGATCGATGTCTGCATTCTCCAAAACACCTTTGTTTGAGAGATACAGAGTCGGGTGAACACACTTACACCTACTGCCAATCAACTCATACATGTAAATGTACTTTATTTATACAGCCCATTACAACAGTCCTTTCAGTGTACCAAAGAGCTTTACAGCAGGTAATAAACAAAGAGAACAATAAGTAAAAACAAATAAAATAAAAACAATGATATACAACAAAATCGAATAAGATAAAAGTGTCATCATACTACTAAGCAATCCTAAATCAGTGGGTTTCTAGCCTGGATTTAAAGAGATCTTTAGACCTCAGAGCTCTACCAGGATTGCAGACAGTTAAAAGCTCAAATAAATACGATGGGGCGAGGCCGTTGAGAGCTTTAAGAACAAATATTAAAAGTTTAAAATCAATTCTATAAAGGACAGGAAGCCAATGAAGGGAGCTAAGAAGAGGAGTGATGTGTGCACGTCTGCTGGTGTTGGTTAAAAGACGGGCAGCAGCGTTTTGCACAAGTTGAAGGCGGCTGAGAGAAGACAGAGACGCCGACATAAAGTGCATTGCAGTAGTCTAACCTTGAGCTTATTAAGGCATGGACGGCTCGATACATGATAATTTCATACATACATGATAATTTCATACATACATGGTGCATATGTTGTCATGCTGGAGCATGAGATCTAGCCACCACTCAGCATCACACACAGGGGAGTCAGCTCAGCAGAGTGTGTGCTTTGCATACGAGAGGTAGCGGATCGATGCCTGCATTCTCCACAACACCTGGAGAGACTCAAAGGGACAATGAATGAAAAACAGACAGCTATGATACAATAGTCGGGTGGACACAGTCAACCCGCTGTTGATGAACCTCTTTATGTTTTTGTTCAGGTCGGATTTGAACGCTGGGTCGGTGGGTCGGTGCTCTGCCGACTGAGCTGACCAACAACCTGTTGATCGACTTCAGACACAAAGGTCTTATTTGAATGATTACATGGCAGCTTAAATGAAATAACGACGACAAGGACGGGATTCAAACCCACGCATGCAGAGCACAACGAATTCACAGTCCATCACCTTAACCTTGGTGTACAGTTTCCATGGTAACTTGGTGTTGAAAACAATTTGTAATGGTGCATAAACTGACTGTCTGTTTTCATTAAAGGGTTGCAAACTATGAATCCTATCTGCAAGCAACAAATCACTGAGAGGGCTCTGCAGTTGACACACCATCGCATCCACCAATGGTTAATGCCATTAAATGGCAGTGGTGGGATTTGAACCCACGCCTCCTGAGAGACTGGAGCCTAAATCCAGCGCCTTAGACCACTCGGCCACACTACCCGACTATAAAGCCCTCAATCAGTCACCAAGTCAGGTAGGCAGGACGCTTCAACTTGAGGTTTTTTCCTGTGTCCACGCTTTACGAGTCAAAGACTGAGCTGTGCTGATACTTGGATGGTTAAATTTTCCTTCATCTGTCGTAATCAACTGGGTCTGCTGCTGAGAATTTCACAAGGCCATTGCATCAAGAAATGGTTAATTTCATCAAATGTGTCCATGGTTTACAAGTCAGTGACTGAGCTAAACACTCGTTCAGAGGCATTTGTCTGGTTTGTATGCTGGTTTAAAATCCCTTGAATGTGTGGAGGATGTTAATGCTCTTTCCTCCAGCAGCAGCAGGAGGAGCCGCTTGTTCTGGGCGTGTGTGAAAAACGCTGAAAATTTCATATAAAGAATGAATAAATACATTTAAAAAAAAGAGGTAATCATTGTGGATTAATGCATCTCTAGCCGCCTCCTCGGGTCTATTACTCCACTCCGCTCTGGCCTTTGTGGCACGTCGAGTCAAGATTTTGATCAAACGCTTCCCTTAGAAGCAATTTTCTCCACACTGCAATTTTAGAGAGTGAGATGCACAGACGATCTTAGCTGAAGTGAAGAGGAAAACAAAAGATGTCTCGCTGTTTGCAGTACACACACACACACACACACACACACACACACACACACACACACACACACACACTGAATGCAGGGAAGCGTTCGTCTTCAGTGCAGAGTATAACGAGAACACGTAACAGGAGAATTTATCCACTTTCTCGAGGCCCCTCTGCTCGACTTGATGAAATCACCTGAGGCTCCATTAAGCTGCTGTTTAATCACCCAGGCGTAGAGAAGAACGAAGCGGTTGCCTGGTGGGGTTTCCAAAAAAACAAACAACAACAAAGAAGTCAGAGCACCTCAGAGATCTGAACGTGTGCTCCTGTGGGGTTTGATATATAGAGAAAGACACTTTCACCCACAGGGTTCAGGGCTCGGTTTCCAGTGGCTAAAATAAAGCCACAGGAAGACGTAAACAGTGCGCTTCATTTCTGCACCATCATTCTTGTTCTGCTTTTGGGCTGGACAGTAATCGGGTAATTAGATTAGAGATTTGACCCAAAGGTTGTTGGTTCAATCCCCAATTCAGCTGGGAACCGTGTGGAGAGGGTGAATGAATCACATTCAACGTCCTGTTCGTTCCAGTTTGGATTCATGCAACTGTTATAGTAGATCCACGCGCCATGATTATATTTATTTTGATACTTTTTTTGGCCACTTGAGGGCAGCACAATGAGTCATTTCTGTGTGTAGTGTACTGTTACCATTTTTCTGCTGGGTTCAAATCTGCTTCTTTACCTGCATAACACTGAAACCAAAAACTGTGTAAAGCTGCTGGAAACCAGGTAGATGATGATAAAAAACAATGAGCTGAAAGACACTAAAACACTCGATAGAACTGAGGTACATTCAGGTGATAATTCTCTGTGGGTTTGTCACTGCTAACATAATAATTAGTGTCGCTAGTATCTGTGATAGGATGTATGGGATGAAATTTAACCTCACGTGGAGGAGCTGTAGGTCGCAAAAAAGTCGGGAGTAGGTGGAAAAATTGATGCATTCATAAAAAGAGCATGCAACAAACAAGTGTGAAGGAGAAAGTACAGTGTTTAGAAAAGTTTCTCCTTTAACCGGTGTGCAGGTCACGTCACTTTACAGAGTGAAGATCATTTAATGTCAAAGTCTCTATAATTTCCCAATTAAAAGATTTATGAACAAATCTAAAACTATTCAAAGTGGAAACAATGAATGTGAAGACTAAACAGAAACAGAAACCCCCTGCTCGGGAGCTTCTGATCGTTTCTGTGCAACAGTTTCATCAGAGCGAGAGCGCAGATGCAGAGGCAGATGGACGATCCACAACTTTATTCTCACATGGAGGCATTTTAACACAACCGGGCTCTGGAGACAAAGTTAAAAACCTCACTGCGACGTGACAGACTGAATAAAGAGCTGAACAAATGTCTTCTGTCTTCTCGAGCACGTGACGAAAAAGTGAAAGATTCAACTGGAGGAAGAGTCAGAGCACAGACGCAAAGTGTGAGAGCGACCAACGCTGATGAAACCACCCGTGCTGATAAAAGCAACATAACTTTTGTACCATGAAATAATATAATATAAATCACGTTGGAGTCAACATCACCCACAAGAAGTCTGCCACTCTTTAAGTCACACAGCAGCAACTATTTCACTGATTCTGGTGAAACTGGATCATATTTTATGGAGGAAATGTTTTCTGGTTTTCCCTCTGATGTCCTCCGGCTGCTCCGCCTCAACTCTCTGTGATTTACAGAGTTTATGATGGACAGTAACCTGTTGCTTACTGTAGCTACCATCAAGCTTAGTTCGCCCAGACTGTGAGTTTAAATGAGCCTAGTGTTGTGCCAGAACCGGAGCCGCGCAATCGAACAAAGTGACTGGGCTCTCAGAAGCCTCTGTGAAGATGACAGAGGTGACAAGACCAAAAGGAACATTGACAGAGGAAGAAGCCACGAGTAAATCTGGAACTGACTTTGAGTTGTTGGTGATGAAAGATACAATAAATTGCAAAAATTAAAATTTCTTTAACATGCCACTTTTCACTCAAACTAGATTTCTGCTGTGAGTAGCCATTTGACGAGTTCTGCAGCTGGCAGTGCAGATGTTCGCTGTATGAACACACACCTACTCTGAGTTGTCAAACACTGATAGACTGATTTCTGAACTCACAGGACGCTTCAGTGGTTTCTCCAGACGTTCTCACTCTCGCTCCGTTGTCTCTGTTGATAATAAAGACAACGTTTCGCTTCGAAATAAAAAACATTTCACACGACTTTGCCTCGATTTGCGCCGCGTATATTTCTCATCATCGCTCGTTTCATCCTCTGTAATGCAGCTGAACAGCGTTCAGCAAAACACCTCGAGCGGGAAAACCGGAATCCACTGTCGCTCCAGTTCACTCAAATATTTGGCATCGTGCAGTTTCCATGCACTCCTCAAGGCGAGTGATGCAGAAACTGACATACTGGGCACAGGCTCATGTCCTGGAGTAGTCAGGAAAACAGAATATTCAGTTTAAAACACTGATATTTTTATGATAATTATACAAATACTTTCATTTTTTAATAATTCTGCTTGATCTCACTGCAATTATAGTTAAATGAAGAAAACTAGTGCAACTCCAATGAACAAATACCTTTTAAAAACAGAACTTATGCACTAAAAATTAGATATTTATACAGAGAAAAGTGTGTTATTCAACATATAGGAAGGTTTTTATAATACAGCTATGTTGAATATTATTTTGGGTTTAAACGGAGCAGTTTGTCTGAGGAAATCTGAGCCTCGTCTCTAAAATATACAAATTATTTTTACAAAACAGCCCCAAAAATTGAGGAAATAACTGTGAAATGTTTTTTTTCCGCCTGACGTCTACACCTGCTACAGCTCCCACTGTACACAAAGAGCTTAAGGTGTCCAATAACTGATTAAGTGACACATGTATTTTAAAGATTGACCTTTAACCAATTAACTGTCACTAAAGTGAATTACAGCAGATTACACACAGCAGAGGCCCCGACGGCTTCAGTGTATTGAGCTCTTTGTTGTTTTACATGCACATGTTACCACGATCCTCACAAACAGAGCTCACCCAGGGGTGCTCAGCTCGCTTTGCTTTGTGCTTCAGCCTCTTGTTTTTAAAATTTTCTTACCATGCAGAAATGCAGCTTCTCTTTTCACAAACAGACTCGATATAAATGCAGGATTCTGCAGCGGAGCGCCAACTTGGGGAAAGGAAGGAAATGGATTGTAATTGGCGGATTGGCAGCAGCAGCTGAGAGCCATTCATTGGCACCTGTGGGCACTCAGAGCCCCGAAGACGGGAGAAATAATTTCATTGGTTTTATTTAGGGGAATGTGCAATGAATTCACACACATACAGATTATAATAATAATTTGATTGTGAGGCTCGGGTACATGCTTTGTAGTTGATATGAGTTGTTTTTAAGTGCCTGTATATGGTTTATGTCTGGTTAAATTTAGACAACTAAAAATCCTGAGTTTACAACTCTGGTATTTTTCAACCTGACTTTGGGGAGTTCAAACCGAGCTGCCACCTCTGTGGCTGGGAGATGAAGCCGATGTGGAAATGCTGAAAACTGTAATTAACTGTAACTGAGTCAATCACCTGTATTAAAATCCCCAACTTCCATTCATGAGGGTGATTTTTTTTAGAACTCACCTGTTCAGATTATATTAAGGCTTAAAGTTATGCAGGATTAAAAGTGTGGCTGCTTTGATTGACAGGTGGGCGTCGTTACAGATGGCTTGTTTGAGCTCCCAGACGTCATTCAGGTCTGTTGATGATCCACATATTTGCCGATATTTAGATCAGCCGGGTGGTTGAAGAAGAAGCCGTGAATCCAACTCGTTGGAGATTCAGCTTTAAAATGCCGCCTAGGAAACCTACGGCGAGGTCGCTCATGCTCTGTCCATTCTTTATTCTATTACACTGTATAACAACAGCTAAGTCACAATCTACATCTCACATTTCTCGCTACTTTGTACATATCAACACTGCCAACTTGCTGTATATACCTCTGTACAATATATTTGATTTTATCGTATTTACTATTGCTTTTTTGATATTTTATTATGTATAGTTTGCTTTATAGTATATTTTTATTCTTATGTTGTCACTTGTCACTTTGTCTAATGCTGCTGCTGCACTATAATTTCCCTAATATCTATCTATCTATCTATCTATCTATCTATCTATCTATCTATCTATCTATCTATCTATCTATCTATCTATCTATCTATCTATCTATCTATCTATCCTGTCACTGATTCAAGTGAATGTGTTAAAACACCAAAGTCACACAAACAAACAAAGAAATTTCTGTGATTTCTTTTTTTTTTTTCCAAATCTCTCTATTGAGTTTTTGCAGACAATACAAAAAATACAATAGTTTCACATGGTCGATCAAGGCGTCTGTTTTAAAGTGAGGTACACAAAAATAAAAAGGTAAGACGAAAGGAAAACTTCAACATGAATCCAAACAACCTAGATCAGACGTAGTCACAATAAGCATTAAGTTACACAACATGACATCAACATGTAGTAGATTTAAGAAAGAGAAAAGGAAGAAGAGACAACAAAACAAAAACACACACACACAAAAAAAGGTAGTTTTTGTGATTTCTGTGATTTCTCTGTCAGATATCTCCGTGCTCGTCTCATGTTTGTGCACGGAGCACGGAGGATGTTTTTAAAATTCACTGAGCACATTCCAGATCAAATATCAGAGCGCTCGCTGCGACTCGTTTGACCTCTCTGCATTTGCATCACAACAACAACACAGACAGGAAACGGGCTGTGAATAGCTTGAAAAGAATTAGCATTTCTCTTCTTCTTATCGACGGCATGCATACATTAGCACCTGTGGGTATTCATAGCCGCTTCACAACAGACTCACTGCCGCATTTCATTTATTTCACCGGTCGTGCTGCAGGTTTGCATCATGAACCGCACGGTATCTGAGGCACTTCATCTCTGCTGCAGCTGAAGTTTTGCACATTAAGATCTCTGCAGAGTTTGGATATTGCTTAAAGGCGAGGCAAGTGGTGGCTTATCAAGTTGGATTAAAAGAAAAGTTAAAGACGGATGAAAGTTAAAGGGAAATTTCATTAAAACGTCCCCTTTGATTTATTTGAATGACACAGAGACGCCTCCTCTGAGACTCCTAATGTAATTATATGCAGATAAGTTTCCAGATTTGTGCGGCGGCGCTGATTTGACTGTCATCTCTTATTGTGCGAATATAAAGCCGAGCTACTGAGCTAAAGGCAGTTATAGCATCGTGAGGTTCAAACTTTTTCAAACGAGTTCTTTGAAGCTTTTTATGCTTTGAATATCTCAAAAAGCATCAACAAATCACTCCAGGCTCCCGAGAACTAATTCTCCTGACATCCTGAGATGTTTACCGCGGACCCTCCGGCAAACAAACCGGAGACGACAGAGCATCTGAAGCTCACGGTGGATTGAACGAAGGTTTCAGCTCCTTTCGGCTCTGCATGTTATTTCAGACTTATCATTGGAAAGACAGAATAAAGCTTGTTTACTTTGGGTTTTTTTCCAGGCGCCCGATCATGTAGTTGCATAGCAACCGCTTGGAATGGAAAATGAGTTGACCTGTGCGGCTCCACCAGCCAACACCGACTCCCACTATTCCACTGGTAATCTACGCCGAGTTAGGAAAACACTGAAAGCCTTTCGGTGCCGTGCTGCACGTTATGTAACACGCCTGGAGAGAATTTAGTTAATGTGAAACGAGATGAAACTTTTCGGGTCCTCGTGGATGAAGTTGGAAGCAGCAAAAGTAAAAACTATGAAATATGCTTTTGAAAGACAACAAACGCGTCGGTGCAGTAAGGTCGGTTACGTAAACAAGCTGCAAAACGATACGTGATCTGTAGACTAAAAAACAACATGGAACAAACCTCAACATGTGCAGCACGCTTACAACCTCATCTCTGTCTATATTTATCTCTATGACCAATGAGCAAATGTCTACTAATGAAGACTGTGTCTAAAAAACACTTGTAAGCTGACTGAAGGTGGAAAAACAGACAGAACGTACCTCTAATAAAAGGTAAAGACAGTAGTAGTAAAGATGGGTATCAGATAATAAAATCAGAAAACTTTCATCCAAATATTAATGCAACTGAAGAAAGAGAGGGCACTAATAAAGGACGATGTAAAGAGTACCAGTCAAATAGAAGTCAGAAATATGGTATATTATGTTATTATTGTGTTATTTTAACGTCTTTTAACTGGCACAAGCAAATTTGAGCACATTTCACAGATTTTAGCTTCACTCCACCGGCTGCCTGTCCATCTTAGGATTAATGTTAAAGTTCTTTCATTTGCTTTTAAGAACTTGAATGGCCTTGCCCCACCCTACCTCTCTGAGCTGCTGCTCCCCTACACGCCTAGCCGTTCCCTCAGGTCAGCGGACCAGCTGCTCCTGACTGTCCCTAAAGCTCAGCTTAAGTTCAGAGGGGATCGAGCATTTGCCGTTGCAGCCCCGAAGCTATGGAACAAATTGCCGCTGCACGTGAGACCTGTCTCATTTTAAGACCCTTCTTAAAACCCACCTCTTCTCTTTAGCTTTTGATTTTATGTGCATACATGCATTTTGTTTATTACTTATTAATTCTTGTCTGTTTTTATTTATTTTATCTAGTGTCTTTTATTCATTTTATTTTTACATCTACTTGATGTTTTGTTGTGTTTCTATAGTGTTATTTAATGTGTTTTATCGTACTGTGCAGCACTTTGGAAACCCTGTGTTTGCTAAAATCGTGCTATATAAATAATGTGGATATTACTATGTTAAGTATAGTACCCTCAGTGGAGTGGAGACTTAAGTGGATGTTGAAGTCACATGCTTAGTGCATGTTTCCACAGAGATTTACTGCAGCAGTCTCAGATATTCCGTGTTTCATCGAGCGGTTTTCAAAAACTAAAGACAATAGAATGAATTTTCCAGCTCCGGTTCTGGCATGACACCAGCTCCTCTTCTCTCTTAGTTACAATGTTTTAGCTGAGACACATGACATTAAAATGCATATTAGGACTGTATCCTAAAAACTTGCACCTTTCCTTATGATTGTGGTTCCTTCCATGAAGAGGACGACATCGTCTAGAGATTAAAAAAATAATTTAAGCTGCAATGAAATACATTTTTTTTAAACGTTTACATTAGTTTTACTTCCTGTATCATTGCTCAGTTTTTATGGCAGCGCTACTTTCCTTAATTCCTCACAGCTAAACTATCCACAACCCTGAGCATTTGATTGGTTCAGGTTATCAAGGTAAGTGCATAGCCGGCAGGAAACACTCCTGGGACATTCACCATCTTTCTTTTTCAAAGATGTTGAAGCTACAACACAGAGGCCACAAACAAAAGGGAGCGATGGCGGCTGCAGCAGCATCGAAGAACAGCAGAAAAGAAGAAGTACGATACCGTGAACACAGCGAATCAGAAACCAGCTTGAATCTTGGCCTGTATAATAACAGGATGCCAAGAACTTTGACATGTTCGTGTGAACCTGTAGCGTCGCAGTTTGCTCCATATCTTCATTAAACCTCTTTAATTCCAGCTCAGTACGTCTGACCTGCACAGGCAGAGCGGTAGGTAAGAAACACACCCAGAATTCTCCACTCCACTGATTCGGTGTAATGTATTACTGTAATTATCTGCTCTCACAACGGATCACTGCTCAGCTCCGTCTAATGCAACACCAGGAGCCAACTGAGTGTACAGTAACAAAACTGAACTGTTCTCAACACCGCAGAGAGATTTCTGTCTGCAACTTTCCTGACTTACACAAATCCAGAGCTATCTCTAATCTGCTTTGAATTTCTAATCTGCGTCATGCATGTGTGCCTCTCTTTGCTTTTGGAGTTCAGATCTTAAAACAACATGCAGAATTTTTAAAAAAGTTCCAACATTTGTGCTATACAGTGGAAGAAATAAAGGAAAATACCCTGAAGCAGTCAACAAACTCATGCCATCATAAAAAAATCAGATTCTATGATCACATAATAGCGTTAAAGGTCCCGTGTGTAGGATTTACAGTCCACAAACTATGTTTTCATTTGTTTATAATCACCTAAAAATAAGAATCATTGTGGGTTTTTTTTTTACCTTAGAATGAGACTTTTATATCTCTGCCATGTTAAACCACAAATGTTTCTGAGATTTTCAGATTTTTTTTACCTTTCATAGCCAAACAAAGTTTCTCCTTCGCACTAGGATAGGAAGGGTGAGGCGAGGGTGTTGCAATCACCACCACTAGATGCCACTAAATACTTCTATGGTCTATTTTGATAACAAATTGGTCCGCTTCATATTTTAATTCATGTTCGCCCTTATTTTTTATTTATTTTTAACTTATTTTTGCATTTTCAAAAGACATTACAAATACACCATCTGCACATGCAATCATATCAGAATCAGAATCAGAAATACTTTAATAATCCCAGGAGGAAATTTAATTATATGATGGTAGCCATCCCTTTAATATCTCTGGGTGCATTAGCTAATAAGGGTAATTTATTAAGATTATTACATCAGTACAATGTATTGGCTCGTCATTAATTTGCCACAATAATCAAAGGCAGGCTGGTTATCATATGAATCGGGAAATGTTCTATATCATGATAAGGAATGACATAACACACCTAAAGGCTTCAGTCGTCTCAGGAGGGTCTGACGCAGCAGCTACACTTCACTTTTAATCAATACAACTGTCTGCACGCTCACACTTCACTCACCTTCATGTAGCTGTGAGGAGCAGTATGAGTATATATACTCTGACTTTGTATCGCTGTGTGGGCTCTGCTGAAATGCTTCCCGCTGGTGCTGAGCTGCTTTCACTCCGTGCATGCTGCCGGAGACAGTTCACACCCACATATACACAAACACACACACATTTATATATGTACACATGTACGTACACACCGTGTGCAGGGGAGGTGGGAAGCCTAAAGCCTGTGCAAAGGCTCATAACACCCGAAAGCAAGATAAACACATTATGTTAATTATAAATAATAAGGAATGAAAAAGCAATTAGAGCACAAATGACTTTTCTGCGTGCGATCCCCGAGGAGGCAGAATCTTTAGGTACTGTGAAACTTTATTCATCTTTATTCATCCTGTCAATAACTTACGCTTCCCGGTCTCTCATTCAAACACTTTGTGTGTTTTCTTGTTTCAAACTTTCTAACAACACGAAAGGTAAAAGTCTTTTTTTATTTTCCCAAAGAATATCGTGCACTAGCTCCGCGAGGTGCCGGCAGATGAAAACTAACAATAGCTCGGAGGAAGCGAGAGCACAAAAAACATTAATTGGAAATCTGAAGACCAAGCGATTGGAGCTCGAACACTGAACCATAATCAGAGGCATGACACTGTACACAATAAAAACTGACATAATTTCCTGGTTATTAGCCAGCAGCAGTTCCATTAAATTACTTTGGATTGTGCTTCGTGGGATATTTGAATGCGACGAGCCGACACAATGCACAGCGAGTAGATGATGAGCATGGAGTGGTAGAAAGGTTATTATTTCACTCTTTTTTTTTTACATGCCATTCACCTCAGCGCGGCCGTGATTTCACCCTCGTCTCCTCTCTCCTCTGTTCTTCTTTTCTTTCGGTTGCACTTGAATCAAACAGAGCTTTCAGTATTTTAGAAAACAAGCAGACAAAAGGTATTCATGAGTTTTCCTGGAGAGAAGAATAACTGGAAAGAATAGGGAATGTGATTGTGTGGCTTTCGAAGATAATAACATCCCTTTATGACTGGCGTGGCACCTCCGGAAGAGAACATATATTATAAAAACACTTTCAAATCCTCCCCTGTTTACCCATGGTGCAACATTTCACCGAGCTTAGCGAATGACAGAAGCCTTGGGGAGCAATTATTTCATGGGAGGTTCTTCAGAAGTCGATAGCACATGTGGCGCGGCTTGAATAAGTCAATATCATTGCATCACCTCCTGGAAAGCCTGGAAAAGCTCTCTCTCTTTCTTCAAGTGTCAATTTTTGATCAAAGCAGCTACCTAGATTTTTAAATAAACCAGGTCCTGGCGTTATCTGCAGTGTTGATTTGTGTTCTTTCACGTCGTGAGCTCCAAACAGTTGCATCACGCCGCTCAGGTCTTCTCCAGTGCCTCCTTTGATTTCCTCTGTGTGTTGCTGCATGATGATGATTTGCATAAGATGTTGGATCCGAGCGGTGCATGCATGTTTAAGCCTTTGATGTTGCGCTTCGTCCCCTCCCACAGTAAATCTCTGCCTCGGTGAAAATTCTGCACGCTCGCATGTGAAGTGAAAGAAGAAGACACATTTTTTGAAAAAACAGATGAATATTTTATTATGAAACTTTGGTGAACAATAAAAGACCTTTCAGCCTTGAGACAAAAATGCAGATTGAGTGTTTTTCTGTCTCATTCTATACGTTGAGCACATACAGTACAGTGCAGTGTTTTACTTTGCAGCCTTGAGGCTGTGTTTCATCTGTGTGGGTGGGAATTAGGCCTTGCAGCATGATTGGAAGCTTTTATCACTTTGAACTTAAAGCAGTAACCAGATACTTGAACATGCATCTGTCTTCTGTGCAAACAAATCACTAAATGCATTTAAAAAAATGCATGTTAACCTCTCACTGCAGATAGTTTTAAATATAAAGATGAAGTGTTTTTTTTGCCTTAACATCCAAGACAGCTCTGCTCGTTTGTCAAGTTGAATTTCTTAAGACTTTGGATGCAGCGATGGAACAGACAGATGTCTTTACTCCTTTGTCTGGTAACTTGTAACACTCAGTCTCAGTCTGTTTCTGACCTCCTCTCGGTGGTAGAATCATCAAGAAATAACCAAAATGTAAAAATGGTGCAAAGGTGCCTGGAGACGTGGGTATACTTTGAATTTTGTCCATTGTGAAATCAACATCAGCCACAGAAGCTATGCAGATATGCCATAATACTTGGCTACATAATTATGCATCGGGAGTCAAGTATTCCTTAATCCTTGCTCTATGCACTCAAGAAAATTAGACAACTTCTTCATACCTTCAGCATCGTAGGAAAAAAACAGAACACTGAATAAAATGTATCAGGGGGACTGAGAAGTGCAATGCAGACTGAAAAATAAATACTCAATATGTCTGCACATACTCTGCACTGGCTGATCCATGTAGTTTACAACAATGCTCAGTATTCAAAGTGATGAATCAAAGGAGTGGTCTGTGTGCAGGCACAAGTTCTGATTGAAAGACAGAAAAGATTTTATAGTATAGTTCTTGAAAAATAGATTTTTTTATTTTCCTGAAGACCGACAAGAAATTGGGGTTATGACGTGCAGCTGTCGGTTGGAGGTGAACCCAGACTCTCATGATCCATCGGGCGAGGTACCGTAGATTTCTTTTTATAGATAGTTTGAGATTTTTTAGATTCAACTTTATTGGCATTACACACGTACAAGTACAGGGTAACGAAATGCAGTTAGCATCTAACCAGAAGTGCAAACAAGCAGTAGAATATGAAGTGAGTATATGCAGAGTATTAATGTATATTTCTGTGATGTATGAATTATTACAGTTTCTGCCAATTTCTGCTCCCACCTCAACTTAATTAACATAATGAAATGTTGGTTGTTGTATACTGTATGTGGTACAAAGTCATTTTGTTCCCTCAAAAAAAAAAAAAGCAGAGTCAGAATCAGATTTATATTTATTTCTTTAAAATAGGTTTTAAAAGCAAAATCATCTCATTATTCTTTATTTAATTCTAATGATTTGTAAATTGTAAAACAATCATTTGCGACACAGTGAGCTGGAGCGAGTACAAAGTACACAGGCATAATAAACTTTGGTGTTTGATATATTATAAATTGTATGTGACATTCTTTATGCTGCAGATCACATTTCCCCTTCAGTACCACACGTTTAGCATCAGTGTAACAGAGCAAACACATACAATATGTATCTGTACTGTGATACAATAACGTGGGATGTTACAGGTAGAACACATGGACCACAGCCCTCTCAGGGCCTCTTAGGATGCCATGCATCAGGATGATTTGTCATAAGCTGAGCACGGTGTAGGCGGATTATGTCTTTGAGGATCCGTATACAAGAGACGTGAGAGGAGAATGTAAAGTGGGTTTGTCCCGGAGTGAAAAAAATTGATTCCACTTGTTGTGAAATGAAACGGTTCTTCGAAATCCTTGACTTTCTTCGTGTTTATGGAAATGTCTGGCTCACCTCGCGGTGGTTTATTTCCATGTGCACATAGAAGGGAATCTCTCTGTGTGGCTGAAAAGAATAAAATACATATTTAATGGAAAACAGCCATTGTGTGGTATAGAAGAACGGTCGCTCGGTGGGTGTCACGGTGATTGAGTGGCAGGGAATATGCCTTCATCACCTGTCAGACCAATACTTTGGGACTGGACTATATTTAGCTAAAAGGTGACAGCCCGGGATGAATGAGTCGAGGAATTGGACTGTCAGTGTCAGAGCTGTTTGACAGGTTTTGCATTTAAAATGGTAATTTCACTCTGAGCGATATGAGAAGAGAACGTCATGTATGTAACCAAGTGACTCGCATCCTGGTACAGATGTTACATGTATGGAGATTGGTGCGGACCATTGTTTGAAATGTGTCTCTAAAGGTTAGGACTGTATGATTCACGATGCGTTTCCATTCCAATACATGATTAATCTTTATATTTATGTTTACATTCTGTTTTGGTTTAGTCGGTTTTCCGTGTAAAACTATTGTGACATCTCGTATTGCTTTGTGGACAACCATCAAGTCTGGCATGATGGGTTGTTGTTTTTAAACCATATTTGGATGAGAGTGTGGAGATGGTTAGTTGCATGTTGGGCTGTTCTTGATTTTGATTTTCAAGCAAGGAAAACTTGTGGTGTCCCTGATCACACAGGTTCTTGCTTTATCACCTATTTCCCTCTAAATGGGACCATGATTTACAAAACGAGCATCCTGCTTCACACGAAAAGAAGAAGCTGTGATTGAGACCATAAACTCATGAGGACACTGTTTATACTGAGGTAAGAAATCAAATTAGAAGTAGGTGGTTATTTTTCTCATGGTGGCTCTTTATATAGATGGGATGACCCGTCAAACTCTAACAGAGCTAACGGGCTGACGGAGCAGGGCTTGATTGTTCCCGTATGAAAGCGTTCTTCTCCTTAACGAGGTTCTAAGAAAGAAATACTGCTTTATTATGGTTTTATCAAAAGGAGAACACATTGATGACTTATTCAATTAGACATGATGAATTAAAGAATATTAAGATACTAATTACTGGTTTTGTTCATACCCTATGTATAACTATATTTGGTGCCTTATATACTAAGTTCTTACTGTTTATTTGTGCATTCACTTATCTTCATAAACTATCTACAGTTGCCAATTTATTAGGTATGTCACACCGCGATGAGGTCAAGTTGGGTTTTTGTTATGTCTCGTCATTCCCTGTTTTATTTTGATAGATAACTCTCCTCTCGTTTCAGGTCACTTGCCCTTCCCTCATGTGTCACCGGTCTGATTGTCTTCCTCGCCCTGTTTGTTTCTACCTGTTCCCCATTACCCTGTGTATATATTGTCTGCGTCTCCCTTTGTCCCGTGCCGAAGTGTTTCGTCTCCTGTAGCGTTCACCGTATCGTTTAGGCCATTTTTCATAGCCTCACTCAGTCGAGGGGATTTGTTGATCTGAATAAAACAGCTCTCTGCCAAACTCTGCATCTGAGTCCTGCTTTGAGTCCGGGCCTGACAAAGTACACCGAGTTAAGATTAACACAGTCTAATGCAACAGTTCTACAATGAATCCAAAGTCAATGAAGGTTATGTTAAGTTTTCATTAAAGCTGTTCACTCAGTCTACTGAATATACTATACATACATGTACACATGCATAGCGTGTTTAGTGTAATGACATGCCCTACCTCTCTATACTTTCATTTAATTCTGGGCCTCATAATTCATCCATGGACTGGAATATTTTCTACTTCAGCATTTCTAACTTCCAAATTTAAAATGAGATTTTTCAAGAGGCGTTTCCGCCAAGATTTGATTTGAAATGTATTTCCACTTCACCTGGGTTATATAATGTGACTGAAAATCAAGTATCTCAGAGTGATGAATCAATCCATCGCTGTTACAAACATCTCCTTTTCACCTGTGACTTCTCTCACCGCATGGCCTCTTGCACACTGAGGAGACAACAGAGTCAGAATGAAGAGAAACTACTCTACATTTATTGGTGGTGGCGTCCAATTGATCTGGAATAAGGCTGCGTAATTGCACTTTCCTTTCATGTTGGGTTTGTTTGGATTCTGAGACCAAGGAGGATTACTTCGCCTCCAGCAGACGCCCACGCTTGGAAGCTTCATTCGCTGCGATAGAAAAAAAATAAATAAAAAAATCCTCCAATACATTGGAACACATCAGACACTCCTGTGACTTGGACTGTACTCGCTACAGAAAAGAAATGGCTGGTGGGAGGATTTATGACTCTGGGTTATTACTAACATCGGTGCTAAGGAGCCTCGAATGGAAGGTAAAAGTTTATGATTTGATCTGGATCTCACCCCGCAGTCCAGCCGCTCTCCTACACATTATGACATTCAGGATGTATGTTCAGTATCCACACCGCTGGCTAAGACCCCTCTGAGATGAGTGTGGGCATCCGATAGTGGTTTAATATTTGGACATGTTTTTGTTGTACGAGAAAAAGTAATATAAAGACGGTAAGCCAGGGAGTTTTTGGATATCCAAAGACGTGCTAGACAAGATTTCAACCTTGTTTTGAAAGTCTGCAGACGTACAAAATGAGTTTGCTGTCACAAAGTGTTACACAAATGACCAAAATAGTTTCAGTGTCTAGACGGTTTCTCTGTGACTTCTTCTGAAAGTCAACAGGCGTCCAAAAAACTGATGTATCGATTCAAGAAAAATGCCCAAAATGCTTTGGTTGGTGCTAATTACATCTTTTCGTTCTACCCTCGTCTTCTGCAGAGGTTTAATGGCACACCCCTGGTGAAGTATAACTTCAAACTCTGTCAAAATATTTTGTATTGAATCCTGAAATCTAAAACCACCGTATCTAGCAGCATACAAACCTGATTCAGACGTTGAATTTGGAAAGTTATTTTCCCAGATGTGACAACACATGGAGTAGCAGTTCAGGATGGTTCCACTGACGCAAACACCTTCAAAAGCTGGTGAAACAGCGAGGAGTCCGAGCTTGTTATGCTCTCAGTCTTTTTGTTGTCTCCAACAGGTTCAGGTTCAAAAAAAGAAGAATAATTGTGTACCAAGCTTGTGCCTGAGGCATAGCAAAGACTGAGACTGCTGTGGCTCTAAAAAGGGAAGGTTAAAGAGCTGTTTAGCTTTCAGAGACTTGATGGAAGCAGTTATAGACTGATGTGAATCACTGTGTTGTAAACAAAACTGTGAAACAGCAGCAGGTATCCTGGCGCTTCAGTACATAAATCAATCCCCAGCTCTCTGCAGGAGCCTCGGCCACAACATGAGCTCCTTCACAAATAAAGGCCTGTTGCATGTGCTCACCCAAAAAACATCTGTAATCCTTGTCAAAGTTTGCAGGAAAGATACCTGAAGATCTGCAAGATTTTTCTTACCATGTCTGATCATTCACATACTGAAACAAAGACGCTTCCATGCAAACGTCGTGAAACTTTATCGATTCACTCGTTTTCCAACTGCTTATTGTTAGTCATCAGGGTTGCAAGAGGCTGGACCCAATCCTAGCTGACACTGGGTGAGAGGTGGAGTTCACCTGGATATGTTGCCAGTTCATCGCACATACAGGCAAACAACCATTTAGCACACATTCACACCCATGGGCAATCAAGATTCACCAATGAACCTGCATGTTTTTGGAGCGTAGGAGGTGTCTGGCACATTCAAACAGAGATCACAAACCACCATATATTTGTGTAGTCTTCTGTCCCATGTTGAAACACAGGTGTGTGGTTACCGGTTCCTGGTTGGCCCAAGTTAGAGGAGGCGGGGTCAGCATTGACACGTGTCTGTGGGTGTGCAGGTCCGGGATTGGCGCGGCATCCTTTACGCGCCGCCAATGAGAGGGCCCGCTCATCAGCATCAGGGGCATTTAAACAGCAGCCGCCCGAGCAGCGGCTTTGTGTTGTGTGTTATTCCGTAAGCTCGCCTCGTATTTCTTTGTGAAGGTTGGTGAAGAAATATTTCTGGGACTGGGCGGGGTTTAGTTTTGATTTAGAGTTACTGATTACACATGAGAAGATTTTCTGATTTATTAGTTTTATGGGTGCTGTTTCCGATGTTTTTCGGTTATTAATAAAAGTAGTTTAGATAGTGAGGTTTTTGTTTCTGGTTTTGTTAAAAGTGATTTAGAAAAGCATAGAGTTCTCTTTTTGTTATATTTATTTGTTCTTTTAAACAGCACTCATGCGCCCTTTGTTCCATTTTTCCTCACCTCCTTTTGTTAAGTAAGAAAATTAACTCCTGACGAACCTGAGACAAGTGTAATTTTCCATTTAATTTCTATGTTACTGCTCACCAAACGAGCCGGGTCATAACAATACCACCATGCCACCCATGATACTTGTAGCTTACGGTAAACTAAATGAGTTACCTATCCGTAACTATATCTAATGAGTGTGTATCTGTTAATTTTAGTGAAACTTTAAAGTTCAGAGTTAAAGTTTTGGTCAGATCGGCATGTTGCAACTTGTTGATACAGCCTGAGACAGTTTTACAGCATCAGAGTGTTATGAAATGGTAGGTTAGGTATAAACTCATGCTTCGTGACAGAATGTGCTTAAGCAGCTTGGATTCACTCTTCACATGCTGCTATGAACTGATCCTTGAAAGCTGTGACTGAAAACAGGCCGCAGGTTTCTGTCGTCCCTCCACATCTGAGCAGCAGCAGCTATTGTCATGCGGCAAAGTCTCACTTCCTCAGAGTCATTGGAGATCAGTCAAGTGGCTTTTCAAGGAGCACAAGCCCGCTTCGGGAAGGCCAGATGGTGCTATCAGCTGGCCTCCTCAGAGCTCGGCATGAATGTGGCTTGTCCTCACTCGGATCCCTTTGTCGTCTAATGCCTGCTTGGATCTCAGTCAATCTGTGCCAGACCGGCCGGATCAAAGAGAATATTTACAACACCGGCTCTTCTGTGCTGGTCCGGCTTCGAAAAGAATCTTTTGGACTTCTCGAATCGACAGCGGGAGAGCTGGAGGCTGAAACCTTACAGCACTCGATTAATGTTCAGAATGGATGAGGATGTGACGGAGCGGCTGATATACGGAGCCTTGATCGTGGCATTGTTTCTTATCAAGCTCTGACATGGCTGGTTAGCGGCTCGTGAATCGTCGCTTTGCATCAAGGCCCCCGGCAAGAGCCGACAGCAGCGAGCTTCTCACACGGGCCCCCACTCACATTATAAATAGATTATTGAGCTCCTCGGTGACGTTCCTTGATATATGGGCCCCTGTGGCTTCTCTCAGGTTGTTGGTATTCAGTTTGCGAGGAGGAGGACTGTCAACACAAACACTGCAAACCTCCTGAAGGCCAAATCTGTAATGCTACTAATCACATGTGTTTGATGGACGTGGACGCACATTGAAGAGGACAGAGGACGTCGGGGTTTAAAGAGTTTCTTGATGGACAGTGAAGAAAACTGCTTCCAAATGTAGCTGCTGTTAGCTGCTGTCAGCTTTGTTTTTGAAGTGTTAGTGTTTGGACTACAGGATTTCTTTTTTTGTCAGCCGGTGTCATGCCAGAACCAGAGCTAGGCAAGCTGGCAATGTGACCGGGCTCAGCAGCTTCTATCGGCATGATGGCAGAGGAGAAGAGACCGAAGAGGACGTTGGTGCCAGACAAGAGTAAATCTGACTTTTAGTCGTTGACGGTGTTTGACTGGTCAGTAACATTAGCTGGCTGCTATGTCTTGCGTTGTTAAACTTAATCGATGTTTAGCCGTTGGCTTTGACTCTTTAGTATCGACTCTTGTTTGGAGCCAGTGACAAAGGCAGCGAGAGGTTTTCATATAAACTTAAAATGTGTTTTAATGTGGGAGGCTCAAATCTCTAAAGGCTCAGCTGATTTTGAATAGAAAACATTCTCATTATAATTCTAACCACACCACTCTGTCATTTATTTCTTTTCATAACATGATGCACAGATGTTTGTCTAATGTAGAGTTAAAGACCTGAACTCTCTACACCATATTCCCATTTAAAAAAAGCCAACCAGGTTATTTGGAATAAATTGGTTCCCAAACTTCTTGAAGGCATCTAAAATATTGAATGTACTCCATTCGTCTTTGTGGGAAGATGGCAGAAAAAGGAATAATTATGTTTTTCCCCCTGTCAGTGCATTGGGAAGTGGCAGGGAGTCTTACTGAACTGGTTGCCAGTCTCTCTGAGGTTTGATGTCTCAAAAGTCATGCAGAGAATCTAAACATCCGAATTCCAACCAGTAAAAGACTCGTGCATGTTTGAAACCATGGACCTCCATCATCAGATGCTACGTCACCGCGCTGCAAGCATGTCAGACTGAATGAAAGACATAATATTAAAAGCCGATATTTTCATTGCACGACGTGTGATGTCAGATTATGACATAACTTACAAATGTCTTTGTGATTCATTTTCAGTGTTGCGGAAATTTAAATAAAGACTGAGAACACGATCAATATAAATTAGAATTTTATTCTTGGCCAATGAGAGACAACAGTCGCAAAGTTCTCTCTGCTAATAATACATTCAACTGTAGACATTTCCCCCCCTCCTTCTCCTCTGAGGTCATCATGGAGGGACCCTAAGTGCCTCAGGGGGGGTTACCCTCATACATATCTGCTTCCCCTTCCACACTGTGGCTGCTAGCAACATCTCCGGGACAGAGAGAAATGCCAGGACAAAAACATATATCAACCCATCAGGAGGCAGGTTCATACAAAGCTAAACACAAAAATATAAATGTAGACTAAAGGTTGCAAAGAATTTTTCCACTACACCAGTTAATATTGTTGCTGGTGTTATAGTTTTTCATTAATCAGTCTAAAACAAATCTTGTATCTTTTTGTACATTGCCTGTAAAATGAACAAAGTTATTTTAAGCAACTTTATTTGCACAACAATTTCAAAATGTGACATTTTAACAGACTTTGTGTCTGTATCTTGGCTAATTTTTGGGTAACACCTTCATGCTTAGGCCCTGCTGTTAGTGAAGCAACATGAACGTTAATATATCTTGTTTTATTTCTTGTTTTCTATCTTTGCTGATCAATATTGAAAATACTTAAGCTTTAAATCTGTTCTTGCAACTCACCCTGAACCTTTATTTCTTTTATCTTTATTTTAATTCATTGTCTTTTATCTTCCTCATCCAGATCCAGTCTCTTACCACTGCTGCAATTAACCTTTTTATTTAAAGCCTGCTTTTTTTATTTTTTTTGCAGTATGCAACAGAAAAATGGAGCATGTGCTGATGTTTAATTAATAATTGAAACCTGTAAATGATGTTGAATAAATTAGCACTTGTAACAGTTGAGATTGGTCATTAATGAACAGTCGGTTAAAGGAATGATGTGAGGAATATTCAATGAAGTGTGTGTGTGTGTGTGTGTGTGTGTGTGTCCACATTAAACCACTTCCTGTTTTCACAGTAACACATCTTCCTCTGTCGCTCTTGGCGCCTCGCAGGAACACCAAGAACATGACGATATCCACATCGAGGACATGAAATTATTCAGAGATTAGAATGTTGTACATTTAAATATTCAGGCTTAAATATGCAAAGATATGCATGGGAATAATTCTCACCTGCAGGATGACTGTTGAGCTCTGGGTATAATCACTGGAACGGCGTCTAATCTTACGACAAAAGAGAGAAATTCCCTTCAGAGCGAGGCCGGCACAGTGATGTGTTAATACAGCAACAATGCGTGCGGCTGTTATTGGAAGACGTGCTCTGATCTTTGGTTTTGCTTTTCATCCATTTAAACAAACTGCAAGGAAATAACGAAAAAACACGGCACAGCAGATTTAATTAGATTTATTGATGAGTGGAATAGAAAGTGTTTTCTGCAGCTGCTTAAAATTTAGTCGCAATAAATAAAGAGAAACGGTTTGTGGTTTTTGTGCCACCAGTGATTTCCAACCCCTTTCTATCATTGACTAAAATGACAACCCCTGACTTAGCGCCATATTTTATAAACATATCATGATATATACTGTATATTATATAGTATATTATATATAGTATTACTCCAACAGTGAATTAATTCTTTGGTTGTTTTAACTGCAGACTCTTATAGTCCAAAGAACACCTTAAACTAACTCAAACTGAGATTTAGATGTGATGCAATGATGTCAATAACACTAATTTGTCAAAATACTGTTTGTACCACTGACAGGCTCAGGATTTCTTAAGTTTAGATGTAGGTCTACATGTCTAACATATTCTTACACCCTTTAAAATCAAGAAGGCCTTGCAACTCCCATGAAGCATGAACCTGGCTGGGAACCGGTGCCATAAACACAAACATATTTAAGTAATGGGAATATTTTGCAGTTTTTTACTGGATAAAAGAGTCAGAGATGTTCTGATGTCAGCAGTTGTGATGTTGGACCAATCTTAAGACATCTCTGCACCGCCAGAAGATTATTTCCTCTTTTGTTTCTCAGGTGAAGAGTTAAGCCAACAGGAGCGAGTGTGCAGCTCTGCACATCAGGATGTTTTGATCTTTTCCTGGAAAAACTCTCCGGCACGGATGAAATTACACGTCTGCTTTCTCTACAGCCACTTGAAGAACAGAACAGAGTGTCAAAATTTACACCACCGAGCATGAGTCTGTCTTTGTTGTGGTGGCATTAAGAAACTTCGACCCACTTTTATCCCACCGAGTACAAAAACATGTATTTACACTTCCAAATTATGTGCAAGGCGGCCGGCGGTAAGTTTTGCATAAAGTTGATAAGTGCAGAGCCGATGCCGCTCGTATCGTCAACAACTTTGTACACGAGCACGTGTCCTGGCAGATCCAGGCACAGAGAGGTGTTATGGGCGCAAGCTTACACCTCCTGTATCTCGCCAACATGCTGGCACACACATAATTTCACATTCATACAAAGAAACACCCGGCATGCCAGACTGGCACTGGTGAAATCTACTTGCGTGATGATTGGGTGGGTTTGGACACACAAGACAACAAAACTTCTTCAGAATCGTCACTTTTTGCTTTAATGACAGCTTTCCACATGAGTCACAAGTTGAAAAATTAAAAGTAATAAAATAAAAACATTTAAAAATGTCACATACACACACATTTCATTCACATGGACAGATTTAATCTTCTACAATTCAAACTGACTAATTCATACATGAAAAAAAGGCTCCCAACCTGAAATGACATTCAGTCGTGACGGTCATCAGTTGTCAGTCGTTGTGTCTCGAGCTGAGCTAATGAACACGGTGCCCTGTTCATTTCAATCACACTCCTCAGGTGAGATGAGGGACTTTATTTCCTGTCATACAACCAAACTATCTGTTGCTGTAACAACCTGAAATGTAGCCAGAAGTCGCACCCAGAACCGGGGCTGAAATAACCGAGTAACAAGTCGCATCCAGTGAAATGACGCCTGTATTTTATCAAATATCCAGAAAGAAAAAGACTATTTCTTTAAATTAACGCAAACCGTAAAGAAAACTTCAGGGTGCTCCATGTTCACAAGGCCAGTCTTCGACACCGGGTGTGATGAAGTATTCTTTTTCAATTGGTGTATATTCCTAAGAAATAACCAGCCCGTAAGCCTGCATGCATAAACTTTTATTTCCTTTAGCAATGACATGTTTCTCTCTCCAAAGGTTGTTTTGCATTCAGTCTGAATGCATCTTTAGAGTCCTGCAGAGATGATAGAGCAGACAAAATGAAATAAATGAAGCTTTCACGGATTTCTTTATTTTCAAAATGATTCGACCTCAGCTGAATGGTTATTAGCAGCCTTTGAATGATGCGAAAAGAAGTTTTAAATCACCTTTGAATTAATTTAAACCTGTCGCTCCTTCAGTGGATTAGAATTTCAAAAGGCAGATGTCTTGTTCTGGAATGAACTCTTCACACCCTCAGTGGATAATCTTTTATTTCAGCTCCCTGCTTCCACCAAGAACACGTCCTTGGCAGACTCTCGGACTTCTGCGGATAGCTATGCAGGCCCCTGATAATGACTTTTCTGATATGAATAAATGACATTCGGCTCTTTCTTCTTCCCTCGCCTCCGGAGGCTATGAGTCCTGTCACAGTCCATGTCCTGGAGCACAGTCCAGGCTGTAATGAGTGCCAGCCACTGGTGACGATGTTATCGTCCAGCTCCGGGGGAGACGGCAGAGGAATAAAAACATCTAGGTCTGCGCACCTTCTACCCTCTTTCATCCTTACTGATGACTAATTAGGCCCCACAGGTGAAGGAATTACCGAGCATCTTAGGAGAAAGCAGACGGTGCTGGGAAACCTGAGGATATCCATCGAGCAGCGTCTCCTGTTTGACCTTTACCGGTTGTTGTTCTGAGTTTCACACCATCCAGGCAGCTAATTTGTCGGTAAATGGGAGAGTCGTGTATTTTTCACGTGGCGTGTTTTACTCTCATTATCTCGGCTCTTGCAAACCCTAATTAGCTTGGAAAAGGTCAGTTCACCTCTGCGGTGTTAAACAATGCAGGGATACACTTCTGGCTTAAGGCACCCACACAGGCTCTTACATAACCATACAGTATATAAATACATACACTCACACATAAACAGACACAGTGAAGTGCTGAAAGACAGCATATGTGAAATGAAAGTCCTGATTTTTAGCAGGTACATAGAAGAACAGATGCACGAGGAATAAGAAGAGCGAGAAGTAAAATTAAGTTGAGGCCACATACGTCATGCATGTGATTGGATGTTGCTGTTGGGAGCCAAACCCGTGAATGAGCTCCTGTTGGTGAAGCATGAATGAAAACAGCTGATCAGTAATCAGTTCATACACATGGGAGCAGAGCTCGGAGTGGTGGTGAATCTGGCTATCGCCATCTTGGCAGTCTTGCCTCCACCGGGTTCCCGGCTAATCCAAAAATGGGCAAAGACGCGGAGCGTGGTTGGAGGTGAGGTGGGGCTAAATGAAGCCTGGTTGCTCAAACAAGGCACCTGTGATGGCTCCCACCTGTCGAATAAAGCCGCCACGCTGCATTATGCATAACTTTTAAGCCTTAATATAATTTAAACGGGTGAGTTGGATAAAAGTCACCCTCATTACGATTTTTCTTTGCTCCAGGCTGTAAACGTGTTTATTACGGAGCCTTAGGCCCCATCAGACCAAATCAACCGAATCGCTGCAGGCTTGTGCTGCTGTGTGTTTATTTGTGCTGAACAAAACCTCTTTGAAACAAATCAGAAGATATATATTTTTCCTAAATTTCTAAATAACTAGCTTTCTTGATTCCGGCGCTCCTTCGCTCTCATTCACTGTGCATGTTGCTCAACCACTGCTCGCTCTCGGCTCTCTCAAAAGGAAATTTTGCATTTTGCAGCGCTGTCAAGAACGAGGTATAAAAGTTTTTGTCATATACATCTAAAGCAATAATCTTTCCTTACCTGACAAAACTTTAGACATTTTATTAGGAGCCACCAACTAAAACGAATTGTAAATCTTAAACCGACTGTACTTATAAGGCCTTTCTAGTCCCGTCCCCACTCAGTTTATTGACAAGCAACATCAACATTATATAATTGATTTGATTTGAATTGATTTATTTAGCACATAATTAATTACATTATCCATAAAAGATAAAACAAACGAGAAAAAGAAAAAAAGGATATTATGCACAGCGGACATGCAAGGAGGTCAGAAAAAACCCTCAAGGGGCTTGTCAAGAGAACCTCCTGAAACAATTACAGGGTATGAATAAGAATGCAAGCTACTGTATTATATAGTGCATACACAACTAAGGACAACTTCAAAAAAATAAATAAAACACAGCTGAACACATAGATCCAGGATATACACACATCAAGGTGTTATAAAAATTGAAATGGAACATTCAGTTCTTGATTACATAACATACGTTTAACAGATTTTTTAAAAAGCTGGTTGAGAGAGTTTAAGAAAATAATAATCAAGGTGCAAAAGATCCACTCACAGGGAGCAATTTGGGTTTCAGTATCTTGCCCAAGGCCCAACTTGCAGCTCCTCTTAAACCACAGCTACAGTCTTATACAGCAGTGGTGCGATCATCCCTTTATGAATGTTTTAAGTGTTTGTTGAAACTGTTTTAGGAGGTGTTGACTCAACTTTATGATCATTTTGGTGGATGTAGTTTGTAGTGTTATAACCTTCATGAAGGGGAGGATTTATTGCAGGACTGGTTTTTATTAGACAGCATTAATTTTAGCTGTGCATAATAAGCTGGAAAATAAATCTCACTGAAACTGTCTTGGTTGGTTTCTCGTCTCTTCCAACAATCATTAACTCTCATTTGGTTGAAATAAGAACATTATGGCATGACAGCTGTTTTTCCTCCCACTCGTCCTTCCATGAGTCTAAGTATTGCTTTTAAAAAATATTTTAAAACTTTAATAAAGATGCATTTTTTTTCACTTGCACAACAATGAATCCCAGCTGTAATCCAAATGTTGTTTACCCGTGTACCAGTTGCATCTCATTTTCAATCTTTGCACCTTTTCTACGCGAATGTTTCCTTTCTCATTCATTAGTTTTTCATGCATCTCCATTTGGTTGAATTTCTAAACTAATAACTCTCAAGAGTGCAAGAAATATCTTGCTGTGACAAATCAGCTGGACACATTACAACAGTGCCTTAGGGGGTAAAAAAAAATCATTAGCGTCAGACCGGAGCAGCATCCTCACTGGTGTCTTCTTTCCTGCAGGTGTATTACTGTCAAAACCTAAAGGGGTTCACATTGAGTGGATAAGACAGAGTACCTCATCCCTCTGGGCCATCTTCACAACTGAGAGCCTCTTAATTGCTGAAAGATTTCTGCATCAGGGAGACGTTTATGGACAGAAACACTGGGAACAGTTTGGTTACACCAACATCGTCCTTACAGAGGTTTAATTAAGTTATGAGACGATGGGGCACACAGGAACATAAAATTTAAATATTTATGCAATTAGGGCAATTCCTATATCCTGCAGGAGTCTAATGCCTCCTGGGTCTCATACAGTAGTTGCTATACTAACTGTCCTGGTCATGAGGGACAGTTTTATGGCAGCAGTCCACCACAGTTAGTGGGCAGAAGTGAAACAACTGACGAGCAGGAGAAGGAGCGATGAGTTTAAGAGCTCTGCAGGGTTTGTGAAAGCAAGAAAACACACACGTGGTTTCTTTTACTTTAATGAGTCATACTTGGATGGCTGCAGGATGATGAATGGTGCTATATATCAGAATCACCACCTTATCATGTGCGTGGGTTTGTGTAGAAAACATTTAGTGTCTTTTATGACTTTGGTCTCGTGCGCGTGCATCGCCTGTATGAATGACTGCGAGGTTTGAGGCCAGAAGCAGCAGCAGCAGCAGAACAAATTCATGAGGCAGTTTGTGCACGTGAATATGTGAGACTGAACGGAAATATAATGTAAAATAAAACAATACAGTAAAAAGAAATTAAAATGTGTCACGGAAACCTTTATAGATACCACGTTTGAAACAAGGAACATCTTGAAGACGTTGCTTCAGCAAATCGCGATCAGCTCGGTGCGTCTCATTTGTTGTCAAGTCCACAGGGAGTCAGTGCGGTAAATTAATGGTGTTTTCTTAAAATAGGTTTCCACGTGTGGCGGCATCGACTTTCCAGGCAATTATGACATAATGTGATGCATTTCCCCCTCCATCTTTAATAATATGTAAAGGACTGGTGACACTGCATGTACTGAAGATAATCCCTAAATCCTCTTAATGTTTTCTCTGTGACAGGAAACATAACAAGAAGCGTGGGAGTATTTCCCTACAATGAAAAGTGTAATAAGAAACCATTAGGAGCTGCTGGTGACTGTAAGACACTGCAGGGTTCATTGTCGTTCATATCTAGGCTTATAATGCCTGGATTTTGGGTCAGTCCGACATTAACTGCCTAAAGAATCTTCTGGACGATGTAAAGGCCAACTCAAGGCCAACTCACACCGGACGCGGAACAGAAGCGGCACGGTACCGCCGTGGTCACCGTAGCAAATAGAAGCCAGTCTAGTCAATGAGAGCACTCACACCGGGCGCGGCTCAGACGCGTCTGGGCGCGAGCTTTCCGTTGCATTTCTATTTTTTCTCGCGAGCCGCGGCTGAACCTTGTAAATTTTAACAGAGCACTGCGCACCAGACAGGAAACCCGACACAGAATCAACGTAATAAACTTCCGCCCCCTTTCAAAGTAAAACACAATACGCAGTTCATGTAGCTTTTTACAACTTCACATCAACGTTACGTCATGACCGGTGGCACCAGGTGATCAAAGATCGATCAAAGGGTCTCAACATGGACAATGAGAGACTGATTGTTGAAGTGGAACAACACACAATCATTTATGACACAACAGATGCTTTTTATAATCTCCTCCACGTCGGAGAAGCAAAGTCAGCTGTTTGTTGTTGTTGTTTTCTTTATGCACCGTTTGTCGCGGGGTCGGGTATGTCCAGGATTCTTGCGTGATCTCGTGATCTCGCGTCGGCTCGCTCCGCTGCCGTTCCGCCGCTGACACGCGTCCGGTGTGAGTTGACGCCGGGCAAATGACCGCGGCGCTACCGTTCCGCCTCCTGTGTGAGTCTCGTGTAACATTGAGGTCTGGGTACGGTCACCCATCAGAGGAACGTTTCTCAGCATTTTTAAATGGAGACAATGTTTTCTGGTTTTCGTCTGATGTCATCCGGCTGCCGGAAAGTGAAGTTACCTGCTAAGAACTGTAGCTGCTGTTAGCTCAGTTTGTCAGCTGTGGGCTGTGAATTCACCAAGAAGAAAGATTTTCCAGGCTCACAGAGGAAATGCTGACTGGGGACGCTAAATAAATAAAAAATACCAATTTCTAAGCAGTGTTGCTTTGATAGAGTCCTCGTTAGCATTTCACTGAAAGCCCCACTCTACCTAATTACCACCTCGCTGAGCCTTAATCTACTGGTTTGTATCACTTCTGTCTTATGAGTCACACTCTCGTACTTTTACACCAACATTATTATGAGCTGCATTAGATTTCAATTAAATATATTGGATTAGGAAGCTTGAGGAGAGGCCAAAACTCTTAACAGCTCAGACGCTCTAATCATAAGCTTCTTAGAAACTTGATTTGAGAGAGGCTCAAAGTTTGTTCTCTATCTAACAAAGATGACATCTGCATATTGAATATATGTTTTCTGATTGGTCCCGCAAACTTTACAGAGAGCAATTATCGCGTCCCTGCAACCTATCTTTATGTTGAGGCAGCAATTACAGCGTAGCATGATGAAGAGTGCGAAAGGTGGATGGCGTGTACGTGCAATCATACTTTGCTGCTTCGCACGACGCGTGCTGACCCGCGAGGTCGCCGGGCTCAGCAATCACACGTCGCGCCACTTCTCACATTTTCCAGCCGCCGAAGCAGAACAATGCTCGTGTTATGTTGCCACGAGTAGCATTGAGATGATAATGTGACAAGAAAAATACAGGCTCCTGGAGTTTGTGTGAAGCAGCTGTGACCTTTAGCTCCGTCATGTAATGCACCTGTAGGAGCCGAATCTGTAATTAACAAGTCGCCTTTTCAGCCCCGCGTGTGGATATTATAAACAACAAGAGGCCTTCATGACGTCTGGGCCTTTATTCAACTATTTGGAGTTATCAGAAGTCCCTTTTAAAACAAGAATAGAGACTGATTTTCACTTCTCAAAGTACATTACGCTGCACACCGAGTTAAATCATCCGATCGTGTTGATCGTGCCAGTAGATGATGAAGCTGGTGGGACAAACTATTTCAGTGTTCTCATCTCAAACCCTCTGAGTATTCCTTTAAACAATGTAAAATAATTAGACATAAATATTAATAACTTTCTCGGCTTCAGCAGTAACCCACATCTGATTTAAAAGACGAGTGGTACCCAGAAATGTTCGAGCTCTCTGGTGTTTATTGGTTTTTGTACAGGTTTTCTAAGGGAGGTGGCAGTACCTCAGTCCGTAGGGACTTTGCTTGGGAACCAGAAGGTGGTCGGCTAGAGGCGAGCATGGACCGCTGGAAAGGTGCCAAATCACCTCCTGCCAGGTTGTAACTGCTCCTAGGGTGCCGTTTGGTGGCTGCTCATATTTCCATCATCTTCCAACGTTGGCATTCAAAACTGAAAACTGGATTTAAAGAGTTTCCTCATTGATCAATACGATTAATCCTCTTCTTCTTTGCGGGTCTGAAATTTCGTGTATGTATCCAAAAAGACTTGGAAATGTACTACCCAGAATGCTGGGACATGGAGCCATGCAGAAATCTCAGATCCACACCTGGCCAAGAAACACAGACCCTGTTTTACCAATGAAGTTGAAATTCATTTAAAAACATGGACAAAGTCAACGTTGCAGCTCGATGCAACAAAACTGCAGCATTGATTTTGACCGTTCACCCTTTTGAACTGTAAACACGATTACTTGTTTGCTGCCACGGCTAACGATTTTAATTTGCTGCCATCTGTGCTTCCCGTGACGAGTCTGACCTCTGCTCTCTGAACCTTCACCTCCAGATAGGGGGCACTCGCTCACGCAGGTCATTTGGTACAACCATGTGGCAACATGTACACTTTGTTAAACACTTTGTACGGTGTATGTGTGTGTAATGCATTTCAGTTCTAGGAACTGTGATGACGGCAGTATTTTGCCATCCATTGTAATGCTGGTGATTCGTGTCGTTAGTTAGACTTTATTATCCTGAGGGTGAACTTCTTACGTCACATAGCAGAGACAGACAATACATTAGGTACAACCATAGACTGTATAAAACATGTACGTAGTATCCATGCACGGCTCGGTGTGGTCGCTCTGGCCGCCGCCTCTTGGCGGTCCTCTCTCTGCCACATTTCAGCTAATACACTACATTAAACTGCATGAATGGAAGAATTAGCTACAGAGACCAAAACTGTTTTGTACCGGGCTGTAAACATGTTTATTTCTGCTGTAAAGTTGGCCATTTTAACATGGGGACTTATGGAGATTTACTTGTTTTGTAATCACCCTCAAGTCACTGCAGGTTTTGGTCTTTTTGGTTTCACTGCAGAGACAGAGCTCAACACAACAAGCAAAACAAATGAAAACGAGACCTCATGCTGTCAAAACATTTTTTAAATATGTTGGCACTGAGTGTAATTCATGTTTTTGACAATATAATTACTTTGGGAAGAAATGCAGACTAGTCCAAAAGCTTAAAACTGAGGAGGATCACCGTTGTGCTCAGCTAAAGGCTCTTAACATTTGATGCAGTTGTGTTAACTCGGCTGCAAAGCACGAGATCCGAGCGGACCACGCGTTTACAGATATGACGTACGGCTCGACGGCTTTTTACACACGTTCGCTGTGATTTACTGTAAGTGCAAAGCTTTGCCTAAAAATAGCAGCAAACAGCAAAGAGCAGCGGCGGTGTCACAGAACTAAACTGTGAAACTGTATGTGCCACTGAAAGGTGCCAATACTGTGTGTTGATTGGTTCATGTGTAGATACGCTGCTGTATGAGTCAAATGAACTGCGGGAGACTGAAATGTCATTTCGTTATAATAACCACCTAACTGCTGTTGTTCTTCTATTTATTGTATATACTTTATTTTAAAAATTTGCCTTTACTTTTTATATTAGAAATATCTATCTATCTATCTTTTACATGTGCTGTAATGACAATAAAACTCCTTGAATCCTTGAATCCTAACCAATACGTAAGTGTTAGAAAATTGGGATGAATACACAAACTAAACTTAAAAAGGAAGTCTTAAAGACTTTTGTGGAATAAACCACCTAGAATATGAAATGCTGAGATGTATTTGTTACACAATAAAGTTTACTGTGCCTCCCACACTGTCTGATTGAAAAGTGATCTCTGGAAAAGGAACAACACTAAACTTATCGCAAAATCTATTGTGCGTCAGCAACTGCTACTTAAGTCATCAAGCAGCTGCATGTGAAGATCTGAGAAAAGAAAAAAACTCTTTGTTACCAAACGGCAGCGACGCACAATATGGCTCGACGAGTGAGTCAGCAGTTTGTGTGCTGACAAAGTACCCTGCAATAAAAAGGCCATAATCAAGTTCAGAGGAACTTTGCTGTGGATTTGGCAGGTTGTCCCGACTCTGGGGAGGGAACAAGGGCGCCTGGTTGGATCCATCTGTCTCTGGATTGGGTCATTGAGGGAAAGATGGTGGAGAAGCTGACAGGAAAGGAGGCATGGGGCCTTTACTGGCTGCCAATTTGGCTGAACACAGCAGCTCCGGAGAGAAACACATCTGTGTATCCATGTGGTGGTTTTTACCCCGTTACATGACACAGAGGAAGGTGATCAAGAGTGTTCAGTGTTTAACATCTCCGGTCTGGTTCAGTTCTTGGAAGTGGAAAAACCCCCCGAAACAATCTTGTTGCGCTGCATCAGGATACAAGCAAAGCATTTTGAATATTAAATATGGATGAGATGATTAATGCATATGCTCGCTGTTTTCTGAGCGAGGGCTGCATTAATTAACCCCCACCTCCGTTAGCGAGTGTATTGGCTGCTGGTGGGTGTTGAGCTGCAGATGGCAGGGGAGCCTTCGGGAATTCGATGCCAGCTATTTGGAGCTGCTGCGTCGGCGAGGTTTGCGCTTCCACTGTGTTCCCAGGTCTTTGTGAGAGCTTGTAAGTTTTCACAGGAAGCCAACAAACAGGTGCTAAATATAAAGAGCAAAGCAAAGTCTTGAAAAGTTTCGGTGCATGGATTCGTGTAGCTGTTGCATCTTCAGTGAAGCCGTGACTGTCCAAAGGTCCAGATGGCTTCGATCCTCAGGGTTAGCCAAGGAAACTATCTGTTGAACAGACACTGCTGTGATACAGGAGGGCTAGATTTAGGAACCACAACAATCATTATATATATATTCGTTGTGAGCAGCAATGGAATGACATTTTAATCAGTGTTTGATAGATAAACATGCTTATGAGATAAATCCAGAAATAAATTAATGTTTTGCAGCCTGTTGTTTTTCCTCCTTGTGAGTGATTGTGATCATCTTTATGGAGTAGTTTAGAGTTTTCCTCCTTTGGAGTGTTCTTGCTTTTCCTAGTTTAGGCCGTTTTCATAGCCTCACTCTGTTGAGGGATTTTTGTTATTAATAAATAAGCTCATTTGACACCTCTGCAATTGAGTCCTGTTTTGAGTCCGGCCTGACAACGAGCTTTGGACCATTGAGGAGAGCCCTCCCTCCTAAAGTGTATGAACTGCTACAAGAACCAGACCTCCATCCTCATGGATGTAGACACAAAGCAAAAGCCTTATCCGAACAGGACTAGTGTTCTTCTGGAGACCTCATGGATCATGTTAGCAACCTGTCATCTCTCATTTGGAGTCATTTATGTTATTTAGAGACAAGGAGGCTGACATGGTAAATCCAGGAGGTTCATCTCACTACACGGCATGGAGACCCATTTGACCAGATGGATAACAGCATGCAATGAAGAAACCTTTGTGAACATTTTCCAAAATGATGTGGTTGTGCACTATTTGATCTAATTGCTTTTGGTAGCGCAGTTCATTCCCACACAGCAATTAAACCGAGTGTCTCTTTGTGAGTTTAATGTCACTAAATTCGAGTAAAATCACATCCTGTACCAAAGTGCTGCACAAACACATGTGTGGGGTGTGATTTCTGAATCACTTGAGGTCCCGTGCGAAAAGGACTATAGACAGTGAGTGAGAAGGCTGCTTTGTCGGAGAGAGAGCTCCTCCAGGTTCTGTTAAATATGGAACAGGGACACCCACTAATCACCGGATCAGGAGCATCCGAGAGAGGAGAGGAGAGGGAGGAGAGAGTAACAGTATGGGATGTATGAAAGGGTTTGAAAAAGAGCCACGGTACGTCATTAAGATAAAACAGGTTTTGTTGTGTGCATATGCAGCGATCAACATGTTGCAGTCATATCTAGTTTTTCTTCAGGCTTTGTATTCTTTTTCTTTCGACTGCTTTTCCAGCCTTTGCAGTAGCTCGTCGCCTTTTGTTATACCAACTGAAGAAATCCCCAGGACGCAAACGGCTGCGTTCTTTTTCTGTTCCAAGATCTTCAAGCACAAAGAGCAGCATTTCTCTTTTCTGCAATTCGTGGTCAGCGACCCCCCCCCGTAAGAAGCAAAGAAAGAGGTTCCTGCTCCTTTCCAAGGCTTGTTGTACATCAGTGGTTCTGGTACTTGAGCAGAGAGCTGCAGTAATGTGAGGCTCCACTTCCAAAAAACCCAACACAGTGCAGCTTTACATCTGAGGCTCCATTTACAGAACCTGATCTTTCTTCCAGTCTCTTTTCACCATTACATTTCCGTTTGATATTTTGCCTTGTATAAAGTTTGGGATGTTTGCATCAATGTTGTTGTTCTGTCCCTGGAAACTGGTCAGAGGAGGTGCATGCACTTCTTGTGGTTCCTTGTGGGTGGATGATGTTTGACCTCTGTCAATCTTCTCATATAAAAAGCTGTTCAATAGCTTGCTCAGCCAACGAAAGCACTGATTAGAATTGCAGCATGACCCCGAGGAAACCGTTTCTCTTGCCGACATGAGGTCTCTGTTAAAAGGCTACATTAACCTTCATCTGAATCAACCTCATCTCATAGAAAGTATGTTTATATATTGCTAATTTGTATTCCCAGTTGTGTTTTGATTGGAGACACAATTGCTGCCTAGTAAAGTTGTTTCTACAGAAGTTGTAAGGAAGCAGTCACAGCCGATTGGTAAGTCAGAAGAAGCCAGGAATCGAGATGAGGACTGTCACCCAAGTATGCACCTCAGAAAAGTTTCTCTTTTGGGTAGTGACGTTAGATTTGAATTGTTTTCGGGTAAAGCACATGATGTTGAGGCTTGAGTGTTTGAGTCATGCATGTTGTCCATCCAGAAGTTAAATTTAGTTTGTTGCAGAAGTTCTTGAAGATGCTTAACAAAGACAGCTCCTGAACCTAGATAAGTTCCAAAAACCCTATTTAACACGGATGTGTCCATGCATGATCAGTTTCTGTGCAAATAAACTAATTTTAAAAGAATTTCCATGGCAAGTTGTGAGTAAACATTGTAGAAAAATATTTTGCAAAAACAATCGAAGTATTGCAGAAGAGTCTGCAGGCGTGCTGGTCGTGCTGTACTGGAAAAGCACTGTAGAGGGTTTTTCTTTGTTCTAGTCTGTTCCAGGACCAGCAGGCTCGGGAACAGCTTCTTCCCCTCGGCTGTCACCTTCATGAACTCTGCACCTCGTCAGTAATAGCCCCATCCCTGGATACCCACCACCACCACCACCACCTTCTTCCAGTGACTGAACATTTGCACTGCACTGTCTCTGCCTCATTGAACACTTAACATTTGCACAGCGACCGCCTCGGCCTCGCTGCTGGCTGCCACACTACTGTACTCACTTATGCCTACACTATACATGCTTCCACATACCCACACATATTTATACTGCTGCCCGTACTGCAAATATCTGATCTATAGTGTACACTATATTCATTAACTGTATATACATACACTTTACTGACCTTCTGTTACGACCATATATAAGGGCATAAAAAGTAGTAACATAAAACCAGATTTTAAGGTTAATATACAAAAAGAAGAGATTAAGATTGTTTTTAAACAAAAGGAGGTGAGGCAAAAGGGAACTAAGGGCGAGCGAGTGCTGTTAAACGAACAAACAAATATAACAAACTCTACAACTCTAACAGAGCCTATAATATTCTAACTAGAAAACCAAAACGAGAAAGAAAAACCCTCACTAAGTCTAACACTAAATAACAAAATACACATCCAGAACAGCCCCCCTGAATTAATGAGTCCAACAGAAATAGTCTACGTGTGATCAGTACGATAAACTAACTAAACCCAGCCCCAGTACCAACACCAAACGAAACCTCCTCAAAAACACGAGTTAACCTACGTTAACATTCACAAATTCAACTAACTAGCCACCACCATGCTCAGACGGCTCGAGTTTAAATGCCCGTGGTGCTGTGGTGCTGGGCCCTCTCATTGGCGGCGTGGAAAGGATGCCGCACCAATCCTGGCCCTGCACAGCTCACGAATGTTTTGTTCGTGCCTCCTACAGTTGGGGCCAACCAGGGACTGGCAATCACACACATGCATTTACCTATAGGGGAAAACACACACGGCGGGGCGAAACGGCAGAGCGGGTCGTCCACTAATCAGATAATCGGCGGTTCGATCCCCGGCTCCTCCGGTCTGGATGCCGAAGTGTCCTTGGGCAAGATACTGAACCCCAAGTTGCTCCCGCATATGAATGTGTATGAATGCTTAGATCCTAAAACTGATGAGCAGTTGGCACCTTGCACGGTAGCCAATGCCATCAGTGTATGAATGTGTGTGAATGTGACATGTAGTGTAGAGCGCTTTGAGTGGTCGGAAGACTAAAAAGGCGCTATATAAGTACAGTTCATTAACCTTCGCACTTCTAACATACTAATGTCAGATCATATTCACAACCAATTGGATGTTGTGGTGATTAACTGCAGCTCCCGCTGTGGAACAATCATAAAAACAAAGATTTGTGTTTTTCTTTCTCTTGAACAAACAAAAAAGCATTTTGGTATCAGCATGCCAGACACAGACACTGAAGCTAGATACATGAAATAAACCAAACCAGCACACACACAGCACAGTCCATGAACTCTGCTTGGTTTCAGTGATGCGATGTCCAACTGACTGTGCAGCAGTTTGACCGGTCTGATTGGCAAATTGGCCACAGCAGCATGTCATGTTGCATTTCTCTAAAAAAAAGCTGATTCTGTTTCAGCTTCTCTGTCGCAGATCGCTGCGCTTTTTGTTCCCAGCCTACTTACCTCCAGTTAAACGAATGGAAAGGTCTACCTTTGCATCGCAGTGCCTGATATAGTCTGAAATGGTCGAATGAAGTTGTTGAGAGGCTTCCATAAAACCTAAAATGTCAACCACGCTCGACGCTACAAGAAAAGTCAGGCCTAAGGTCAGAATCCATCCTCCTGTGTCATAAGTGTACAAAATATCATTGAAATACTTCCAGGAGCTGGATTTTATTTCTTGCAAACTACTGTAAAACACATTTTTTAGATGACAGTATTGTAGTAAATATGTCAAACGCTATAGAGCTTAGTTAGTGTTAAAGATACTCTGGCAACTTGTGACCAACACTAATTACTCTCTCATTGAGCGCAGCATTTATCCATAATAAAAGATAATTAACATTATCTTGGAGTGTGTCTCCTACAGCGCACAGATCAAGCCTCTATTGTTCCGTTCCTCGTTTTCTGTGAGAACAAAATCCTCGTCAGCCGCAAACTGTGATTCACAAGCTGGGTGGTCTGACAAAATGAAGGGAAACATCTCCCAGCATTGTGTTGCTGGGCAGAATGCAATTAGAGACTAGGATGCTGAACATAATTAGGTGTGACACATGTTAATAGCCTTTCATTTAGACAAATTTGGATCTACAGTGTAAAGCTGGATGAGCGGGCCGAAACGGGAGTGGATGCTCTTGGAAAAAACAACAAGTCATTATGTTGCGGTGTGAGCGCCGGCTGCCAGGCGCGTAAAGTCAGCCGCCAAAATAAAAAAGGAGCCTGATTGCTCCCTCGCAAACATATGAAGCACACTTTTATCAGCTGCACCTGCATCTCCGTCACGGCTCTTTGGAAACTGCATTTGAAGCTATGAATTACCGCTATTCTTTGTGGCCATGAAACTAGCTAGAGGTTTGATGAATGATGCATGGCTTTTTTAGAATAAACTGCAGAGGCATCTAGAGAGAGTCAACCATAAGAGGAAATTATGTCAGCGTAGAAAAGCTTTTCAATTGAACGCTGCTGCAAACGGAGGACAGAACGTTTGAAGGCGGCCGATGAGCTTTCATCCACGAACACAAAAAAACAACAACCGAACAAGCAAAATAAAGAACACATCTGTAATGTATGCGGAGAAAAACACAGCAGAGAAAATATTCTGCTTTGACAACAGGTTTAAAGAAAAAAGAAAGAACTACTGATGCAAGCAGAAAAAACCTGGAGAGAACATATAGAGCTGAACGTGTGCAGCTGCATGAGAGTCACGCTGTAACCTCGATTCATCTCCATTCACACCGTGCTGGAAAATTATGTGTCAGATACACTGAAGCTCCCTGACATCGGCCACACAGGGAACGTCTGTATAGAGATGTTCCCCTCCTATACTCTTATATCTGCTGGATTTCATAGACATTACAACTGTTGCTCTATCCATAGGAGGAAAGCTGATGTGATTAGATAAAGTTGGAGCCCATTGCAAACCCCAAAGGCAAAGGAGATGTAAGATGGAGAGAAAATGTGAAGAGGAGGCTGAAATAAATAAATTTAAGGCAAGGCAAGTTTATTTGAATAGCACAATTCGTACACAAGGCAATTCATAGTGGTTTACAGAGGCAAGGAAAAACATTGGAAATTAAGACAAGCAATAGAAATAAAAAAAGAGAAGAAAATTTAATTTAAAAACATCAGAATTTCATTTAAAAATCATTAAAACAGCAAATTTGAAAACTGGGTTATGATTAAAAATTCTTTAAGCACGTGAAAAGAGAAATGTTTTTAACCTGGAAGTCTCAAGAAGGAAGTCTTAAGTCTCAATAACAAGAGATCCATGTGCTTAGAAAGTTTGTTTCTTTTGGATTTATAGAATTATTTGACAAGATTTAATTGTGCCTCTTATTTATTGTTTTTGTTGCTTTTACATGTTCGAAATAAAAATTCTCAAATCTCTTGTCCAAACATTGCAGTGATAGAACCATACCACTAAAATTTATGTGGCATGTCAGCGATTTATTTAAATAATTTGTATAACAGGAGTATTTTTGCAAAACAAAAAACAAATGTTATATTTTCTTCCATTACTGTTTTGTAAAAAATAAAGATATTTCTGTTTGTTTTAATGTATTAATGGGAGGTAGAGTGATCATGAATGTATTACGTAACCATGAGAACCATCCAGAGCCGATACTTCACGCGTTTAATGTTTTCTAATGTCACTCGGATGAATCGTATTTAAGCAACCAGTGTTTAAGATTTAGTGACATCTAGTGGTGTAGTTGCTCATTTCATTTACTGTAGTAACATGGAAGACCTGTGACGTCTGTAGATATAAAGCCTCATTCTAAAAAGGTAACTAATAGGAAAGGAAAGCTCAAGATTATAAAAAGGTTTCAGATGATATCAAATGTAGTAAAATCAAATGTAACAATTTAAGAAACTTACAGAATAAATAAATTTCTCTGGATGGAGCCACTAAATGTAAACCGGGATAAGATACCTCTCTGATGAGACCAAAATAGTTTCATAAGTAAACAGAAGCTGTATTATTTATAGTTTTTTGTAAGTGAGTCGTGACCAATTATGTCTGTTTACTTTCACATGAAAGTTTCGGGGTATATTTTGGGGAGGATAATTAGTGGATGTCAAGGCACGTTTCAATAAAAATGTGCACGACGTGTAATCATCTTTTTCTGGAGAGAGTCGCCTCCCCCACATGGTTTAATGTATGACAAATATCTGTGTCCAACCCTCCACAGCTCCAACACATCTCCACACATTTGTTGATCAGTTCTAAGAGGCATCGCTAATTGAATATTATGAGTTTTGGGCACTACCCCCTAAAGTGCTAATGTGCTGACATAATCAGGTTCTCACCACACAGTCCCCTGAGTATGATGCAGGGATGGAGGCCAATTTTTTCACTGCCTCCCTCTCTGCACATGAAAAACTGAGGCAGACTTTTATTGCCGTATATCACAGTGCGTCTAAAAATAACTCCGTCTAACAGCTGCTGTTTTCTACCTGTGAGAAAGTTCTGTTTGGAGTTTTGTGTTGTAGATCCACAAGGAGAGCTCTAAAAAAAAAAAAAAAGATATAAAATATTCATATAAAACTTCACTTGTGGGCCATGTGGGAGAGATTTAAGTCACTTTAAAACAACTTTCTGCTCCGACTTGAAACTAATGTCAAACTTTTGGGAGAATACTGCATTTTATACCCATGTATAACTTTAAGTCCGTCAAAACAAGGTAAGAAAGAGATTCGAAAAATAAGTCACGGCTGCATCACTGTTTTAGTCCGTTCTCCATGCAACTTCAACGGTCACGTCTGGGCCTGGTGGCAGTCGGGGGTTAGGAACAGCACATGAATGTGAGGGTGATCTTGCTGCGACATCGGTCACCCCGCTGTTCTCTTGCTTCCTTCCAAAGCTCCACGCTCAGGTGGAAGAGGAGGAGGTCACCCCGGTGGATGACCATCCATCAGTGAACTAGTAGCTGCACTCCCCTGCTAGGACTTCCAAAACAAGGTGACAAACAAACACAAAAACACTGAAATACAGACATAACCTTCTGTTCATGTGAGGCTTAAAACAGCTACAGGTAAAAGCTGTTTCGCATACAGGTGGTCTGAAGAACACTGACAGGAAAAGCTTGTCAGGCAGGACTCAGACGCAGAGGTGGCTGGGAGCTGTTTTATTCCAACCAAAAATCCCTCGACAGAGTGAGGCTATGAAAACGGCCTAAACTAGGGAAAACAAAATCACTCATACGAGGAAAAATAACCAAAACAACACTTGAGCTATAATGCTATGGACAAAGAAACAAGGCTTGGGCGATCGCTACGAAAGACGAAACACTTTGGCACGGGAGAAGGACACACACACACACACACACACACACACACACGGCGGGGATGACAATCAGACCCATGAGGAAGGGCAAGTGACCTGAAACGAGAGGACAAGGTAAATATCAAAATAAAACAGGAAATGACAAGACAGGACAAAACCCAACTTGACAAAGCTACTGTACGGCCAAACCTTGAAGTGTCTCTGCTGCTTAACAGAAGACAGAGGTAACAAACAGTTGAGGCTTGTTCACGAGCCACAAAACAGTTTTGAAAATATTCCCTCTCCCCTAAATGTTTCTGTTGCATCTCTCCAATTAGCTCTCCAGTCTCTCTCGTGATGGATACTGTTCTGTTGCACTAATGATGCTGTTGTAATTCCTGCTGGTCCAATCCAGGTCCCAGATTTACTTACAGCCCCTTAAAGGCAGCATCCATACTGTATTTACAGCCGGAGCCAGGAGGGGGGAGAACAATGCATCACAGCGCTCATGTGTTAAACCCACTGGACTGAATCTATGAAGCAGACGTTACGTTTCTTTCATGCAGGCTGCTCTGCATTGAGAATTACAAACTGATTGTTTCTCGCCTTTGTTCACCAGTGAATTCATTTACAGGGAGCATATCGGACAACATTTAACCTGCAGCAATGATTTAAATCAGATTTTTTAATTCCTACACTTCCTGAAAGAAGATATCCGTACCTCACTTTAATTCAGATATATTCCCTGCTGAATTCCCTCTATTGAACATGTTTACTGCAGCTCTGTGGTGGCCTCCTGTCGATTTTACAGCCCCTATAATCAATATGTTTAAATTAACAATGGATCATAGCATTATCACTCGGCTCTGCAGGTCCCCTCAGCTGCATGAGCTCTCTGCTCATTGTTGTTCATTCGTGTTTTCAGCCACAGCTCCTAAAACTCACGGTACACTTTCTGCCCAGCACCAAACAGACAGCAAGAGATGATCTGGTGAGCATAAACATGCGGACAGTGTTACAAGTATAAATCCACTGTGATGTGACCTATTGATCAATTTAAAGCCCCAAGTTTGGATAAACACTCAAGAATGTTTCTTGAAATATGAAATGCAATAAGAGAATCTTGATATTTGATCAGTACTAGTTTGATCTGAGTTTTGTGAGCCTGGTTTGCATTGGTATACGCCCTAAAGTGAAGTGATTCACAAAATGAGAGCATAACTTCATGAGGAAACTGTTCAGAGATACTTCAAGTGAGAAGTAGGCACATTTTCCCTGTAAGACTCAACACAAACTGACTTGTTTTAGCAGCCGATAGAGCTGATTGCTGACTTTTGACACTTCAGACACAAATATTACATTACATTACATTTAGCAGACGCTTTTATCCAAAGCGACTTACAGAGGAGTGAAGCAGCTTACAGGGAAGCATTATCGAAAGAGTTTTTTTAAAGGTAGAAAGGGATGTTGCTGTTCTTGGAGCCGTTGGTAGGTCATTCCACCATTTGGGGACGACCACAGAGAAGAGTTTAGAGTGACCTCGCTTTGCGAGAGGCGATGGTACGACTAGACGGTTTAGCAGCCGATGGAGCTGATTGTTGGCTTTTGACACTACAGACACAAATATGTGGAGCAAGAAGCAAGATGAAGTTAAAAAGGGGTTTAAAACTAAGACAGAGCTCAGTAACCTGCAAACAAAACAATCAGGGAGCCGACAGGACGGAGTCATGGATGGACAGACACACTGCAGATCACAACAGACAATGAGGGAGGGGGGATGGTTCAGATAATGAGTGACTAATGAGGGAATGAAGAACAGATGTGCAGGTGGATTTTCATGTTATTTCAGGTGAGATGGTGGGAAACACGATCAGCTTATCACGATCAGCTGGTCACGATCAGGTCATCAGCAGCCTGTCTCTCCTCTTTTGCTGGATTCATTCATCATCAGCTCCCTGTGTGCTCCCAGACACTTTTGTGACTCATTCCGTTTTGTTTGTTCACTTCAGAGACCTGTTACGTATCTGGGAGTCTGAAACTTCAGACAATGTGAAAAAAAAGTGTCGCTCCCACACTGTCTGACTGATCTTCATAAAGTGCAGCGACGCCACAGAAATAACCGTGCATGGAGAAGTTAAATATCAAAGAGCTTTGTCGAGTCGTCGCCTCGCGTTACAGCAGGAAAGTCTCAGAAAAGATGCAGTAAAATTAGAAGGAGGCGCAAGAGAAGCGACAAACAAACTTCTTCGGCCAATCCTTTTGATTCCGGAGAGCTCGCTTTATGTGAAACAGGAAAAAATGGATCCTCTAATTATCAACGAAACACAGTGGGACTGCTTTCTTCACGCTGGTTGACATTTTGATTTGAGAGGAAATAATGAAAGCAATCAGAAGCTCATGCCGGCTCTCCCGCTGGGCTCGCGGCCCATTCGTGGCATGTTTACCCATAGGCTGTGAAGACCTCCGTGTTTCTGTTTGGCTTCTTGTCCAGGCTCTCAGGCTCTGTCACCGTCACTACGATAAAAAGGCGGCAGACCGCGTGCGAAAGGTCGTATCAGCCGGAGCTCTGCATGTGTCTGTTGTTAGTGTTGTAAGTGTTGGCGTTAAATGATGTCTCAGCAGGACATCGGATCGACCTTCAGCCAGTTATTCACCTATTAAACTGTTTTATTAATGCTGTTATTTTGCATAGTTTGTATCTGTCTTTGTTTCCCCTACAGATACCTTATGCGTCTATAGGTACTCAGGTGAATCATGGACCTGGCAGCGAGCCTTCGGAACAGAGAGCCAACATGATTTCTGTTCTTTGTTTGCTCGCCAACAGATAAACAAACCACCAGAGAAACATTCTTCTTGATGAACAATGAGCCTCTTTATGCTGCATACGGTGTAGCTCAGAGGTGCATCAGTGGCTTTTTGATTTCAGTTTTTCTGATCTGGATTATGGACGGCAGCTAATCCGTCTTTATTATATGTGATACCTGGATTTTTCTCAGTGTGAGCCATTGATTATGACATCATGTAGACACAGTAATAGACTCCAAACCTGGTTAAGATTCAGAGGCTCATTAAGGCGGACTCATATTCTAGCAGCCTGTGTTTCATAAAGGGCACTTTGTTGTGTTTTATCTACTAGAGTTGCATGCAGGGAGCTTCTGCTTTTTAAAATCGCGCCTACGTTAAAAATCAGCTCAGCTCAAACCTTTAACATATCCTGTGGTGTTGCACAGTTGCATGTTGTGACTTCTTGAGGCCTAACAGACATTTCAAATGGATTTTCTGTGTCACAGCAAATGTTTTGAATATATTTAAACCTGACATTTTCCATCAAGGCTGATCAGTGTTGAACCAAGGGACATGCATTCACTACAGCCAATCATCTGATTTCATCTCGCTGCATCACTGGGCCTGCTGGATGTCGTTCCTGACACAACCGTCCCCACTTATCCAAGCTGTGGACCGGCTATTGGGAAGGCTTGTGCGTCCCCGGTGGCTGTCTTGTTGTGGAGAAAACCTTCCAGAACGCAATGAAATAACAACACGGAGACAGCTGCTTGCGAATCCGAACATTTTTACGTCATTCTTACATCACTGTTACATAGTAAAATCACCAGATCTGGACCCAACCGTCCTGTACTTTCTTATAATCATATGTCTGTGTTCTGAGCATCATGTGTTTCTCTATGTGTTTCCCATGAGCATGCATGGTGTGTGTGTGTGCCCCAAAACAGACTGGCTGAATGAGATCTGGTGGCAGAGAAACATTCAATACTGTCTTAGCTGTGTAATCTGTGTGTTTGTGCATTACGTGTGCATGTGTGTGCCTTTATCATGTCAAAAGTCCATATGTGTCACCACAGTCTCACCCAAGGACACTTCAACATGTGTGCAGGAGGAGGTGGGAGCGAACCCCTAACTCCTGTGATCAGTGGACAACCCGCTCCATCACTTGCACCACATCCAGTGCACATGTATATTTTCCATCGCCTGGAGAAACAAGCAAAAACATGAGCAGCCCAACACACAGCAAAATGTTCTTTAGTCGGTACCCATATATTTCTACGATGGCAGGAGCCTTTATGGTGTAACTGTGTGACTGAGCTGAGCTGTGTTATAAAACCAAAGGTCCAAAGAAGAAGTGTTCCTATAATATTTCCAAATTCTTGATAACCCCATGTGCTGAACACACGGCCAGTACCGGCAGCCGGTCGCAGAGCGCAAATGATGCATGTTTGCTTCAATAGCGGCACGTCGGGCCAATCAATCACATGCACACTCTGAGAGGCTTTTACCGCACTGGCATGTACACACAGAAGCTGAAAAATAAAAAATAAACTAGCACTAATGGGAATTTCCTCATGTGTTCAAAGCGACACGCGGATACCTGCGAGGCTGTCCACATGAAAAGGAAACCAATCACTCACTGAGTGAGATAACACGGCAGATAGGACACTCACGGCTGTGATTATTTCCACCGGAGACGTTGCTGCTCAGTTCCATGTTGAGTGATGCGTAAACTGATATGAGATACTGTTTGAGGTGTCGACAGATGGAGGTTCTTTGTTTGGCATCAACGCGAAGATATGAAATCCAGCTCTTTCCAATACCTGCCATAATACAGATGATAGTATATTGCAGTATATTGCACCAAATGCCTGCCTGCAACATAACATGTTGGATTATTTATTTCATGGACAGTATTGCCGTAATCTTCACCACTGTAAAAAAAAAAAAAAAGCATGTCTTATCACTAACTCGCTCCGAAACGTAATCCTCATCGAGTCGAGGATAATTTTCCTTTCGATGCTATCACCAAATAGTTAAAGGATTAAATGTTCAAATCATTGCTGTGCTGGGTTAGTCTGTTGTAATTACACCATATGTTTGTGTGTGTGTTCGGGCACAGAAAGACTTGGAGTGCAGCCCACACGTCAGACAATGTGATTCTTCACCGAATCCACGATCGCAAAAACAGGGCCAGCGCGGAAAAGAAAGACTTGAAAGGGGCCGTGAAGGGCTGAACGTCGTTGGAGGGGAGAACCGCCAGAGAATGAACCTGTCAAGTGGAACTAAGCTCCCAAAACATGATACATTGACACGTCGGGAAACTTGTGAATCCGAGCCAATTCAATTATGATTAAGAAGCCAGCGCCATTAGTTTACATCAGAGTGGGAGCAGATGATTAATGTGCAGCCATGTTTGCAGTCACACATGCAGTGGGAGTGCCTACACACTCGTTAATTTGAGGATATTACTACCGTAATCTACTTAAAGCTCAGTTTTATAACAAACACTTGGCATTTAATGTTTGCATGGGGATTTCTGGTGGTGCTGGAAGAGCAGAAAACGCTGCGAGCAGACACTTTCCTCACCGTTCTTTTGTTCATTTATTTGGCTTTGTTTCATCTGCACGGCCATGCTAATGCTGCTAAATGTTAACTACCCAGCTCTTCTGTTTATTCCAAACAAACCATTTCTGTTGCTGCTGGAATCTAAATGCAGGCCATCACTTCTATGATCTCTCAGGGCAGAACTAACAGACATTAACATCTCTGTTTACACATGCAGCCTCCATCATGCCTCTCATAAGCTTTTCAAGCTCGCAGGCACATTTAGTGTCAAGCACTAATGTACATACTCCACTCTGGTTGGACTGTTATTTTCTCCCGTCGCCTCCATTAGTGCACGACGAGGTAGTTAATTTTGTTCTTTTGCATAGTTGAGTCGGAGGTGAAGACAAGTCTGTCTCGAGGTTGTTGACTCCGGTGCACATCAGAGGACTTACAGGTGAAGGGTTTATGCAGTCTCCAATCTTTATCCCAGACACAGGGAAACATAGAACTCATCTATTATCATCTGATGAGGAAGCTACGTTAGCTGGCCATGAACATTAACTTCTCAGCCATGTTGTGGAGGGGGGGTGTGGTGCATCGGCTGCAGGAGAGAGGTGTGGAGAGAGCTCAGGAGAGCAGCGCCAGGTGAGAGTGATTAGCACACCTGTAGCCAACTGTCTAATCACTCTCCCTCTTTTACAACACAGTAGCTGGAGGAAGAGCAGTACGGGCAGACACAGCAGACGGCAGCAAGAGGCCTGCAAACGGCTGCAGAGTGTGTTGTTTGTGGCATGCGCCGACATCAATAAATAAATCCCTTGAAAAACAGGCTTTGGACGTGAGCGTGTCACACATATCTGAAAATATTTTTTTTAATTTAATAATTCTTTTTTTTACACTGACTGCATACAAGAAGAGCTATCAGGCTCAAAGTACTAATTGGCTCGCAAATTATTTGTTTAACTTTTGTTTTCTAAAGAAAAATGCAAACAACCTATAATAAATTGTCGCAGAATAATATGTGAAAATGATGACATAATCTTGCATGAAGGTGAACATCTCCAGGTTTTACTGCTTGGCAACTTTTGAGTCTTGGATTGTGGGAAGACGTGCCATATTTAGAGGCTAAATTCACAATGAACTGCCGCCCATCGCACCTTTATTGTGTTAAAATTCACAATTGGGTTCATTAGATTAGGTCAATATTTTAATGACTTGAGACTGTTGATTTTTCCCACGAAGATTCCTGTGATTTGTTGAAATGCATTAAACAACAAATGGCTTCTGACATCTACACATCTACACAGTTTTGTCTATTAGAAGCAAGGATGGAGGAAGACATTGTTACAGCACCATGAAACCTTGTAGGAAGAATACCGGGTGTATAACCGAGTCCGCAAAGTGTTTGTGTCCATTGGTTCTTGTTAGGTCCAGGTAGGTACGTTAGCTCAGACAACACTTATATATGTAGAAGTGATTTGTTGTTTCATTTGGAGATCGTGTTCACTGATTTAGTATGCGAGCACTCACTCACTCATCACAGCAGGGATTTGACCAAACACTAGTGTATATGTAATGTAATGTAATAAATGCCGCCACCTCCTGAGACATATAAAGTAAAAAATGAAAGTTCACGATTTAATATAGGAACTTCTTTGTTCAACAGCTGCTCAGGTGCAGCGGCACAGCGGTCAGCAGTGCTGTACACCGGGCGGCTTTAATTACATGAATGTACAGCAGGGCTGTAAAAGAGCTGAAAGGAGCACGCTCAGCGAACCTTCCCTCGCAGAGGATAATAACACTCTGTAATGTTAAATGCAGAGCAGTCAGCATGAAAGAAACAAATTTGTTTAATGCGCTCTTCTTCTATTCCATCATTCCCCATTGGTTTAAAGGGGCAGCTCAGTGCAAGCTACACAACTTGCTCTCCACCGGCAGACTCCACCTCATGCTGCTGCTGTAAATGAGAGCTTTTAAAAAATGAGCACCACATCTCCTACATGAGTCAGCTTTGATTTGTTCAGGGTTTTTTGGTCATAAATTATACGTCATGTGTTATATGTACTGGGGTGGAGATGGATAATATCTGACTATCCTTAATAAATGAATTTGAAGGACTCGAGGAAAAGAGCCAACAGATTATTCACTTCACTGCCAAAGACGCCTTCTAAAAATGGGTCAAAAGCTCCAGAACAAGCAAGTGCTGAGAGAGACAGAGACTCTGTGCTGCTGTTTCCAAGACCAAGAATGAAATGTCAAGCTCACCAGTCACTGAATTCTTAGCGTGAGCTGCTCATTAAAACTTGAACTGTGTCCGTGTTCAGCAGTACATACTAAACAGGTCGTAGTCCACAGACATAAATAACAATATGTTGTTGTCCAATGAATGTATGTTCTTCCATGTATCTCCAATGTTGGTGATTTGATATTTATTATATGATGTATTTCTTCCTTTATGGGTTGAGGAAATACTCCTACCTCTCTGGCTTTGGTGAAATAAACCATTTAATACCTATTAAATTACATGCATTGCATTTTCACAGGACAGTAATGCAAATTACATAAAGATTTAAGCATGCATACTAGTGCTGTGTATTACAGAGGAGGTGCTCACATCTGCAAAATCTAAATTGCAGATTCATTTAACCACAAAAAATCATTGAGGGCATCCCCTCGTTTTAGATCAGTACAAAAGAAAACACTAAAAATGGCTGTGCAGGTTGTTTCTTGTTCATCTGCGTCCAGAATGGTGAAACGCATCAAATCCTTATTTCTGTATATCATATATCGTATACTATTAGTTTGAAGAATTAGCTTTGGGCACAGACATCAGTGACATCATTACTTTATAATAAAAATATCACAGTTCACTGGATAATTGGTAATCAGCGGCAATATTACAAACACACGTAGGAACACACACTGCGACCACTGCTCGGATCATGCATGTAAATTGAGGCCGTTCGTTAGCATTCCTATCACGCCGACGGGCTGGATAATTACCAGCTATAACTCTCCAACAATGCTCTAGACTCCAGCTGCCCGTGCTGTCCTCCAGGCGCCGGGCGTGACGAGACGAACGGCCTCTATCACCGGGCTCCACACAGTCAACAGCACCCATGGGTGAAGTGGTAAAGCTCCCCCTCATGACAGATTGTGTTTGTTAGGAGGTGGCAGTGGAGTTTACAGGCTCCCAGTCCCATGAATAGATCCTGGCATGTCGTTACTCACCAGGTAAAGGTTGGTAACTGATTAATATGCTGGAACATTAATCATTGTGTAATTAAGTGTAGTTTGTATGTTAATTGATTGGAGGAACCACTGGCCACTGAGGTGGTGTAATCCAACGCAATAACTCCAACAAAATGGAGCTTTGCATTAGTATTGTTAAATATATCTGACTTCTACCTTTCCATGTTGTGCTAGATGTTTACTGGTGCTCATAGTTTTAGTTTAATCTGAAGGGTTTTGCAGTATATGGTGATATAATAGTACATACAACATTACATCAGATGTACCGTCCCAAAAGCATGGACATTCATCTGTAGCTATAACGACATCCGCTCCTTTAAAGGTTCCCTGTGGTGTTTTTGACCTCCGGTGGAGCCGTGGAGCCGGGGTCTCTGGTCTCCGGCCAATGGTTTCACAGTATCCCACTGATTTATAGGTCCTGCCAAGATGTGCTGCAATGCACCAACAGGGAAAGCAGGGAAGAAGAAGACTGTCAGACATGGATGTAAACAACACTGGATTCAAAATACTTGACAAACATTTCTGGAGCTTGAGGATTTCTGACTGTAAACTTCATAGGGCACCTTTGCAAGCTCTAAAACCCGGCTGCAGGGATTTGTACATGTTTGAGCATCAGAGCATAAAGGGGGGTCAGTGTCCTTATTCAGAAGCTCCTGTTGTTTTGATAGTTTCAAAAAGCTCTTCCTCCCACACCTGTCTGCAGTCTGGATCAGGGAGGGAGGCTTGTGTCTGACCATTTCTCTCACTTTCTGAAAGCAACAATCCGACATTCACACCCACTTCATGCCATGATTGGTCAGCTGTGAGGGTGAGAAAGGAGCCAGAAACTATTTTGGTAACACGTTGACAGCGTGTGCCTTCATCTACATATTTAAACAATATCAAGTCTTTCTCTTCTCCATTAGAGCTCTTCTTTCTGTCCTCAAGTCTGATATCTAAAAAACACCTTTTTGGTTTATGACCATAACACCCTTAGTGAGTCACAGTTGGTCCAAAGCTGTTGGATGGAGTTGAGGAGCTCTGTGCAGGACAATCAAACCAATTCATCACAGGTTTGTCTTTGTGACAGTAAACAAGAGTCCAAACTTTGAAAAAGCAGCCTCAGATTAAAAGTACGTACAGTAACTAAGGCGCCTTCTCCTTCCACAAAGCTAAACATGAGCAAATCTCCAGTCGCCGTTTTCGTGACGAGGTGGTTAATCTTTCCTGCCCTGGTGGTTCACTGCTAGCAAATGAGGTAATGAGAGATTACTTGTTATCTGTCTACTCTGTTTTTTCCTTGTGCTTAATGTGCAGATGGTTAATCATGGAGCTAGTTGTTCTATGATGAGCAATTTTAATGCAAAATTAAAAAAAATATATATATTTCTAATAAAAATGATCTCCAATGATCAGAAATGATACATATGATGGCCACAATTATGAAAACATGATCCAGATCTGAAAAATATGAATGGAAATACAGGAATATTCTTTTGATTAAGTCTTCACGTCTCCTAGCAACAGTAGTTTTGATAAAACTGGCTACAGCATAATGCACAAACTTTACTTCACACTGAAACACCCACGTACAGGAGGTGATTGGAGCAGCTTTGCAGTGCCTTGCTCAGAGGGACTGACGCGTCGAAGCCGTGTCAGTCACGTCAGCGCCGCTCTCTCTGTGACGGAGACAGAAATCCTGGAGATAAACAAGAAGGCTTGATGACTGACGACATCCGTGACGCACATGAAGGTGCTCAGGAAGACCGCTGCAATCTGCTGCAGCTCGGAATAAACGTTAGATCATTACTTTAGTGGAGCCATTCATCTTTGTAGCTCTTGAAAAGTGCCACTTACGTGAATTGAACACAATCTGAGATATAAATAATGGATGGCAGCAGCTCACAGTTTCATGTTTTTTAGATGTTTTTCTCTCTATGTAAATAAGTTGGAGAACGGAGGATGTTTGACAACAGGCTTGTCTTTCTGTTTTACTGCAGCACAATATGAATGTTTTTCTTTTTATCATGTAGTTCAGCACAAAAACAAGGAAAAAATAAAAACAAAAGGGTCAGATATGGATTAGAATAATCAATTTATATTAATTATCATCATGTTTTCAGCAGAGCACAGAGCTGGTGTTAGTGCTGCATACTGCCGGTTACTTAGAGAAAACTCTATCTTAGATTGTTATGGGGACACTGACTTCTTCACCTTGAGATACAGATCTGTATCTTTGTGTTTGGGAAAGCAGGCGCCATCCTTATCGTTACTTTGGTAACCAGGGTCAGAGGACCGAGCTGTCTCACTCCCGAGACACAACAGATAAATAAAGTAGAAGCCTCTACAGGGTCAGATAACTATGTCGGACCACTAAAGTGTAAATATACTTCTATGTATGTAGACTAATGAACACAGAGTAGTTGTCTTTATTCTGAGGACATATAGATGAGCCAGTGCAGACAGCTTCTTCAGAATTGAGGTAGCATCATGTCCTCAATTAATCTTTCAGCGTAAGACATCTTCAAGACAACTCCTGCACTTTCTCTGCACTGACCATTGCAGAACTTTATATTCTCCACAACCGGTACTAATATCATTGTTGCTCTGTTCACGTATCTCTTCAGTAAGCCCTGACAGTGACCCTGCATGCACAGCACCAGGACCTTGAAATGACAAAACACTGGAGCGACCATAGATAGAGAAAAAATATATAAAACCGAGGCGATGTCTCACTACATAGAGTTCTTAAAGTTAGGAATGTTCCTGACAATTAATGATCATGAAGAAAACAAAGACGTCGTTCATACCATTAGACTGTCACACCGCGGTGAGGTCAAGTTGGGTTTTTGTCCTGTCTCGTCATTTCCTGTTTTATTTTGATATTTACCTGTCCTCTCGTTTCAGGTCACTTGCCCTTCCTCATGTGTCACCGGTCTGATTGTTTCCACCTGTTCCCCATCACCCTGTGTATATATTGTCTGCGTCTCCCTTTGTCACGTGCCAAAGTGTTTCGTCTTTCATAGCGATCGCCCAAGCCTTGTTTCCTTGTCCACAGCCATAGCGTTATAGCTCAAGTGTTCTTTTGTTTATTTTTACTCGTATGAGTGATTTTTTTGTTGTAACTTCTTAGTCTAGTCTTTTTGTGTCATAGTACATAGCGTAGTGTTTTTCAGCCTCTTTGGAGCACCCTCAGTTAATGTTTTGCAGCCTGTTGTTTTTCCTCCTTGTGAGTGATTTTGATTTTGATAATCTTTTATAGAGTAGATTAGAGTTTTTTCCTCCTTTGGAGTGTTTTTGTTTTCCCTAGTTTAGGCCCGTTTTCATAGCCTCACTCTGTCGAGGGATTTTTGTTATCAATAAATAAGCGAATTTGACACCTCTGCGATTGAGTCCTGTTTTAAGTCAGGCCTGAAGAAAATGAAGATGTTGTTCATATAATTAGACAAAGAGAGATTACTCTCATAACAGTGTGTGATGTGGATAATGTTATAGCCTTCAGTGTCAGTCAGCATATAGAGCAAGGCACTTATTTGTTGCATGAGGTCAGATAAGTAGAGAGTGAAAATGCCTGCCCACAAACCTCAGTCTGTTTTCTGATCATAGCCTGTATAAGACTTCTGCCTTGAAGTTATATCGGTCGAAGTCTGTGGTTAATGCATGAATAATTTAGGATCTAACTGAGCAAACTATTTAAAGTTGATGTTAAGTTAAGGTTAATTTTATAGTTTGTTGATGGTCAGTGTACAGGTGGTGCACAGTCCAGCATTTCAAGTACTCGATGTGGTGAAATGAAGCCTCTGTGTTTGTTTTTCTCTCTGTGGTCACCGTATGAAACTAAATGGAATTGATCCATGATTCATTTATTCAAACCGTTGCTTCTCCCGCTGCGACACGTCAAAACGTGTTCAGTGTTGTTTGGAAACAAAATGGAGAAATATTTGACATTTTCTCGTCGACTGCAGAGGAAGGTGTTCGAGCATCAACGTCGGCGTCGAGCTGCCTAATTCAATTACGACGTTATCCCTTATTCATAGTCAATTAAATCGACACGGCAGGCAGCGTGCTGCTACGCTGACTGCCTGCCAGCTAACCCTTAAAAGCACCTTTACTGGAAAACAACCTGCACGAGACAATGTTCACTGTCAGAGGGTGGAGGTGGCTGATGAGCCCGGGGGGTGCTGACAGAGAGAGACCAGCAGGGTTAATTCTGGGTCACGCCGCATGAGTTCCACACAGCCTGTTTTGGTTTTGTGACTGCTCATGCAAAGCAAAAAATATGAAACACGCAGCCGTCCTGTGCACGGGGGCTGAGTATAATTAGTTTTTCTTTTCCAATCTGCACATCAGTTCTAGTTCTTATTGAATCCTGGATCCTTGATATATTATTCATATGACAAAACAGAAAAACTCACATATATTGCATTTTGAGCAGATCAGTCACTGATGACACGTCATTTTGAGATTTCTTTAGGCAAAAGGTGAAACACTTTTAATACCTCCGAATGCTCTGTATGTTTATGATGTGTGTGTCTAATAGACCAAAACTCAACAGGTACAAACGTCTAATTCAAGAATCATTACACTGAACATTGAAAACGACAACCTAACCTGTGCTGCAGGTTTAAATTTAAAGAAACGTCAAATTCCCAAAACAAATAAACTTAAAACTCCGACTCATGATCTGAATAAGGGGTCACAGTCACATGCCAATGAGACTTTTACATCTGACAAGTCGTCGTTGTAGCATAGTTTGCTTTCACAGTTCGCCCAGCTTCTTTCTGGACGCTTTAGTCACAATCTCAGTCATTGGCAGGTCCAACCTCTTTTTACATTTGGCAGCAGCCATGAAGAAGGAATAAAGCATGGACGCTCCCTGAGAAAACACAGGGATCTCCAACTTATGTTCATTTTTTTAAAAGTAGTCTAGGAATCGTCTGAGTGTCTGTAGAACTCACACCCACTTCATGCCATGATTGATCAGCTGTGAGGGTGAGAAAGGAGCCAGAAACTATTTTGGTCACGTAACACGTTGACAGCGTGCGCCTTCATCTACATATTTAAACAATATCAAGTCTTCCTCCTCTCCATTAGTGCTCTTCTTTCTGTCTTCAAGTCTGATATCACACATTTTGGTTTATGACCATAACACCCTTAGTGAGTCACAGTTGGTCCAAAGCTGTTGGATGGAGTTGAGGAGCTCTGTGCAGGACAATCAAACCAATTCATCACAGGTTTGTCTTTGTGACAGTAAACAGAGTCCAAACTTTGAAAAAGCAGCCTCAGACTAAAAGTACATACAGTAAATAAGGCGCCTCCATCAGCTGCAGAAGAAGAGTGTCATCTCCTCCCCGTTAGGTCAGAAGTCTGTAGAATTTTACTGATTAGCACAAAATATCAGGAAGAACATGTATTTGAAAAATTAGATAAGTTTGAAGTCTAAAATCTGAAGGAGCCGTTAACAGGAGTTTGGCACTTCCGCTTAGGCTTCGCTTCACAGCCACGGAGGCTACCACTTGAGCTCAACAGGGAAACTGTGCACAAACAGGGAATGCATACAAAAAAAAAGATCTTGAGAGATATTTACTTGATTTGACTCGTATCCGCTTCACATAAACTTTCCCCAATACTTTGAAACAGATTCCCAGCTCCAAATTTGTGCAGTTTTTCCATCCAAACACACTAAATTACATCATCACGCTTCACTACTATGAAATAAATTCAAAATGAAAGTGAAGTTCAGGATCCCTGAGTTCAAGAGTTTGCCTTTCCTGTGATGCACAGTAGTATTTTATGACGTAAAGGGGTTTTCTCATCTGCAATGTCTTTGACAGTCTTACCAATAAAAAGCTTTGCTTCTTTTCTTCTCTCACTTCATCTGTAACCGTCAAATGACCCGATTCTCGAGCGATTCTCCCAAATATTTGCGGTTTCTGAAGCTGCTCTGTGTCAATTTTTCTCCCAGGTTATCCACTTGACACTGACAACTCTTTTCTGTCATTTCCAACCCGTGTACACACAGAATAAGTTCATGTTAGAACAAACGATTCTGCTCGGATTGAAGTTGCACGCTGCAAAGTTGTAGAGATGTAACCGCTCGTTTAGACTGATATGCACAGAGGCTCCACCTCGCAGAATGAGTTCACTGGCAGTCGACTTTATTTAGAAACAAACACAGACGTCTGCCCTCCTGGAGGCCTTGGTTTCCCACAGAAAGCCCAGATGTAATATATGCTAATGTGATCACGCACTTCCTCTGGCTCTGCTGTGCCCTCAAGACTTTTAAAAAATTTATTTAAACGTCTCATTTCGTATAAAACCCCCTGAACAACAACATTTCTGATTCTCTTTTGAATCTGAATCCATGATGAATTTACTCTTTACACATGCATTTGTTCGCTTTAACACTTAGTCAAATGTCACAAAACTGTTTTGTCAGCAGCAGATTTGGATCATGCAGGAGGTCCCACCGGCACCCACAGTCCTATGAATCATTAAAGGGAGGTTTTTGCTTTGATGTTCATGAGACAGTCTGATGACCCCCCCTCTGCACAGCTCCCACAGCGACGTAAAACCTCTCCTCAACCAGATGCAGCTGTAACCTGGCACGACCCGTCGCTTTCATCTGCTTGTAGCAAACAGATCGGGGACATCGCTGCAGCTTGGATCTCGGTCACTGAAGCAGTTTCAGGGTCTGGTTGGCTCCGGAGAAAATGTAAATGAAGCTGAGAATTTTAAAGTGTTCCTCTTCAAAAAGGTGCCATATGTTAGGCTGCGATGCATTTTACATTTACAGGTCATAACATAACTTAAATTAGACTCTCTCGGAGTGGATTTGCCTGGAAAATATAAAGAATGTGACGTTATTGAGTGCCGTGTTTTTGCCCTGAGACATCATGTATTTCTCAGCTGCACTGTTCAATCTTCCCACTATTCATTTAATGCCTCTTGGCCGAGGTAAGGATGTGACACTATTTGTCTAAACTTTGACTTTTGCTTTATATCCATGCTTTCATTTTTCAAATCTTCTTTGATGCAGGGTATGAGCTGTTATCACATTTTAGAAACAACAGACTTTGAATCAATGGCATCGACCAGGTAAACAATCAATGTGGTCAAGGCTGCTAATAACAGGAGATAAAAAGCCTCCAGCAGTTCCTGTTTGCTGTACACACCCCTCTCTGCAGCACTCTGTTTATGCATGCTCTGCTGCTTTAATTTACACAGTTATTTACAAAACCATCCATCCGTCCGTTTTCCATAAGCGGTAATCCTTATCAGGGTCACGGGTGGCTGGAGCCGAACCTGGCCGACATTGGAAGAGAAGGCGGGGTACGATCCAAACGAGTCGCTAGTTCACCTCGTTCATCACAGGGCTAAAAGAAAACCACAGGAAAAAAAAACAATAATAATAAAATACATCAGGCTTTGCATGAAAACATTAACGCAGCTTTGAGATCCAGAGTCTGAAATCATCAGACGTATCTCGACGTTCATTCTTGACCTTGGAAACAGCAGCTGCCAAAACAATCTCCTAACTTTTGAGGCCAAGATGGAAGCCAAGACCTTTAAAAAGCTCAGGGAAAAAAAAAGTTTGTGTACTTGCACATTGACTTGCCTGCGAAGACTTCAGGCTGACCTGACTTACTAAACCCTGAAAGTACAGTGGCCAGAAAAGATTCAAAGAGCCAGTGTTCACTTTGTCCATGGAAACATGGTGAACAGAAAGATTTAATGTCACACACTGGACCTTTAAGGGAAGTACAATGATTGAGCTGCGATGTGACGAGATCAGAGATGACTTAACGCCCCTTTAACGCTTCCATTATTTCACCCAACACTACACAGATGTAATTCTGCACACATCAGGGCATTGCTGCTGTTGTTATTGTACATTTCTGTCATTGAGCTGACTCGAAAGATTAAAATTAGGCTCTCTGTCGGTTCTAACTAAATTTGATAAACACAAACCTGCAGCAATTGACTCGAAGACGGAGATGTGACGGTTAGAGTTACACGACGGCTGCCAGGAGGACGATAAAACGGCCTCGAACATCCTTTGTGTGTTTTCATTAAAATCTGACACACGGCAATAAAAATATTGCTTTGAAACAATTTGACGCATACGTACTCTCTCATACATCTGCCGTGACAACGGGAGGCAATGAAGCCGCAAAACAATCTTCTGTGTACGGACGGGCCTCGGTGCGGTGCACACATTCCCGATGAGGATGTTCGCTGGTGTGGGTTTATTTTCACAACACTCTATCAGATTTGTAGCTTTAATTCTCTTAAATCAATATTTCCTTTTTTCTTTTTTGGCAAAGCTAAAACATTTTAGGTGTCAGAGTGATTGGTTACAGTGCTTTGACTTCATGCCAGCAGCCGTTTTATGGAGGGAGATATCTTCTTTTTTTTTCTCTCTCTCAGGGCGAAGCTTTCATTTACAATAAATGTCTCCTCACATAAGCTGATGACACCTCTGGGTCTTCAGCTGATGAGAGACACAGGTGCATTGTGGCTGCTGTATCCACCCCTCCACCCCTCCACCACCTTTCATTGGTTCTGCATGTCTGTGTCCGTCCAGAAAAGCGAGACGGCAGAGAAATTAAAACAGGAAAAACATAAAATGGGGGGTTTAACGTGGCACCGTGCCCCGCTGTGACAGTTCAATCGGAAAGCCTTTTTTTTTGTTGTTTTGTTGGATGGAGCCTCTGTTGAGTTCCACAGCCTCTGTGTTTATCTGTCCCTTTGTAAATGTCAGAGACAAAGCAGAAATGCCAGGCCTTTGTGTTTTTCTGGCTCTGGTCTCGTGGTCCTGCGGCAGAACTAAAGGCGATATTTACATAAACACTGCGCCGATGTCCGTCACGCGTGTGGAGCCTCATGTGTCACATTGTGGATCTGATGTGGTTTTAAAGGCAGATCTGCGCCACTTAACGAACAAGGGAACTCTTTCTGTCATCACGTGTCACTCAACACGTGCGTCTGTTACAATATACTGTTGCACTGTGGGTAGAACTAACAGTCGACATGCGGCTCAGTGTGGTTTCTGTTCGAGTGGGAGTGTTTGTTCACACTGAAGCTGAAAACTGAAAAAGAAATCTGCGTGAAGCTTCAAAATAAAATAAATTCTGATCTTTTGTGGTGTGAAAATCAGATTTTTGATCTACGAGCTACTTCAAATTGTTTTTCAAATGTTTGTGTAACCTGAAATATCGTGAATCAGCGTTTCTCAACTTTTTAATGCCGAAAACCACCTTAGAAAATATTAGGATCTCCGAGTACGACCACTTTGACAGATGTTGAAATACAGTAGCGTGGGCTAACCCGATTCAGCTAAAGACTGTTTAAGCAGGAGCTCGTTTATTCCTGCTGAGAAGATGATTTACCGTTGACTGTTGTTGAATGGAACCAGTTCAAGAACCAGAGCTAATTTGATAGAAAAGGGGAACTCCTGATCCTCTCTTCTCTTTCTGATGTTTCCCGTTTGGAGCCAGTTTTTGAACCACTCAATTTACCTCCACTTACTATCTTAGTGTCGCATTTTAGCTCTGAATTAAACATGAATATTTGCTTGTGCGACGGGCCTGAACACGACTACGTAGCGACCATCTCGAGTTGTCTGATGATGTGAAGGCTTTTCTCTCGGCTGGCTTTGGTTTGGGGTTTGACTGCGTCATATGATCCGTTGATTTGATTCGTTGAAGTTCACATCTGGTGCAGTCAGGTTAAGACATTCAGATAATCTAATGAAAGCACATCTGGTTTATAATACAGAATATCAAGGCAAAGCTAATGATAGCTTCTGTATGAGGTGCTCCAGTGCTGGTGAGTTGCTGCCAGCTGGATCAAGGTATATATGGAAATATAAAAGTTCTTTTTAAAGTAGATTTGAGCTACTGTGCATAAATGTATCCTGAGAGTATGAAAGTGTATTTTTACTAAAGCCTTGTTCTCTCAGGGTTGGTGAAACCATTTTATGACCCTGAGGTCGTATGAACTTTTCTATGTGTTTGTGAATGTGCTTTAATGGGCTCCTCTATGCCTGTCTCTCTTTCTGCTGTGCAGCCTCGGTGTGTGATGGGCTGCAGGTGAGTCTGACTGATTGAATAGTCAGTTGTGTGAATGTGCAGGTTGTTCCTGGACTCTCCACTTTAAGGATACGTTTACACATAGCCGGGTATGTTGAGAAACGAATATTTCCCTCCCTCCGTTTTCCAAAATAACATCGTGCACATAGCATCGTTTGCAAAAAAGTCAACCCGCATAAATACGCCATCGAGCGCCGTCATAACTACGCCAAGCCTCTGGGCGGCAGTGTAGGAAGAAGGAGAATCCTCTGCAAGCCAATCAGAATAATGCTTCCATGATCGTCGTCATAGCAACAGGTAAACACAGGTCGCACTTCATCAGCTGCCTAAAACTCTGTTTATCTGAATTTACACGCAAACGCAAAACCGTAGTTTTCCAGAATCTCCACTCTAGCCGGAGTTTTTAGAAAGATTCGTTTTCAGAGGCGAATTCACCGTTTGCGTGTAAAAGATACAAACGAAGGGAAATGTCTCCGTGTACGTGTAAACAGGGCCTAAGTCAACCAACATGTTTCTTTCTTTATGTTTTTCATGACTTGTCTCTCAGTCAGTTTTAAGTTTAGGTTACTCAGATTCAGTTCCTTATGTTTGTTGTTTTGCTGTTAATCCACGTGGCGCTAAAAGATTTGAACTAAACCAATGAAATGGTTTAAATTCTTTCTTGCTGGTGGTTCTCTGGGAACAGGGGAGTCTGATTCCTCATGTTGCCCCAGGGGTTTCCCCTCGGCTGGGTGGTATAACACCATGAACAAGTTCATGTTTGCTCCCAGGATGATTGCTTTGGAGAACAGACAGTTGAGGAGATGATACAGCTTCATGCGGCCTTTCACTGCGCTGAAAGAATCGATTATCCACAGCACGAATGAGAGGCCACCTCAGAGGGAGCCGAGACGTTTCTTTAAAAAAACAAATGAATCCTCCAGATGGAGGAACAATGCAAAGTTCTAATGTTCCAGTTGAGGAAGGTGGAGAAGGTACTGAAATGTTGTTTCTAATATCGAGTCGTCTAGGTGCAAAAATTAAAATTTTTCATTGGCACTGCTTTCAATCGAAAAGCACAAGAACTTTGAAACAGCCCTAAAATGAATTTGTCTCAGACGTCTACAAATTATAGAAACGCTTTTGTTTCTGGGAGGTTTCCAGGTTGAATCTTTGCTAATGGAAATGCTTTCTCCTCTCGCTTTCTCTCACACACATTTCGAGTGAGTCAGAACTGAAAATATTCAACAGCAGATAGACATTTCTTAGCAGTGTTAACTGTGACAACACATTCTGACATTCTGAGTTTTAGTCATGGTCTTTTAACTAAAGTGCTGCTTGGACTCAGTCATATTTTAGTCGTCTGAATTGTTTCTTAAATCTAAGAGGGTTTAGTTAAAGTGCAGTGCATTATTCAAGAATTTCCAAACTCATGTTATATTCCTGAAATGTCCATTACAATCAACACGACTCCGGTACCTCAACTTCTCTAATCAGTACAGGAAAACACATCAGCATGAAATAAAACCACAAACATTAAAGTATGCTCACTTTTTTTTAATTTCAGGATGACCCGCTGATGTTCATGAAAACTATGATGAAAAATACGAGTCTGAATAATCTGAATGAAAAAGATTCTTAACAGTGAGAGAATTTTAAATTTGAACGATTGGAATTTAAAATAAGAAAACAGTTGCTCTCTGTTTTGGACAAACTTGGTAAATTGCCTCCAGACTCTGTTTGCCCCCATGAAACCGTCTTCGATCTGTATTCAAGTGTGAATCTCTGTGGTTCGGCCTCTTGAACACTGAAAGGACGGTGCATGTGTTGTTCCTGCTGCTAACGTGTAACGGATGTGCGCTCCTGTGCAATGGCACGTGTAAAACCTTATTGGCGATTTGCCCTCATTAGCCCTCAGTGGTGAACATTGGAAATGATAGGCTACCGTACACACACACACACACACACACACACACACACACACACACACACACACACACACACACACACACACACACACACAATTGCTGTTGTGTAAATCTCCCATCACACATTGTTATCTGACAGTTTCAGTTTCAGTGCCTCCCACCGCTGTTATGGTTTGTATTGATTTTGAAATTCTCCCCTCTCTCTCTCTCTCTCTCTCTCTCTTTTTTTAAAGCATTAAATCATGAACCTCCTCGATCCGAGTTTATAGCCACAGGTTTTCTGTTCGAGCCCCCTCACTGTGGATCTCCACTGAGATCAGACTGGGTATCATCATTACCTTATTTTAAATTCCTCCTTAAAACTTTCTCACAGGGAAACATTTATGAATATTTAATATGTTGCTGTGTTTTGTCAGATGTGTCATCGTACAGTTTTTAAAACATAATTTCATCCTCTGGTGTTTTTATCTGGGGGTTTTTTCAGACTTTGCACCCTTGTTAAAAACATTTCTGTATAAATAAAATGTTTTGTAATATCTAGTTTATTTTTATTATCGTTTTTGATACAGTGACCGGCCAGATGTACAAAAAATGATTCAGTCAAGTTGGTTTTAACTTTTTCTCTGTTCCTTTCTACTTCTATCAGACTTTGTGTATGTCATGAATGCCTTTAAGCACAGACTGAAAATGTGCATCATAATCCCTGTCTGTATGTTTTTTACCCCTACCTCTGATTTTTGGGTATTTTAAACAGCTTTAAACTGGCCTAGTTTGTTGGAAGCATCTGACGGATTAAAGCCTAACCATCACAACTGGCGTGGTGCGCTAATTTCAGCCGTCGTGCACTTATCTTCTTTTTTCTTCTCCGTCAAATTGTAACCGGGCGGAGCATTAGCACCAAGTCTGGCTGCCAAACTCTAACTTTTATTTGTATATTGCAGTATTCACCTAAAATACTTCAGCACCAGCAGCTCCCCTTTTGCTATAATTGACAGTGTGAACGCACTTGTGTGCTCAAAATAACAAGTATGGGAGTAGGTGAAGTGAGACTTTCAGTCTGTGCTCCACACAGACACACGCTGCTTCAGTAAGTATTTATATGTCGATGCCTGAGGGGTCAACATACTCTGTTATTTAATGTTTACATGTGTGTTGTTGTTGCTTATTAGTAAGAAGAAGTCTCCTACATCTATTGTTGAAGCTGTGTCGGAAACGAGCATGTAAACACAGAGTGGATATTTGTTTCAGAGGGTTGCAGGACTCGATATCTACATTCAGTACTGACAGGCTGTGATCATGTCCTTTCAGTTTTGGGGGATATTTTTAATCATTTAGTCAAAAATAACAAGCAACTTAAGCACTTTACTCTTCAGCTTCAGCAGATTTTGGAGTTCCCCTGAGTGCTTCAGTTGAAACATGTCTGATATTTTACTGAGCCGTGCATTACATCAAAGACAAGCAAAGTTGTGCTGGAGGGAAACATGGCCGCATTCTTATTATTGAGAAATCGTCCTCTGGCTCTGAAGCATTTAGAGTCGTGACCCACCAGAATGATCTGCTTGGCTTTGGTGACCCTTCCCCGAGACGTTCTGGGATTACTGTAATTTAACACATAGACGCTACCAAACTCACAAAGGAGGTGTTTGCTGACAACTAATTTGACTTCGGCTTTAATTAGTATTTTTAAATTTACTGAAGAGAAACGGCACCTTCTGAGTCATCGGTCAACATGCCAGCCTTAGGCCTAAAAGAACAGATAGAAATACATTTTCATTGCAGTGGTCCCTTGTTTATCGCGGGGGATACGTTCTAAAAATAACCTGCAATAAACAAAATCCGCGAAGTACGTTTTACAATTATTCTACATGTTTTAAGGCCGTAAAACCCCCTAACCACACACTGTTATACAGCTTTTTACACACATTTTGTACAGTACTCCCTTAAGTTAATCAGGACGCAGAACACAATGCGCGTTCATACTGTACAGTACACTGTAAAAAAAAAAGCATGCAAAAGTACATAAAAAAATCTGCAAAACAGCGAGTCTGCGAAAAGTAAACCGCGATATAGCGAGGGACGACTGTACTGAGGTAACCGGGCCACCCAGTGCGATAACAATGTGGTAAATATGGACAGCTGCACACATGTACTTGTCATAAATACATCACCTTCACCGTCTCTGTTATATCCATAGAGTTGCATTACCTGCATGTCCACCTCCTGTTCTGGCACGACACCAGCTGTCACAGCATTCCTTTGCACCCTGGACCAGAAAACCTCTTCTTCTTCTTCTTCTTCTTCTTCTTCTTCTTCTTCTTCTTCTTCTTCTCCAGAACAGCTGTGATACAAACACTAACACTCTTGTACAGTTTCCTGATGGACAGTAAAGTATGATCCAGTTTCACCAAAATCGGTGAAATAGTTAGTCTGTCATCCTGTGCTGTCACAATCTGTTGTTTTATTCACCGCAATCATTCGGCGACCTCCGGTAATTATCTCGTGACCCTCGGGGTGAGAACCATTACAGCCAATAAACACAGTTCATGTCAACATCAACAATGAGAAAATAATGAGCACAAATTGTGCATTTCACAGAATATGATGAGGTGAAAAACAGTGTCAGCGTCCAAGGCACGACATGAATTGTATTTGGGACGATCCTTTTGAATATTTCACACCTCCCCACTTTCATTACGATCACGTTGACGAGTGTGTAATTGTGATATAACTTGACTAGGTTTGTAAAACGTTGTGCCCACGTTCTCATCTTGTATTGTTCTGGAGACAGCGACACAGTGAAATAAGAACGAGGCTCCGACTGACAATGCGAGATCCGAACCGACGTTTCAGGAAAAAATGACAGCAGCAGTGTGGTCGCCCTAAATGACGACACTCTGTGACTTAATTTCATGTCCGCTGCCAACCAGCAGCCAACGCCAATATCCACTTTAACCATGATCTGTCCGTAACATTAACCGAGCACAGCTTCCTTAACTTGAATGATGACGGGCGTTTGGTATAGTCTGTTTTGAAGGCGCCTGTTTTATCATCCAGCTACGGCAATTTGTTTTTGAATAAGCAGAATTTATGAGCAGAAATGGATGAATTAAAAGACTAACGTCTGTATTTTTCAACCAGGTCTTTGTTTGCAAAAGCTTTTGTGTCAAAGTGGCTAAAGAGGACAATGAGTTTTACATTTGCATTGAGTGAGAATGCTGCAGGCTACAACATAATCCCTAATGCGTCCATTAAAAGTGCTTGTTTCTGGCACTCGCAGCCTGACAACACTTTCTGCGCCAGCATGGCTTCATGTTATATAAAAGATTTTCAATGTCATGGCCAGATATTGCGCTGATTTCGACAATGTGGGTGAGGCCTTTGAAGTCGGGCTGGAGTACACGGATGAGACTACGATCTGAAGAGCCGAAGAGGAGAGTGAACCAGCTGCTGCGAGGCTGCAGAGCCCTGAAGACTGGTGTTGGTTCTGAGGGGGCTGTGACCCCAAGAGGAGGTTTCACAGACCCGATATAACATCAGTAGCTTTTTTAATGGACATATTTTGATGGCAATCCATTTCCCACAAGGATTTCATTAGTCATGTTGACGCACAACATACTGGAGCTTTGACTATTACTAAAATGACTTAGTAAAACATGAATACTTACAAGTAAAACCATGATAATTCTTCCCTCCAGTACCTGCAGTCTCAGTTGACATGAATATTTCATGATCATTTCCTTTGTTGCCGGATGTCTTCACATCTCAATTCAATATTTCAACACCATTCTTCGTCTCTCTCGCCCTGTTCTTCAGAAACGAGGAATGTAATTACTGATGTTCTCATAGACACTTGATGATACTTTGCAGACTCTAATCAAGCTTTGTATTGTGCAGGCGATGAGAATGATATCCTCACTGAGGGATTCTTGTTTTACCTGCACAGATGTTTGCTCCATGGACCAGAAAACCTAAATGTGACAGCAGTGTCTCCCTTTAGCAAAATATCCCACATGGCCATGAAGTCAGAAGTTGAAATGCTTCAGTAAAAGCCAGCATCTCTTTCATGTCCCTTTTTCTTTGCTCGGTCCTTGAAGTGAAGCTGGATGGTGGGAACGGTTTTCCTTTGGAAAGCCCTGAAGGCAGCCGGGCTCGCGTCTTTGATGTCGTTCCCTTTGTCTCACATCTGAGAGACCTGAAGCTCAAGTGGCTGCAGAGACACGAGGAAAGACAAGTCGTATTGTCAATACGATATTACCACATTTAGGAAAGTAAATGAATTTTTAAATGAGTATTAGTAAGTAGTCGCCTCACAGGAAGAAGGTTTCTGGTGAAGTCTGCATGTTCTCCCCGTGTCTGCATGTTTTCTCTCCAGCTTCCTCCCAAGGCCAACTCACACCGGACGCGGCACGGTACCGCCGCGGTCACCGCAGCAAATAGAAGCCAGTCTAGTCAATGAGAGCACTCACACAGGGCGCGGCTCAGAAGCGTCTCTCCGCGCCACGGCGCAAGCTTTCCGTAGCATTTCTATTTTTACCGCGAGCCACGGCTGAACCTCGTAAATTTCAACAGAGCACTGCGCACCAGACAGGAAACCCGACACAGAATCAACATAATAAACTTCCGCCCCCTTTCAAAATAAAACACAATACGCAGTTCATGTAGCTTTTTACAACTTCACATCAACGTTACGTCATGACCGGTGGCACCAGGTGATCAAAGATCGATCAAAGGGTCTCAACATGGACGATGAGAGACTGATTGTTGAAGTGGAACAACACACAATCATTTATGACACAACAGATGCTTTCTATAATCTCCTCCACGTCGGAGAAGCAAAGTCAGCTGTTTGTTGTTGTTGTTGTTTTCTTTATACACTGTTTGTCGCGGGGTCTCGCTTGGATTCTTGCATGATCTCGCGTGAAAACGGCCGGCTCGCTCCGCTGCCGTTCCGCGGCTGAAAAGCGTCCGGTGTGAGTTGATGCGGGGCAAAGGACCGCGGTGCCACCGTTCCGCTGCCGTTCCGCCTCCTATGTGAGTCCCGTGCCACAGTCCAAAGACATGACCTCAGTAGGTCCATTGGTGACTGTGAATGGTTGTCTCCATGATGAACTGGCGACTTGTCCAGGGTGTACCCCGCCTCTCGCCCAAAGTCAGCTGGGAGAGGCTCCGGCCCCAATGTGACTCTGGTGAGGATTTGCGGTTACAGATAATGGATGGGTTTATGATTAGTAAGTAAAAATCAGAATCTCAAAAATGAGACCAAAATTGAGGCATATGTTTTGTACCCAAATCATCTCAGCACCCTGTATGTTACAATATGATTGACTCACATAATGTTCCTGATGCAAAACCTCAAAAATTAACATATTGTCTACTGGATTATAAATAAAATCACATTTTGACTTTTTCTTTCACAGTTTGTATAGAGAACACTTGACTGAATCACAAGATAACATATGCATATGATATGCTTTCATTTAACTCTTTAAATGAAAATCAGTTTTTTTACAGACACACCACTGACTCGTGAAGACGTTCGTTCCCAGGAGGCTGAACAGGTTGAAGCAAACTGCTTGCGATGACATGCTGTCAGCCTGCGATCGGAGGCTAAAAGTGCTTTTTATTTGTTCTGAAGGCCCCTGAAAGCCTGCCATCACAGCCTCCTCCAGGTTGCATCACTCAGCCTTCCTAATCTCACTTCACAGCATCTGGGGTGCGTGCTGCAGAGCAGCGGCTCTTTCTTTCTCTGCACTCCCCTGCCTTAAAGCTGCAGTGAGTGATTGGTGGCAGCTGAAGCTTAAAGGTCCATTTCATTAGTGTATAATAATAATCATTATCTTTTTGTTACTTTAGTATAAGCCTTTTATATCTACAGATACCGTGGCTCCTCTTCCACACAGTCCACCTTGTTTCTACGGTGGCCCAGAATGAACAAACACTGGCTCTAAATACGACTTTTTTGCTTTTTTAGCATGTTTTGCAGATACTGTAGTTTTTCCTTCATGTTAGGAAGAAGAGGATGAAGCGAGGGAGTTGCAATGAGCAAGAAGACGCCATCCTGCACTGCACACTGGTCCTTTAAAAGCATGGAGAGAGCTGCAGGCTGTTGCCAGCGGGCCACTTGGCAGCTTAGACTGTGTGTTACTTGCATGTTGCTGGGGTGTACTCCATGGTAGAAGGAAGGAAGCATGTTGTGTATCTTTGTCTTTTGACACAGGTAATTTACCTTTTACTTTACTTTAATTTCTTGATTAACCTGGAGGATGTGCTCTGCTATGGCCAGAAGTCGGAGACAGAAACGGTATCGAGGATTCAGTCACAAAATAAAACTCCATGCACAGGATTGTAAATACAGGCAGAAGGCAAACTATTCCACTATGTAGTACTCATAGAAGCACGTACAGCAAATACAACAAATCTGGAGCTTCTGTGGAGAACGGACTGCAACGTCAGGGAGCGGTGCCTGGTGGGATCCAGGTGTAACCCCGCGGGACTTCAGACTTAAAACTTAGAACACAAACAGATTCAATAATTCAAGAATAAAATACATAACGGATAAGAAAATCCACAATGCATACAGGTGCAGAATAACATGAGGTGAGTCCTCACGTTACAATGAATAAGTAGTACACACACACACACACACACACACACACACACACACACACACACACACACACACACAGCTTCCTATTCATCACCACCCTCAGTGAATTCATAACTGTAAACAACTGATCCATCATTTCTTCTTCTGAGAAACCTGCAGCCTCGCACTTCATTCCTCATTACCGTGTGTGTGTGTGTGTGTGTGTGTGTTTGTGTGTGTGTGTGTGTTTGTGTGTGTGTGTGTGTGCTCATTTAAGCAGTTTCTGAGTGTTTGTGTGCAGAAAGCCTCATTGTCGCCGGCCGACCCTTTGTCTGCGATAATGAGCCGTTTTGTTCTCAGTGTTTTTGTCATCGCTCATCTTTCAGCTCTGTCTCTGTTCATCTCCCAACAATTCATCATGATGAAGAAATCCTTCCTAATAATTCACATTTGGTGTCATTTCCATCACACACAAAAAAAAAAAGCAGTCAGCGATGCATATTGATTTGTGAGTGTTTACATTACAAACATCGCATGCTGACTTGAATCACAAAATCTATTAATGTTACATTTGTAAATGTGTTTATTCATTTATTAGGAGTTGTGTCTCCTAAGTGATTCATGTCTGTGATTAAGACCACCAAGCCACAGATTATTAGTTAATAATTCAAGAAGAATTATCTTTTAAACCTTATTTTCAACGTGATTTACTAACTTCTATAACTGATTAATCGACGTCTGAGTCGATTATGTTAAATAATAATAAGACATTTGTGTGTGTTTCCGATGAAATTCAAAGGCACCACCTCAAAGAAATCTTGCCAGCCCCTTGGTGCCTGGTTACTGTGCAGAAAAATCAGGCATGTCTACATGAGGCTGGCAGCCCTGCAGTGGAGAACACTCTCAGCACGGAGGTGGCAGAAAAGCAGCGAATTATTTGGTGAGAACATCACGTCTCTGGGAATGTTTCATGTTCCTCCGCTATCAGTGGAGCAGCTTTTTGGTTGAGATGGTTTTTAGATTGTTTTTGCCTGCACATTATAGGCATGACAACAAGAGAGTGCTTTACACAAGATATAAAAAAGGCATTTGGGCACGATACAAACAAATTTCAAGGCAATAAAAAGGACACATGTATCGTATCATATCTTTGTTGGTTATTAAAGCAACACTGGGAAGAAATTGGCATTTTTACATTATAATCCCACTGTTGTAAATACAGACATCTGTACACATGATTATATTACTTATGATCAAAAAATACATCAACTAGGTCAACAACCAGATTTACTCTTGTCTGGCAGCTTCTTGCTCGCTCACTCGCTTCTTTTCTCTTCTTAGCTTCGGTATTTTCTTCTTTCACATTATCTCCATACAGGTACATACATAAGTGTGCTCCTGTTCTGGCACAACATTGTTCTCTGTTAGATTTGTAACCACAGTGGCAGCTGTATATTGGCACCGTCAGATGCTGTGATCATTTCTTGAAAACACTGTTGTTTTCATGTGAATGTCCTTTCACACACATACTGTAGCAATTACCTGTGTCAGTCCTCACCAATTGAAAATACTGTTTTATCTCTTCAGGCTGAGCTCAAGCTTAAGTTCAATCTGGAAGACTAAACCAGATTTAACCACGATCTTCATCGGCCTGTCATGTCGTTACTGTCAAACTTCAGATTTGTTCTCCTCTCTGCTGTCAGCTGTAAAATCATAGCTACCCTCCTTCACCCCATTCACCTCCAGTTCATCTAGTGCTCAGGTTCAGTCCGCTCGTCATCACATCCAGATCTTTGGATTTTAAAAGATCTTTAAATATAACTTTGATATTTTCTGTCGTTATTGTCAGTAAACATGCAAATATTAATTATTAAAGTCTCTCCAGCTGAAGAAATGACGTTATATTTACAGGTGACAGTAGAATCATGATTGCAGTAGTATTGGAAAGTATCTGATGTCAGTTGAGATGTTTGTTTCACAGCGTTGAGCTACAAAAAATAGTGGTAATGTTAGGTTCTCAGAGATGTGGACCCCAGAGCAGAGACTTGCACACACACACACACACTGGTGAGTGAAAACGAAAAAATACTTTAATTACAAATACCAAAGAAACTAGACCAGGCAGACAGGTGGGAGGAGTTCTTCTGGAGCTGGAGCACAGGTGAGTGGCACGAAGACGAGGAATGATCCGACAAAGAGCAAAGTGAAGGCCATGCAGGTGTATGAGGTGATATAACAGGTGAGCCTTAACACACAAGCTCTGCAGGAAACAGAAATAGGAGAGAGGAAACAGAAAAACACAATCAAGACATAATAAACAGAACCATAACAGGTAAACTGTGTTCACCATGTCTAAATGTATTTATCAATTTTAGCCAATTGGGCTGCAGGTATTCTGGGTAACTAAGATAGATCGTAGTTCAATGCCTTAAATGTAAAAACAGATACATAATTAGATTCAGCACAGAACAGACAGACCTTCAGATATGATTTAAGATCATTTGCAACATAATTGTCTTTGTGATGAATGCGGTCTCCATGTGTATAAATGCATGGGACCGCACTGCCCTGTCCTCTGAAGCTCCATCTCTGCACTGTTATCTCTTTGTAGGGGTGGAGTGTTTTTCATTCAGGGTTTCTTCAATGTATAATAAATGTGATTCTCCCCGAACAATCACTTTTATCTGTACACACACGCTCAGCGCAGACAGCACACCCCGCTCACTGCTCTTCTTCTTCTCCTCCTGCTGCAGCTGCTGCTTCTGCTGCTTCTGCTTTTTGTTGCTCCTACATTTACTCTCTCTCCTCCCACTCGGCCTCTTTTTTTCTCTGCGGAGGGCAAGCTGTAAAAGCTACCGAGGCTTCAAACACCACATTCAGTCTCGGGGAAAAAAAGAGGAGGGCGGTTAAAAGGAGAAAACAGAGAGAAAAAGAACACAGTGCTCTTTAGTCAGGGGGAAATAAATTGAGAATATATATCTGTGTCCAAGTATCAGCCAGAGCTGTTGTTGCCTATCAACGCTGAACTGTGCAGTCCTGAACATGTCTTCACTACAAAAAACGCATCATTTTAAACTGTCAGCCTTCAAACAAAAGGCCAAAAGGTCATGTTAGATCTCTATGTCATAGGTGAAAGATGAGCATGCATCTCTTTGGGGTGAAATCCTAAAAAAATACAGATGTTTGCCAGCTCTGTCAACAAACATAGATGCTCAAACACCAAATCACATATGCCAAGTGGTGCTAAATGGCACGGTAACAGCATTTGACACGCTGCAGGGCTCGGCTGCTCGACCGAGGGTAATGGCTTCAGAGGCGTACAGAATGTGGAGGTGCCGTCGCTGGTAATCCCGTCGGGAATTGCAGCCATTATGGAGATGTAGTCTGCGGCGCCCTTGGCCCCGGCTCTGCAACGTATCGAGTGACCTCTAAAGCGCAGGCGAGGCAATTAACAGCAAATGAAAATCCATGGGAGCGACCTGATTGGATTATTGTGGTGCTTTTTTTTTTTGGCAGGGTTGAAATAAGGAGCGAGATACGGCTCAGGGAGATGTAAAGCATGTGGAGAGAAACCTATTTTTGCCCCAATTACTGCTCTGTTGCTGCCTGTGTGCTTCTTTTTTTATTAGACAGACTGGAGGGAGTGCACTGTGATATCGCTCTCAGGGTAAAGCACAGACACATCGTCGTCCTGGCTCAGTAAGCTTTGGACTACTGCAACATCAAACCGTCAGCAGACTTCAAAGCTGTGTGTCGTCATCAGAGAGAATTCCCTACCAGGCGTACTGCCTCTGAGAGACATCTCATTCTCATCAGCAAATACATATTCTTGCTCAGCCGTGGCAAAGAAAATAAAAACCAGAATTCAGAATATATATGACTGTTTACGCTGAAAGGATGTCCCTATACTATCAGCTCCTGTGACACTGACAGAACGATGAGGGTTTTTAACGCAGAGCCTCCTTCCTGTAGCCTTTGGCTCGTAATTTTCAGTTACTTAGTTTCAAGAGTTAACACATTGAATATGTATGGTGTCTTTAGTTGGAGGTACGTCTTCAGGGCATTTATTCAAAGCCCACTGTACTTCAAACGCATGCATATATAGTGTGTTCTTTACATGGACAAACCTATTTGCATAGGCTTGGATGTACTAATACAGCATTCCATCCGTATACAGAAGCAGCGTGTTTTGCATCTCATTGGACAGGTTGTAGTTTTTTCATCGAGGAGGGGAGTTGAACGTGCGGGCGGTGAATAATTTATCATTTAAATGCAAATGAAAAGGGTTATTTGTCTTTTTTTACTGTGACGTTATTGCAGTGCTTCGGACCCAAACACATCAATTTTAAAGTGCTGCTGCAGAATGTTGCTTTACAGAGAACGCTGTGTACCTGAAAACATACAGATGATCCCCGCCGTATTTAACATGTGCACCGGCAACTCTGCACTACTGTCATTTGCATAATGCATGTTTCGAATGTCAGTTCTGCAGAGGGAGGATCTTTGTGAAGTGGTATTCGCATGATGCAACGTTTGCAAGTTGAGCTTACAAATTCTCTTTAAAAATAATGTTTGGTTACTGCGTATGAGCAGCTCTTACCAACCTGGTTCAGAGTGTCCTTGACTGGCGTCCTTCCACTAACAAATCATTTTCTGTTACCTTCAGGGTACGACTGACCATTTGAGTTATTCAGAAGCAGAGTGACTATTCCTGTAGAGATCCCTAAAGAGCTTTCCTTCAGACGCAGCAGCCATCAAGACCCGGAGAAAATAGAGTTAGAGAAGCACTCCAGCCAGCAGAAGAAAAATATATTGTGGTGGTGAGTGGTAGCCGGGGTTTAAAGTTGTATAACTGCAATTCTTAAACTTTCTTTTTCACAAAAAAAAAAGTGTCCACCACTCACACTCCAAATGATGGTCAAGGCTGGCTGGCTAAAACACATCAGGGTTAAATGCTTGGTAACGGTTTAGACTTACCAATGAGCAAACTGGGTGTGTTTGCAGATGGGAAGCCAGTGAGGGATCATGTCTTGGCACTTTCCCAGTAGGGGATTTGACCAGTGGTAGAGATAGCACAGATCTATCTATCTACTAGACCAACATCAGAGCCAAAAATAAGAAGAAAATAATACAAGGGACAGGAAAGTAAAACCTCAGACTCACAAAAGAGACATTTTACGATCTGCACATAAAAGTTGCGGTATGTAAATCCCTTCAGAAGCTCTTGGTGTATTGAAAGACTCAACTTGTTAAGTCGAAGGAGGAGAGTTTAAGCGTATGCATCAGGGCTGTAATTATGTTCCTACAACCCGTCAGTGCTCTGCATATTGCCCTGGGAAGTAGATGTAAGAAACCGATGAAGGACGGCCCCTCCCAAGTCACTTGTTCACTGCATAAATTTGAATATCTCTCATTCATTGTGACACCCAAAATCTTAAGCCTCTGAATTTGTTTTCATCTTTCAGATTCATTACAATAACAGCCGCAGACTTCTCATTCAGTTCGATCTGCAGTCTAGGAATTGTGAAATAATACTTTGTGTATCACCTCAAGGTGAGATTTCATATGAAATAAAAACCAACCACCAACAAGAAAGAATAATTAGAGGCAGCAGAAAGAGGCAGAGTCGTGGGGAGTGTTTGTTTTGATGTGAATTCATCCGTTTTAGGAAGTGAGTTGGTAACAACCTCCTCTATTTAGACATCATCATCCACACTGAGGCCACTCCAGAGATTTTAGTTCTAGTTTTATGTATTTTAATCCTGCAAATGCACATTTTATGGTGACAGCTGAAGTGATTTCAGGCCTGAAATGACATTTTTTTAAGTTTGCTCATGAATACCATAAACATTTTTATGATTTCTGGCAGTTTTCCAATCACATTTTGTTTCATTTTGCCAGAAAACTTTGATATAAAGTGATGCACTTTGTACTTATTTGAATGAGATGTTTCTGACCATGACATGCATTGTCAATATCTGATACTGAACAATCTATATGGCCTTTTAATACTTTTTTTTTAATATAATCAAAATGATTGCTTCTTAATCTTTAACACTTTGCTAGACTGAGACATAATTTCTACATTGGGGAATTTCATGCTGCACTGAGAAGATCAGCAGAATCGACATAACTTTTCTCTTTGCAAATGCTACTGGATCAGGCATCGGAAACTTCAGCTTGCTTTGATTTTTGGAGCCTGTCCAATGAGAAACAAATTTCTATATAAACTAGGCGTGAAGGAGAAATACTTTTTGGAGATATATATTTTGCAGGGCTGGGATGATAAGATGTTTATTTTCCTATTTTAAATACATTCAGACTCTCAGTCATATAGAACAGGATAATCCAATATTATAGTATACTGTATGTAGTGTCCATGCCTCTCACCCAAAGTCGGCTGGGATAGGTTCTAGTCCCACTGTGACCGTGATGAGGAGAGAGCGTTTTCAGATTTGACTAGTCACTGGTCAAGCATAATAATAATAATAATAATAATAATAGGAGGGCTAAAAATGGGAAAGTCCATTTTTGGGTGTTTTCTTCTACTGTAGAAACATGGTGGTTCAACATGAAGGACTCTCTGGTGTCTGTAGATATAAAAGGCTCATCCTAAAGGAACAACAACAAAAAGATTCTTAGACTCTAATGAAAACAGTATTCTGTATATAGAGCCTGTTGAATTTGGACCTTTAGATATCTAAATATACTCTGTTCTGTAATGTTCTATTGGGATTCACCGTCTCCTAATCGAGTAATACTGTGTTATATCATTGGGGCTCTGGGGACAATGAACATACATATAAGAACACAGAAATAAATCATATTTATGAGACAGGCTTGCAGTATTGGTTGTAGTCAAACATGAAATAGAGAAAATTGTGTTGTTTTAAAGATAATACTGCAGTAAATTAGGTTTTCATTTCACCACTGAATAAACTGAATTGTGTCTGTGAAGATAAATCACAGAACATTTCTAAAGTTAAGGAGACAGGAGACATTTCATCGTTTCATCTCAGCAATCCAACAACAAAATAAAAAGTATTTCTGCTGGCGCCGTTTGCTCTCCATCAAATTAATTGTGTTTATTTGCCAAGTACCCTTCTGCTTTATTAATGGCAGAAATTACAATTTGTGATTAGCTCACCAAGCTTATGCACCAGACATCAGGAAAGTTCCCTCACAGTTTCAAACTATAGTCCATCATGCTGTACATTCAACACCTGATGATGTGTAGATTAATGTGCTTATCAGCCTATCATAGAGATATATCATCATTTTGTACCTTGATGATGGTAGTTCTTCTTTCTGGCAACAGTTTTCTGTCTTGTGATATGAAGTTGACCCTTAAGTGACCTGCTCGGCTCCTGCAGGGTAAAAAACAACTATATACTTGGAGATACGAGATAAATAAAAGCAAATTTTCATTGTTGACCGTGATCTCTGCCTCACTCCTCTTGACACTAAATGAGAATTTAGAGGCAGAAGCCCATAAATCAATCCACCTGGGAGCGTGCCTCGAGACAATGCTTTCATGACACACTGCAGACACAGTGCTAAATTGGCCGGATAAGGACAAAGGCACAAGGAAGATTCGATACTTTTCATGTAGCCTGGAGTGTAGAACAATGCCAGCGACACGAGCCTGTGGAGAGCAAAATCCATCGGAGTGAATGTAAGTCAATATCCAAGACTTTGACTTTCAAGTCGCAGTACCCGCTGTGATAACAAGATAACAGGCCTTCACTTTGAGATGAAACCATTTAAGAACAACAGCTCTGATGGTCTGACTCCGAGGGAGAAGCTTCTATTACTGGAAAATAGGTTTTATACGCTCTGTGTTCCATGCTCATCTCTTAGACCAGTATAATCTGTGGTGGATGACGGGAGAAACATGCAGTCGTCACCCTCGGGTTTCTAAAGACCCGTTGTGAAGCTCAGTGTGTGGCGGCTCATGGCTGTTGCTATCTTGGCAGTCGTGCTTCTGCTGCCTCTTGGCTAATCTAAAAATGGGCAATTGTGCAATGTGAATAAAGGGTAGAGCTGGGATGTATTGAATGAAGCCTGGCTGCTCAAACAAGCCACCTATAACAGCACCTACCTGCCAATCAAAGAGGCCACACTCTTAATGAACTATGCTTTAAGCCTTAATATAATTTGAATAGATGAGTTCTATAGAAATTCACCCTCAGTACAGTTGTCATCAACGACGAAAATAGCTACAAAACCGATTTTTGTACCAGGCTGTAAACAACATGTAAAGTTTAACATGGTATCCATCCTCAAGTGGCTTTACGAGGAACTGCAGTTTTGCACTGACTTCACTTTACAGCCACGGAAGTTGCCGTTTGGTATGGAAGTGCAATTGTTGAATTAAAAGCACTCTTGCTATTACATTCGTCTCTCGCTATATCGCGTTTCGCCTTTCGCAGATTCGCTGTTTCGCGGATTTTTTCAGTGTAATGGCAAGGCGTATGGCGGCGGCGGACAGACTGTTTCCAGGCTGCAATCTAGGACTAGGGCGCCCGAGCGGACGTGAGGGCGCAGAAGAAAAAAATTTGCCTCGGGCGCTGTTGTGATTTGCCCAGGGTGCAATTGTGGCCAGGACCGGCGCTGGTCCTGATTAAGGGAGTACTGTACAAAATGCATGTAAAAAGGTGTATAAAAGTGTGTGGTGAGGGGTTTCACGGCCTTAAACCATGTATAATAATTGTAAAATTCACTTTGCGGATTTCGTTTATTGCGGGTTATTTTTAGAATGTATCCCCCGCGATAAACGAGGGACCACTGTACACCAAAATCATTTATTGTACTATACAGAGTCTGATGGGAAAATGTAATTTCACAAAAGCTAGTTTATCTCCATCTTAGTGACAATTAAAACAATGTAAATAAGGCTTAAAGCAAAGTCTGTTTGACTGACAGGTGCCTTTAACCTTGGTAAATAATCATGGTGTGTCATAACCAAACCCAAATACTACAAAACATACCTCTAGATACCTGTGGCTGATTGCACCCTCCAATACGTCTATTTTTTAACATCTGGCTGTGATTCTAATATTTCAGAAATACGTGTGTTAGAATAGATGTAGTAGAAACAAAAGTAGTAGACTAGTCCAATCATTTGTTTCCAGGCATTTCCCAGTCGAGAAAAAGAAGTGATTTCCTCGTCTTTGTATCTTAGCCCTAGAGCAAAAGACTAAAATTCCCATTTGAGTCCAGAATTGAAAAGGTTAAAGAGCTTTTGGCTCGGGGGCCAAGCCGGCATGGTAATGGCAGCCCGGCGGTTAGAGTAACGCTGGAGCAGCAGCAAGTGGAAATCTAGCTGGTGGACTGTCAAGTCTCAGATGATTCAGTGCAGCTGCTCAGAAGCAGCTGTGCTCCACTGCGGTAGTAAGCTGTGTAAATGTGAGTAAGTCATCGTCATGTGGAATTACCAACAAATCCTGACATATGTTTAAATATACCCGAACAAGGCAATCAAAGGTAAATTGTGAGTCTCACTTTCTCTGCACATCACTGATTTGCTTCTGTTGGTTTGTTCCCAGAAGAAGTAATTCTACAAAATACCAAAAAGTGATTTCAAATCAATCAACTCTTGTATATTCCTAAGAAATGCTGTGGACACCACAGGAGGCTTAGGAAGATCTGGAGCTCCTAACACATCTCAATCAATGCGAAACACGTCTTTAACTTCAACATGAAGCAGGTGATGCTGTGGATCGGAGACATGGAGGCCAAAACACGCAACATGCAGGCTGGAAACATCCATTAACATCTGCCTCAGGCAAGTACTAAACATCTGGTGGAGAGACAACGCGCATAACGGGAACAGGATCCCACTGATTTACAAATCTGAAAGAGAAAATGGAAAAACCTGCCACGAGCGTCACCTGACAAGCCCTGAAATGGACCCCCCCAAAGGAACAAGGAAAAGAGGTTTATTACAAAAACTGAGTGATGTGGAAAATATTTTTCTCTCTAAACGACCAAAGGACCAATCCTCATGAACAGTATTTACATAAATTAATAGTTCTGTCATCGCTTCTTGTGAGTATTCACCTTATTTAGCAATTTTCTGTTTTACCCGTCTATATTTGACATTTTGTTTGACCTCCCTGTATTACATTTTATATTTGCACTTGTCCTACTTTGTACTGCAACTGCTGCAGGACACTTTCCCTTTGGATAAATAAAGTCTCTTATCTTAGCACAGCTGTGATCAGAGATAATAAATATAATAAACTGTCTCATAAATTAAACAGCCAGCACCGAAACATCAAGCGTAACCACTGAACAGAGCCAAGACATCAATTCGCTACATGCCTGCCTCACAAGCACAAGAGCCAACTTAACACTACTATTCCTTGACAAGACATCCTGAAGACTTGTGTATTGGCAGTAGCAGCAAAGAAGAGGCCTGACACCTTAAATAGATAACATCCTGCAATGGTTTTGTTGCATATGACGTGCTGTATGTTGGAGGAGTGTTCTATACTAACCCAACCTGGCAAAGTTTGCTAAATTTAGGGAATACTGGGGAAAACAAATGAATCTGTAACTTTCCCCACAGGATTCCAATGAGAAATACGACATATAATCTGTATCTGCTTGTTAAGCAGTATACAGGGTTCCCACACCTTTTTCATTAACAAATTCAAGCACTTTTCAAGCACCAGTTTTTCCATTTTTCCAGCACCTTTAAATAGGTAGCCTACTAGTTGTGTTTGCCATGATGGTCATGGGAAGCGCAGCGGTGCCACTGTATGGCATAATAATATGGGTCTAATTAGCATTATTTCATATGGTGGTAGATTGACTGTTTTGATTTTTAACTAATTGTGAAATTTCAAGCATTTTCAAGCACTTCACAAAAATTCAAAAAAGCATCTTCACAACCTTGAAAACACTGAATTGAAATTCAAGCATTTTCAAGGAATTCAAGCACCCGTGGGAACCCTGAGTATACCATACCTACATTTAGCTGAACTGAGTAAATTACAACAATCTATGACGACATTTCTCATGGCTGCACCATCCGCATTATATAATAAAAATCCTAGCTCTCTGTCAACATCTTGTTTTGTTTTTTTAAACTCACATTGGACCTGATATCTGTGCGTAAACATCGGCATCTTGCCTATAAATAAAGCTATGTGGGTTAAACCGAGTCTTAGCCCTTTATAATGAGTTTGCAAGTAAGGCTGGACCTACAGGTTAAAATAGACGGGGTGCTGTCTAATGCGACCACACTTTATGATTGAAGCTAATAAGCCCGCACGTATAAAAACTTGCCAGGTGAATCCATAAATTGGGGTTAAAAATAAGTCAAAACTTCAACATTTTGAAGACTCTTGGTTTCATTCCCTGTCCCACTCCTCATTCTTGTTACTTGGCTATTGCCCTCGCCGGGATTTTTCTGCCTTCAGGCCTCGTGATGACAGTCGACAGGCAGCGTGGCCACTGATGTGGCGTAGCTGGCTGCCTCGCTCGTTTTTCTTTTTTAAAATGTCATGTGGGAGAGGTGAAAGTGTGTGGCAGGCTGCTCAATCAAATCAAACCCATGAGAGCTAATTCTGATTTATCTGTTTTTACACCTCATTACTCTTTTTTTTTTATATACTACTGCGCTCTGAGGGAGAAACACTTTTTCTATTCTCTGATATTATTTTGATGGAAAGACAAGCAAGAGGCAAAAAGACTTTTTTTCCTGGAGGCTATGCCAATTAAGAATTCAGGAAACTATGGAGGCAAAAAGCAGAAAACTCGGGGTGTGAAAATTACCGAACTCAGTAGCTTCTCGACGACTCGCAGATGTCTCCTGGAGGCATGAGCTCACATTAGAAGCTTGGAGTTCAGGTTGACAGTGCACATACCTTGCCAGGTGCAATTATGCAGGTTTTAGTTTAAATAAGTTTGAATATCAAGTAGCCCTATTTTAGAAACGTCACAGGAAGTTACGGCTGACAAATTTGAATGGACTGTAAACTAAAAAATGTTGGACTGATTACCATTAATCCATATCCTTTAAAACAATCACAACCAAAGAAATACAATAAAGATCATGAGACAAAGACAACAACAATGCACCAACACAGGTTTGTGCTGTCACTGAACAACAACACTGCAGTACTTTGACACCATGTGTCGTGTGTTTAGGTTGGGGTTGGGCTCCATGTGCTTTCTTTGCAGAGATGGGTGTGGTTTGCTGTGGAGCTGACTGCGCACACCTGAATCAGATCATCATCGTCTCCAGCAGTATTTAGAGGCTGGGCCTCCTGCATGCTGCTGCCAGATTGTCACCGCATCTTGGTAGACCATCCAGGCTCCTAGAGACGTTGTTATTTGAGGTTTTTCGGAGTATTTATCTATATTCTCTGTCTGCAGACTCCAGCTCCTCGCCATCCAGCTACTGCACCCCTCGATGCCTTCCACCTCCTTCGTTACCGGCTCTATCTCCCTGCCTCCGCTGCCTTCCTGGCGTCCATGACGCCTCCCCACCATTTTCCCTTTGTCGGCTGTTTATTTGACTACTCAGCTCCTCTGCATTTTTGGGTCCAGTACTACCACCACATCACGCCAGTATTTATTGATGAAGCAAAGTGTCTCATTGGCTAAACTGCTCAATTAGTCACAAAGTAGAACATTAAACCTATTTTGCAAGTCTTTGTTAAGATTCAGTTTTTTATCATATCATCCTGGTCGTCATATAGCAACACTGCTTTGTGATGCTGCTCAATGTCTGTCAAATATAAACACACAAGATGCTTTCTGGCGTCTATATAAGACACCTTTTATATTATGTCAGCAACGATTTGAAATTAGGCAACAGAAGTACTTGGTTGTAGTTAGGTGAAGCTCATGATTTGGGTTACAAAACCTTTACATAACCTTTAGAAAACTTTAAATAAGTCAATATTATCTTTGGAAACACAAACCCCTCTTCCAGCTGAACCTTCTATGTTTGTTTGACCCATCCATCCATCTTTAATTAAAATTAATTTGTATGCAACCTCAGCTAATACAGATGAGTTAAATGGGAGTAGATGTAAGAACACTGTCTGTCTGTGCACAGCAGTACATTTAAGGTTGTGGAAAGATAGTGGTCATGTAGTGGTAGCCAACATAAATTGTCTCTTAGATGAGATGCATAATACTTAAAGGGTACACAACATTCTGCAGCTGCACTGTGTCCTGCAGAATCATCCAACATGGACGTAATTCCTATGGAAACTGGGCCATAGATATACTGCACACTCAATTGGATTTCAATTAATAATTTACAAATTCAAAGGAAGTTGTTGCTCATGTTTCAATGGTTAATTTCAAATGGGAGTTAATGTAGGTCGATGCTTTGACTCCAATATAAGTGTCAAGAACTTGTGATCATGAGATTTTATGTATTTTCCATGTCCAGATAGGGCTGTACTGCTCAAAGTCAAGTAAAGTTATTGGAAATAGTTTGAATTTGTGATATTACTCAGGTATATTGCTTCTATTATCACGTTTGACCTTCAGGTATGCATCTTTACTGTGCTAGTGCTTCATTTTATTGTCAAAGGTTTGATGTTCCCGGAGGCAACGACAACAGAAGTACCCCAAAAAGTTGCTAACAAGGAAAAGTTGCCAAGGTCCAAGACCTTAGTGACCCCTCAGGGTCCAGAGATCCACATCTGGAAATCCAACGCCGCCTCGTCCAGAGCACCCTCGTCCCTCACTACCTCCAACAGAATATGCAATTAACTGGGCTCGTCATCCATGACCAGTAGTGTCAGTCAACAGTGCACGTCTGCCACAGATAAATTAGTCCTGTAGGTACCTCGGCACTCCCCACATCAAACATCACAAAACTAATTGGGCAATTGAAAGGCAATGAAAAGCCAATGCAAGCTGAATGCTGTCTCTCAGAAAGTGAAAAGTGCATAATTGGAATGCAAAACAAGACGCCCCAGGAGAGCCATCTCCACCTGAGTGCCTTCCTGGTATATTTATTAACCTTTATCACATCAACAGATGATGAACATGAACTTCTCAGATGCCCTTTCAGTGTTATCTGTTAACTATGCAGGAGGAAGTCTGAGGCAACAGAGTTCACCAGCAGCTTTGAGAACGTCGGCGAGAAGGTCACGAGCTGAATGTCAGAAAGTTTGAAAGTTCTCAGCCGCCTAAGTGTCAGGTCTGGATAATGACGTGTCAGATATTCCGTCGCTGCTTTTTGGTGCCGGGCTTGAATTGATGAGCTCCTCTCTGTGCTAATAAAAGACGGGGACGACTGATGCACCGCTGTCCTTCATGTATCACTGCCTCGCATGCCTGGATGCTAATCCTGCCCATCAAGAGCAGAACTGGACAACAGAGCAGCTGCGCTGGATGTTTAAATGAGCACGCTTCCTCTCCTGCTGAGTGTTTGATGCCTGAACAACTTGTCTGTCAGCCTGATAAAACGAGTCACACACTTCAGTGAACCGAGGTTCTGCGGCGGTACTAAAAACTGGGCATGAGTTTGATGTGTAACATGTTAAAAAATACTTTATATTACATGCAGTGAAGCATCAGACGGGATGGAGAGGCGAGCGGCAGCATGTCTGAGATTACAGAAACATGCTCGTGACAAGATCCCTGCAACTTTTGGAGAAAGTCAAAGGATTTCTCCCTCGGGAGGCAGCTTTGAACAAAGCGTTTAATTATTAATTCAAGGCTGCTGTTGCCAAGTAAAATGAATTACTATTCAGGTTCTTCTTTATGTACGACAGTGACAGAGGATAACATCACTACTTTGAAAAAGAAATGCATTTTACGACAGATTTTTCTGCCATATTACATGAAATATGTTTGACCACCAGAAAACAAAACGATTACAGATTACAGAACTAACACTGATATATAAACCCAAATACAAGAGGGCTCGTCAAAATGACCCAAATGTCCATTTCAGTGACCCTCATGATTCCTGATCCAAGCTCTGATTGCGTTAATCAAAGTGGAAGAAAGATCAAGATCACATAAGTAGTAGTTTGACTCACCTATCCACCCTGACCTACTTCTTAAACTAAGCAGTGGAAATAACTTGTGCATATCGTCACAATTTAAGTTGATAGCTTTAAAAGTCGATTGCTTCTTTACCCATCCAGCTGTTAAAGCCATCGGCCGCCTGGTGAAAGTCAATACTCACTCTCTTCAGGGAGACATCTAGTTGTTTAGCTGCTAAACGTGTCTATCGCTTCTGTTGTGTATTTTTTTCCACCAAAAGAAAAAAGCTGCTTTGTGCAGAATGTGGTGAGACTGAACAAAAACAACTTAAAAAGATGATTTGAGGATTTGTACAGAAACATCATGCTACTAACTTCTTCTCTTTTTCCAGGACAGCAAGTTTAACACATGTTGTTTAAACAAACTACCAATGCTTCTTTTTATTTCACGAGGACAGCCTCCAAAAAGAAACACAGTACTAATGATCTGAAGAGGAACAAAGAAAACAACATTTGGCAATGAGAACATGTAAATGCAATTTTTCTGAATGTTTTGTAGAGGGCAGATAACTCTCTCTCTCTAATATGTGAGACTATTTCTGTTTGTAGACTTTGTGTTGTCGTGGGATGTGTCACTGCTTTTTGTGTCAGCTGGATGAAAGTAAACAATAAGTAACGCGCCCCAGTTTTTTTAGCTTTTGGGACTCCGCACCTCTACAGCAGTGACTTGATCTCTGTCATTTAGCTGCAACCAGAAGAAGAAGAGAAACAAAAGAAGAAGCCAAAATAAGCATCCGCCTCAGGGACCCTTCCACAATAAGACAACATATACAGTATTTTAAGAGCCTTGCTACATTAATTTCCCATTTTCCTTTCAATCATATCTCCCTGCCTGTGTTTGCAGTGAGCATGCTCCGTGGGGAATCGATTAAATTATGCATGGGGACAAATTGATACTCTCAGCTAAAAGGTGGTCCTTATCATTAATTTCCCTCCTCTTCATTATCCTGTTATGATTCAAATGAATAATTGAAAATTCAGTACCGTCACTGTCACCCTAAAACGTCTCCCAGCGCAGTGTCGGCCCTTTATTTTTAGGCATTATGGGATGTCATGGATGAAAGAATGAGGAGTTTAGAGGACGGAGCCTCACTTCTGCTTTTTTCTGTCTCATTACTAATTCTTTCAAATCTTTTTAATTGCCAGTGTAGCGGAGACGCTGATCAAATGATAGAATGTTGATTAAAAGAAATCCCACTGATGTTTTCAAGGCTTTTGTTGCAGCCTCATAAAAATGTGCATTAATTCTATGATCCACTATTTGATGTCACTTTCTTCAAAACATTCGTCCACTTGTTTAACAACATGATGCAAATTCAGCGTTGGTGGAAATACAACTAACTATGAAGAGAGACACACAGCCTTGGCCTCCCACTGACCCCGATGTGTTGTTTACCCTCTCTGTACAATGTGACACACATTTTCTTCCAAAATAAGAATATATATATAGTTCAGCATCGCCATGGTGACGGATGTGGAAATTGTCACGGTGATTTAAATTTTTTATTATTTATAGTATTGCCAACCTTACACTAACACCGAGTGTTGCCTGATTTGTGAGAATCGGTAGGAAACTTGGCTCAATCGGTAACTCAAGTAATCAAGTGATGACCCACTCAAGTATATATGTAGAATTAGATACAACAGCACAATGTCTCCAATATACTTTCCAAAGGGACATCTATGAATTATCTAAGCTCAAGTGTGCTGTAGCTGAATTACATGTTTTGCTTTGAGGTGATATGTTAAAGTCCTCTTACTTCTGTGGAATTTAAATCCGGCTTTGCAAACTGTGCAAATTACCTTGTTTTTGTCCAACGAGACGTCGTGAAATCTTCCCCCTAAAAGTCCTTATCCATCTTTCCGCTATAGACTCTCCTTTAGTAAGGATAGATGTGTGACCGCGTATGTGACCAAAGGATATAGGTCAGCCGCCACCGGAAGTAAACAAGTAATTTTAGATAGAGATAGAGGTACTTTATTGATCCTGAAGGAAATTAAGGTGTCCAGCAGCATACACATTACACAAATCAACCTATCAGCCCAACGACAGCAACAGGAAAAAAAAACAAAAAAACGCATAGCACATACACACTCTGCACAAAAACAACACATCCAGCCTATCATTCATTGCACTGATTTAGCACTAATTTCTATATATTAAAACCACCAAAGCAAGTACCACCTATCTCACCAAGGCGTAATCATGACAAACTGAAGAGATCGTAGCACTACCAGCCATGCGTTTAGTTTAATTAACATAAAGTATGTTATCCCGGTCGTATTTCTACTTAGATTGCTGATGAAAGTAGTGAAAGCACACTCCTGCTACGAGGATCACTCAGAAGATGTTTGCAGGTCAGACGGGATTTGTAATTCTTCCAGCACATTTTGGAGTCTACCACAGGATCTCCTGCTGCTTGTATTATCCCTGAAAAACCTCTCGGAGGCATCCAGGAGTAATTTTAATGATATGCCTGAATGGCTCATTTTGACACTAAGTAGTGTCGGTTCTCTAATCTCCTCATCCTCTATCATCTCTAAGGACGAGCCACCCTGCTTGAAGAAGCCGATTTCAGCTGCTTGCGTTTTCTTCGGTCATTACCAGCAGCTAATGGACACGGGTTGGAACATATATTGATTGGTAAACGCAGAAATAAGCCTCAAGACGGCTTGCTACGATGCACACATTACTGTTGCTGACAATAGATTAACTACATGCCTTGAGGCAACAACACACTGGCAACACTGTACATTTATTTATTCATTTGAACAGAATTTAAAAAACACAACAATGTGATCACATGCCCGAACTGAATACCAATCAAACCCACACGTGAGGACAGTACTCCGGTGTTACTTAAATGGATCACAGGCTGCTGAAGGGGACTGATCGATGCCAGAGTGGGGGAGTGGAGGCCGGTCAGCGAGGGAGTCACGCGCCGCACTGCACTAATCCATCATTTTGGGTTTCCAAATCTTTCCCACACCCACTCCATATTGACATGCTGGGGTGATACATGGTCGCTGGGTACTCTGGACGTTTGATTTCAGAGCAAAGCGTATGGATTTTTTCTTCATAGACAGCAGCACACGTGCCCTTTCAGCCACTCCAGTGGTCTGGTAAATAATTTATTTACCCTCTCTCCCGCAGGAGCTCGAGTATAAGTAGGCCAACATGTCTGACAGCAGTGAACGACCTCCTTCTGCCCGTCTCTGACTTCACGGCATTAGATATTAATCAGCACTCTTTCGCCTCGACAGTCCCGACTTTGATGCCGGGTCTTTCCGGTGTTTTGATCTTAGAACAGAAAAAGGCGAAAAACCAACACGGATCACGAGATGGAAGTAGTCTGTCGCTCCCAGTCGAGGAAACTCCCTTCAGTCTGTCTGCTTGTTGTTCAGTAACACTTTTGAAAACCACATCTACTGTATAGTGTAAGACCCATTTTTATTCCTTGGCTTTTAAACCAGCACGAGACTCTGTTTCTGTTTTTGTTTAATATTATTTTAACATTGTTTTATCGTTTATTATTGTTTTTATATTGTTCTTTGTTTTATGTCTTATTTCATGTTCTATTTTATGTACAGCACTTTGTGTCAGCTGTGGCTCTTTTTAAAGGGCTTTATAAATAAAGTTGAGATGAGATGAGGGCATTCATAGTGAATTATAATGCATTAATAATGCTTCTTGACTATACCCAAACACACACAATGCTTTATCGAAGAAAATGCTTTACATGTGGCTTATAATCAAATATAACTTCAAGTATCTTATGGAAGCTCTTGACTAGTTTAAAACTAGAGGTTGACTAATGCGAATTCACTATGAATGCCTCCAAACCGCACTATACCATAGATGTGATCTTCATAGAAGTGTGACCCACTTTTCTTTTACCTTAAGGGATCATTTTATCTTTTTACATCAACAGATCTCCCAAATTAAAACGTATATATTAGTTAGTTTCACTAACAAGGACCACGCCCGTACAGATGGAGTTTAAACATGTTTATTACAAGTAACGTTCAGGAAGCATGGGTGATATGCTGCGGGAGGGTTTAGGGAAAGAGAGGGTTCGAGGGATGGTGGGATGAGGGTCGGAGGATGAGGGATGTTAGGGTGAGGGATGAAGGGAGGGAGGGAAGGAGGAGGGATGAGGCGGTACCATCAGCAGAGTGGTCCTGAGGTTAACCGGAGGAATCCTGGAGGGAACCTGGGGGGATGGAGACTCTGAGTGGGGGAACCGTCTCTCTGCGACTCTACGGATCAGAGCCCCTGGTTCCTGTGTGGGAATGGAGACGAGAAAAGGGGAGACAAAGCAAGAAAGAGGGTATGGGGGGGTGGGATGTGACAGCGGCGTCAAAGAAGGAGTGGAAGGAAAAGGAGTGCTTAAGTACGTGGAGAACGGAAATTGAAGTGCGAGGTGTGGCCCTTATTATCGAACCCAGTTTATAAAAACTCCATTTAAACAGGATGACCAGGAACACGTAGGATAGAACCCAAATGCAAACTACAGAGGCTGATTTGGTGCAGGAACCAATGGTTTGAGCTTAAAGGTGAGTGTATAAAAGCTTAAAAGAGGCAAGCACAGAAACCAGGAGAGCAAACAAACAAATCAATAGAGGAGCAGGCTGAATCCAAAGTCCACATAAAACAGATAAGGTACAAAAAAAGAAATTAATAGTCGAAACAAGACTGACTTATGAAAGACGAGGAACGGCTGAACACAGAACGAAGACAAACTGACGGAGCTAAATATACAAGTGAAGGCAGAACAACAAGACACAGGTGAAACTGATCAGGGTGGAACAGACAATTCAAACAGGTGACAATGACAGGAAGTTAAGTTACAGATACAATGAGTTACAAAATAAAACAGGAAACCATGACAAATGTCACTGTTAACTTTGTCTTTACATGAGATAATACAAAAAAAGATTCAAGTAACAGCGTTCTCTTCAGTGCTGAAAATATATATATATATATATATATATATATATATATATATATATATATATATAATATATAGACTACTTTTTTCAAAATATGTGGGTTATATTCAATAAGAGTAATGTGATTATCCTTAATGGCGTTGAAAGCATTCGACGGCCACTTAATGCCATTATGTTTGCTCTGCCCTTGTGATTTTAGTCAAGAATTATCCAGCGTGGTGTGTAGCAAATATTCTGAGCAGCTAATGAACAGAATTATCTTTCCAGCGTGGAAAAATTCAAAAGGTAACATTTAAGTTTTGCACAAAACTTGTCAAAAGGAACAGAAGATGTCAACATGTGTGTTAAGAGAGAGATCTTAATAAAGTTATTTCTATCTACAGTTGAGTGCTAAAGTTGTAAAATAAAATCATGTTTTCAACAGAATTCAACTTGTTTTCCAACTTTTCCAAAAACTGTTGTATTTTCAAGAAGAAAAAAAAGTACATGTTGTTGTACTATAATCAAGAAAATTGGACCTGGACTACAAATGAAAGGAAACAGACTACTTTGCTTTGGAAACTAACATCTCAAGGACTAAATTAAAGGCAAAAAAAATGACTCGATAAGAGAGATTGCAGTGGATTTGATCTTGCATTTACAGAGTGCATTCATTTTGAGAAAGCGGACATTAAAACTGTGAAATTCAGATGTGCACGCATATAAAAGAGCTTTCTGTGATCAGCTGAAGACAAAGAATTTATCGGTAAGTTGCGATGGCTCTTCTGCATGTTTATGTTTATAAATTGCATCCGTACGAAGGCGGTTCAAGCCAAAGGTCGCCAAACAGTACAGTCACTTTCTCATCGGATCAATGTGTCACTTCCTTCAAAAAGTGCTGCTGTGATAATTCTTCAATCAGCGTGTGACAAGATATAAAAAAATAAATAAAAAATACTTGGCAGCTGTCACACATCATCAGGGACGGGAACTCAGACATCTAAAAGGGTCCATGATGGAAAATTAATGAGATCTTCTCTGTATGCCGTCACAGTTTTGTCACAGCTGGACTCTGAGTGCTTCAGTGCCCTCGCTGGGGATCTTTCACTATGCATCTTGTTATTTGTGTATTTGTGGCTAACTATGGCACGCCACAGTTATCTATATGTTTCGGTTAGATGAAGGGAGTTAAAACAGTGTTCTGCTGTACCAAAACATCCACCTACGCTTCTTATTGTAACAATATAAATACAGTTATGACTTATTTAGCATGACAGTTTCTCATTCTGACAGATTCTAATATACAAGCGTTGGCTGGAGGTGACTGGGAATCCATGCAGCACCAGGGGACGAGCACATATGTGCCTTTCCACATCAATGTTTCAGGATCTGTTCACTCCACTGGCCCCAACAGGGGACGGGGGGCTCTGCTTCTCTGCTGCCCTCAGGACACTAGCAGACGCATGGTACTGTATATAGATCTAAAGCTGGTGGGAAGCCGAGAGCGTAGCTGCACGTGCAGAAGACTCCTTCAATCGTATCAAGATGAATTTGACAGGAACCTGCACAATAATAACAGCCAGAAATCAAAACTAGCGGATCCAAAGAATGAAGTGACAAAGCTGGGCTAAAAGATTTGAGCTGTCGGGTCTCATCAGCTCCTCATTTTCTGCCAGATGTTGAATTTTTCAACGAATACAAAATGAGACAAACCTCCCCCCATTAATACGAACCATAAACATGTTGATTTCGGCTGCATATTTAATTTTTATCACGTTAAATATTAAAGAAACCTTCAAATATTGAAGAATCTGTGATACGCTCAAAAGCTTTTAGAAAAGACACTAATTTGAATTTGGCACGCTTGTTGTTGTCAGCGACGTTAGGTATGAACTGAGCCAGAAAAAGACTCAGATCAGCAAACTGAGGAAGATCATGTGAGAACATGAAAAGCTCCAGAACAGTGAGTAAATAAATCCTGCGGCCGGATTGTTTTGTCTGCAAACTCTTAATTTCACATTAAATCAGCTACTGAAGTAACTGATTGATTCTTCAACTGGAGAGAAGTGATACTGTAACTATATTATGGAAAAGGATGGATTTCATGAACCCTGCAGCATTTAATTACAGATGATTGTCAAACACTTGATTATAATCAAGATGAACTGAATATTTATAAGTCCTAAGAATAAGCCACCATGGAAATTTACTGGCGTTAAGCGAGTACCAAATGAGTTTAAATGAGGAGGCTAATTAAATATCTAAGAGGGCCGTCTTCATGAGGGCACAGAGTGCTTAAAAACTCTTACTTGTCTTGTTTTATTTCTAATTAAAATGTATATGTATGCACCTCTTGCTGTGAGGTCCGCTGCACTAATAATAAACAAAACAAAATGAGTTCTTTGCAAATGTACTAGAAACCAGGGAACCAAAATTTGAGTCTACAGGGGACACAGATTATTATAAATCTGTTCAAAACACAGCAGTCATGTTTAAAAACTGCATTCAGGTCATCCGTTGTAGTATATGTTGTGAGTGCACAAGTGAATGCATGCACATACAGATTCTGGGGATGGATCCCCTGTGACCCTTTAACACTTCCTGCTCGGGAAATGAGAATCAATCAAAAGCAAGTCTAGACATGATGACTACAGTAGCAGCCCCGAGAAAGTGAGAGCGATTTAATCAGCCTCGCGGACAGGCAGCTCGACGTCGGATGTCAGGCCACAACTGGAGACGCGAGGTCCCTCGAGGTTAATCCGAACTTTCAAAGGAATCCAATTAAAACAGGGCAGTAAAGAGACAAACACTTGCGGGACATCTCTTGTGTAACGCTGATTCTGTACAAGAAAAAATAAGGTATTTTCTCACCATGACACCGGGGAAATAGAGCCCCGCTGCTGTGGCTATTATAAAAGTCAGCGTTTCCTTTAGTGCAGTGGAAATGTGGAGTCTGCACCGACACAAAGACTCTTTGTTTATCTGCGCAGTTTGTTTTCCTGGGGGTCACTTTGCCATCGTTCTCTTGAGGCGACACAAAGGAAAAGATAAGGCCACAGTAGCATCCATGACTGAACTATAATACAACTGAAAATAGGTTGCACTCATATCTCAAATACCAAACCTCTTCTTACCGCCTCCCATCGTGAGAAAAAAGGAAATTATGAATCTTTAAATGTTTTCTTTTATGAGCCGAGACACGTTACACGCAGCCATCTTGTGCTTGATGATCTCCAAACTGTCTTATTTTATTGAACAGACAAAATGACACATCCATGTTTGGACAAATGTGCTGAAATGTTCTCCCAAGGTGTATGAATTTATTATCACCTGTGCTGTGTTTCAGAAGCGTTACAAAAAGACTGAGCTAGAGATGTGTGGCTGATTGTTGTTCCTGTTCTTTCAATGTGTGATACCCTTTATCTTCACTTTGTCTATTTGTGTCTGTAGATCTTTACCAAAAATTAACATTTCTGACATTTACTTTACCCTGTTCACCAGTGTTGTGGAGAGAAAGTGCACAGGAGTCTATGCTGTCTTAAGGTTTATTGAAGCTTGGCCAAGGAGAATGGAGACTTTATCAATACACTTGTCATGGCATGATGCCACCATGAAGCTGTCCTCTCTGGTTCGTCTATATGCTCTCAGAATACTGACGCAACTACTCTATATTGATGTATGCTCATACTCACTGTCACATCTCCAGTATCACGTATTCGCTAATGGTCATTAGTCTACAAAGACTCTGTAGATGCTTCTATGGTTCTTAGAGACGGCTGCTCTCGGCCTTAAGGAGAGAAGTCAGTGTTCCCATAACAATCTAAAGTCGCTTCTCCACTGGCTGGTACCAGCTCGACTCGGTTCGACTCTACTCGGCTTTTTTGCTTTTCCATTACTAAAACTTGGTACCTGGTACCCGGTACCCGGTACCATTTCTAGTACCACCTTTGCCGAGGTTCCAAACGGGCTGAGCCGATACTAAATGGTGACGTAGTCATTATTGCCGTTACGTCAGTGTCATTGTCAAGCCGCGACATTCGATTACCTCAGCTCCGTCTGCAACTGGTACCTCAACTATTTTGTAGTGGAGAACGGTAGCTCCCAAACCAACCCGTGTCGAGTCGAGCAGAACCAAACCGAGTCGAGCTGGTACCAGCCAGTGGAGAAGTGACTTAAGATTGAAAGACCCAAAGACATATGCCTGACCCTGTGTGACCAAAATTCCCTCACAACCTGTAGTGTGGGATTTTATAATACGCGGTTCACTTTTCGCAGTCTCGCTGTTTCGCAGATTTTTTTTGTGTAATTTTGCATGCTTTTTTTTTTACAGCGTACTGTACAGTATGAATGCACATTGTGTTCTGCGTCCTGATTAACTAAAGGTGAACTGTACAAAATGCGTTGTATGTTCTGCACTCGGAAAAAAACAGCTGCACCAAGGCCTTCAGAGGAAAAAGCCGTTACAGCGGAGCGGTGCCAGGACAAAGAGGCATCGTCAGAAGAACTGTGCAATACTGTTTCATTTACTAACACAGTATTGTACTAATTTTTGTTAAATCTGTGAAAGTTTGAACTTTAAGAGTTTAAATAAGAGAGAAATGTGAGAAAATGTTAATGCCTGTCTGAGAAAAGTGTATAAAGTGTGTGGTTAGAGGTTTTACGGCCTTAAAACATGTAGAATAATTGTAAAAAATGTAAAAAAAAAAGTGATTACTTTGTGGTTTCCGTCTATTGCAGGTTATTTTTAGAACGTATCCTCCGCGATAAACGAGGGACCACTGTATATAATTTTCTCAATATAGTCATTGATATAGCTGTATAGTTTCCTCTACTTCCATAGCACAGTGGAGATGATTTATAGAAGATTGTATACCCCAAAACATGGTGGAAAGATTCTTGGTGACATCCAGTCATTAAAACTTTCCTATTCACCTGTAGTGTCCTGTCTGAATGTCGCCTATTTAAAGTTTCTGCACACTCACGCCGGCTAACAACAGCAAACAGCAGCACAAGCTTCTTATCGACATTAGCCTCCATCGCTGTTCTTGAATTGTCTCTGCTTTGTTGACTTCACATGCACTCATACAAACAATGCTATGAATGATATCTTCTAAATGAGAAGCTCGAGCCCACCGTTTCGGAGAGAGTCTTGTTATTTCATAGATCAGAGTTTTATCAGATTAAACTCTGTAGTAGGTAAATGAGGCGGGAATTAACTCCCGGCTGGAAGTAAATATGTAATGAAAAGGAATGAATGGGAGCAAATTTTTATTAATGGTGGAATAATACCAAGAGGAGAGTGAGGGAGATGTCAATCCAGCGCAGTCTGCACAATCCACACAGTCCTAACAAGAAGTCCAATCAGGGAAGACGAGCCTGGCTCACCACAGCTGTGTTCAATGATAAAGCAAAGGATAAGCTCTAAGATATTAATTAGCCAATAAATTCTTTTCACAAAACAGCCAGTCAGATGCACTTCAAATGGATTAATTGTATATAAAATATAACATAAACCATGTTCTGTTCTGTTTCTCATGTAAATGTCCTCCACCGCTGATTGTCAGGCAGTTAGCGACAGCTTCCTATGGCGACACTGTCTCTGGGTCTCTTTGGTCTTTTGTTTTAGAATGGCAGTGAAACAATTGGAAAGCAATTCTTCTAAATTGCCAATTTTTGCCGGGAAAGGTTGGCGGGGATTTGGCCAAATTTTAAGCTATTGAAAATATGAGAGTGGTTGAATTTCTGTTATTCATTTTTACGATATTCCCTTTGGTTTTACAGGAACTCTAAGTGGCATGTATTTCTCTTCTTTTCCATTTCCCAATTATAACCCCTCTCACCCAATCCTCTTCCACCCCTTTGATGAAAATTTAGTGGAGCATAGCTGTTCGTACCCACACGTGCTCCCCTCGCATGTTGTATGGCAGTTCATAATTTGGTACAGTGCTCACCAGTCTTTTTTTTTAGGTCTAATTTCAACTGTGAGAATTGTTGCACTGCTGAGAATATTGCACGTGTTTTATAATTTGATGCATCCAAGAAATCTCACGCGGTTTTTGATTTCCCGGCTTAATGAGCGGCCTTATCTGCAACTTATAATGATCTACTATGAAAGGGCATGTCGACACTGCTCTTGTTTGTTCTTAATTAAAGAAAAGGTTCCCTTGTTCTCTGGATTATTGGGTCCTAATAAGACACAAACCCAAGGAGTGATATAAGTTCACTACTACTAGAGTGACATTTGAGAATTAACACCCGTATCATCTTGCATCATTGCATCTGCTCGATCATTCCTGGGGACGCATCCCCCGGAAAATCCCCCCGAATATCAGCACATCCATCTTCTCCACCTCTGTCATTTGATTCTTCCCACAGCTAAACATCCGTATGGTTTTATAGATAAGGAGGGTGGCAAAAAAAAATAAAGATCCCGCTGTCCTATTTTCAACTCCAGCTGGAAAAGTTGGACGTTTGCTAATTGTGAGCGAACCGCCTGAGGTTATGAGATGAGACACTTCAACAATTAATAAATTACTTAAATCAGGTAACTTTTAAATTGAGGTTTTCTGTTTTTTAATGATTCTGTTAATCATTTTTTCGTTGGATTTCGTTGGAGCTTCCTAGAGACGTGCTGTGCATCAAAAAGAGGTAGTTTTGTGCTCTTTGAAAATATTCATTAATACTGATCCTGAGATGCCCCACAGCATACATATGAAACACTAGATTTGAATGTTGAAATTCAGTTTGGTGACTCATTTGAGGCAGCGTCGGGTCACATTACACTGCTTAACGTAATTGGAAATCTGAATTTTAAGCACATAGATCTCCGTGCATCGACAAGGATCTCAAATTAAATGACCTCCTCTTGAAGCCACTGACTTCAAATAAATATCATGAGCTGCCCAGTGTTCCTTACACCAAAGCCAGCATTTCAATTTCAAAGCAGCCCATTTGCTTGAAGCAGAACAGGGGCCTCTCTACATAAATCTCGGCCCCATCTCTTGACTGTGGAACAAATGAGTGTCTTAAATTAAATTTGAGACAATTAGGCTGCCTGCTATATGTAATTGGTTTCTGGATGGATCAAATGGTCACAACTCAGGCCTGGATGAGAGGAAATGTGGGTGGAATAAGAAATGCAACAAGGGAACTTGGGCTGAGGAGTCCCATATGTTTCATAAAACAGTTTGGTAATAAGATATCTCAATGTTTCCATTGGGACTCGGTACCATCGCCTTTTTTTATCCCCGTCTTCATTACATGGCCGGTGCCTTGATAGCCATGGTGATTTGCTTTGAACCACTCTGTGCCGCGGCTGCTTCAGAGTCTAAATTCAGATGTCAGGCTGAGAGCATTACCCTCTCTGTTGTCAAATTTCTATAGACGACTGGCAGTTCAATTTTGCAGCTCAGCAGAGCCTAATGCAAAAGAGCACTTTTGTAGTAAGGCGGCAGATTTAGCCGAACCGAAATGTGCTGCGATATTTAGTGTGCCACGTTTGAAAGTGATGACACCATGCTGAGGAAAAACCCAAACCAGTAATGCCATGCTACAACCAGGACTGATTAGGAACATATCATGTAAAGTACAATTTAAAGCTGAAAGAGATGAGTATTGAAGGATAAAACAGAAAGGGAACATTACCGTTCCCTGTTGAGGTCTTTAACTCTGCCCATATTTGCTCAGGCATTAAATGCTTCTAATAAACATCGAGGCCAGCTAATGACGTCTACAATGAATGACCCTGAAACACTATAGTGCACTTAAGTGGTAGACTTTTTTCACCTCAAGAACACAGCCCAACTCTGCTCATCACTCTCTTTCTCTGCTGCAGAAACCCTTATTCATACCTTCATCACCTCCAGGATCAGCAACTGCAACAGCATCCTCTACAGCACCATCCAAAACTTTAGATGAACCCCAAGTACACCCAAAACTCGCCTGCTCACCCACACTCATGACAACATGCAGTCTATGAGTGTCTAGAAGCTGAACTTTGACTTTGGTGTCTTCGCCTTCGACTGCTGTGGTCGGCTCATCATTTTATTGCTATACCTCTAAAGTAAAAGAAAAAACACCAGACAATAATGGTACCTGGATATGTGAAGCATGAAGTGAAGAAGATTCCAGCACTATTATTGGATTGGATCGCTGATGTGTTGAGGCACAGTAGCTGAATGTGCAACACACCTACTTTCACAGTGAATACACTGCTTGATGAAATCTAAGATGATGTCTTTTTTTTTTTTTACAGACAGGAGAAGCGGCACATCAGAACAGTATGCGACTGACAGCTTCCCCGAAGGAAACGTTTTTGAAGCACAGCAGTATTTATAGACAGAGCAAAACATCCTGTTTACTCCTTACAGAGGAACATGCAGTATTCATGCTACGTCTATTTGTGGAAGAAGTTTTATATATATATATATATATATATATATATATATATATATATATATAATGCAGGCCTCCACACAGGATTAGACGGATTGGAGGTTGTGTGGCAGAGACTTATCATCATCAAATACCAGCTAGCACTTCAGACTCTGAGGAGAAATGCTCACTAATTGAGGTCAGGAGTGCTCTTTAACCAAACTTATTTTAATCCCTTTTAGCCCATTTGTCCGCTCCTTTTTAACACGATGAAATGGAGGAACGTCCCCTCGGAGTCCTGTGCTGAAATTAAATGCCTTATAATACGTCAGACCTCTCTCCCACCGTCTGTCGCTGATACGGGTGGGGAAGGTCTCTGGGCTACTTTATTCATTAAACGGACCTATTATAGCATCATCTGGGCCGCCGCCGCCGCGGCTGCTGCAATCTCGTGTCAATGGACTTGTCAATCAGCGTCTCCCCAGGATGCTTGCGATACCTATCCAAGTCCCCTAGCTGAACTATGGAGACGGAGCGCAGCGTGATGGCAGTCAAATAGCAGCCTGATGGATTTGAAACGAGTCACATTTACCTCGCAGGAGTTCATTTGCATAGAATCAAAATATGCAAACCTGAAGAGAATCGGTGTGCGTATCTGTTTGGAGCATATGGTGTGCCCGGTGGATGTGTTCTGATGAGAAAAATAAACAAAGCCTTTTCAAGGTGGTTGCCTGTCTCTGAGCATTAGTCTTCGATATGCAAATACGGCACTGCCGGTCATGCACTGTTGGTCACACACTACATTTCCATTTCCACTGCCCTCACATGCAGAGCTATGTTAAATGTAAACCTACTATACATGTGATGTCGATTTTGTCTTTAACACTTTAGTTGCACTTGTTTCTGAGAGTCCGAGCTTCCCTGTTAACAGAAATGGTCTCATTGATGAAGGTACAGTGGAGCAGCTTGAGCGAAAGTTTGTGCAAAGGTAAAGAAGGACATCAATGCATATTCAAGTACACATGACAGTACAACCATCTGTTTATTTCCAGCATCAGTCATCTTAGAAGCTCAGCACTTTTTTTCTTAGAAGTGCAGCTATTTACTCATTTATATGTTGTAAAACTTGTGTATTACAATTGAATGGGACACCAGGGAGTTTAAAATCAACAACTTGTCTCTACGTTTTCTTGATGTACACTGTTATCTAATTTTCTTTCCTTAGGTAACACGAGGTCACGTGGGGCCTTGAGGTCCTCAGCAGTATTAGTTGTTTGTCTTTGGTTGAGAACAGTAGGTGCCAGTCTATCTCAACACTGTGGCTGTGGGTCACAGAGACCTCTTGCTGCCTTCATAGTCATAATAGATAGCTGCCGTTGACCAATCTGCGTAAACAGACATCTGTGTCTCCAGACTAGAACATGCTGACAGTAACACCTCCATGGGTAAAGACATTCTCTGTGACCCATTCTGGGCGTGTAGTATTTGTGCTGTTATCTTGGGGTTTAAAGTCGATCGAATGTGACTCAGGCACTTCTGATGAACTTTGACAGTGTCTCTAATTCTCCTCTTCATCAGAGGCTCCTGAACACTTTCTGAACTCCTGACCTCACCATTGACCTTTGACTTCAGCAACTTCTCCACAACATACGCAACCTCTTAATGTCGACCAGGTCGCTCGCTTGCGCAACTTTATGCAGCTTCGATGGTGCACACAACTTTAGACGATGTGGATGCTGTACATCAGTTAGATTCTCCACACAATTTATTCAGATTTACTGGCTAAACAACAAGAACAAGAAAAAAATACTGGTGATTCCCCACAACAACTACAGCTCATGAAGTCCAAATATAGCATGTTTATTTATTCTGTAAGATTTCTTCGATCAAAATGGTTTGAATTAACTGAATTTGTGAATATTGTCAAGAAACAATATATTCAAAGAACCATTTTGCTGCCACTGCCTTATAAGCTCTGGTATGACCAGTATCTTACAGTGGCAAATGTTAAACCAGAGTGCTGAGTCATGCTGTAGTTTCCATGCAGGAATAAAGTTAATTAGAAAATACACCATGCAAGGTCATTTGCCATTAAATGTAATCCAGGTGTTTGCAGAATCGGCTGGTGCCAACATTGTGTTTGGTGAGTGGATTGAGTCTGGCTATTTTAAAATGGATCACCAGAATCTAATTAAACACTGTAATCTGTGTACAAGCCTGTGCTCACTCAGAGTTCTAGGATTCATAACATTTCTTTAACCACAGTTATATGACTTCTAGTTCAACCTATCTGATGTTTTCCACCTTGAGGGCAGTACTGGACTGTAATCAATATGTCATCAGGAATCTTTTGTGTATCTTTATTGTCTCTGTCATTTATTCTGAGAGCCTGACACAGCAGGACACAGCAGATTACCATATATCAACAGTCAAAACAGCCAGATGGTCACCGATAACAGCAGGTGTGTCCACGTTTCCATGAAATGAAATATCTCTGTCCACCCTCGAGAAAAGAAAAATCCTTTTTCCAGATTCCAGTTCCAGTCTGTGAACACCGGCTGGTTTATGAGTCTGGTGCCCAGTGGAGAGCAGTTAATTGACATTGACTGTTGCATGTCTACAGGACACCAATAGAGCCATGGCTCCCCTGCAGCCTGAGTGCTGCTCAGAGAGCACAAAGGCAGCCTCGGTCTGAAAAGGCTACCTCAGAGCATGAATACTAATGGAATTGATTTATACCTCCATTTCCTGCATGGAGACTTGTGGACTTTTATTGCCAAGGAGGAGTCGAGACCCTTGTGTGTGCTCAACAGCCTGAAGTGGTGGAAAAGCAGCTGCACTGTGATACCCACAGAGGCTCTGCGGTTCTGTCGCAAACTGAGCAATTGGGTCTGGTGCCATTATGGAGCTCCACTGTGAATATAATGACACACGAGTAGGAAGAAGAGACGACGTCGATGGTGTGGATACGTTTTGATTTAACCTCCAGCAATATGGGCTGGAGTTGTTAGTGAATGAGAAGAGTCTGCTCGGTTTTTCCGACCAAAGCTTTAAATAGCTCAGTATGGCTGGCTGGCTAATTAGTTATTTAACAGCCATTAAAAGTATACACTACATTATTGTGCGGAAATAAACTGGGATGAGTTTAAAGATGGTGATGAAAGTTAGGAAAACTGACATTACATCAATCCACTCTCTTGGAATTACATTTTGGACCATTTTGCAGGGCAGAATTCACGTTGAATGCCAATATTCAATGCAAGCATGGTTGTGAAGTGTAGTTTAAAGGAACACATGTTACACATGACGTTTAGTTTGTTCATCAAGGGTGGTACAACAAAGTCCCTGGATTCAAGGGTTTCGATTTATAGAAGAAAACCTGCGTTAACGAGTGGAGATGTTTAAAAGATGTTGGCAGGAAGCATCCAACAAAATTATCTTTTCAGTTGCATTATGGAAAGTGTAGGATTCAGGACTTTTTTATTAAAGGATGAGGATCTCTTCAAGTAGAGAATGTAAGGATGGAAAGTTCAAGGTGGAATCAGACCTTTCTACTTTGAACTATAAGATCCATTAAAACTAATTTCTTAGGAGGCTTGCTTCATCGATTTGGCTCTGAGGATTTTGTCTTGAGATCTTGTTTCACTGCTGTTGTGGATTCTTTAACAACAAAACATTCATGGGTTTTCATTAAGGGAAAGATAAGTGATTGCATTTAATAGCTAACCTCATAGTAAAAGCTTGACTCTGTTGATTTCTGTAAGTCACTCAACTGTTTCAACAGGCAGTGAGAAAGACCCCCCCCCCTTTGCTCTGCAAACAACATGTGCTTATTGAAGCATGATAGCTTACCACCAAGTTGTCAGATGTGTCAGACAAATGGAAAAACTTCATGTACCACTAAAGAAATGATCTGCTCAATAATTCTTTGGTACCTTTTCGCAAAAAACGCTGATTGACATGGCAGCTAACCTTTTAAAATTTCCTCATGTTTGAGTGGACGTAAAATAAAAACCATTACACCGCTGAAAGGCAGTGACGGCGACCTTTGGAAAGAACGTTCAGAATACAAATGGAAACTCAAGCAAGCAATAAACGGAAAATGTCAACGCGTCATAATCAATTAATTTGGGTCTGTGCTGCAAATAAAAACCCAACTCTGAAGTCGTTGCCATCCCTAAATCCTTGATTGGCGTTCCTTCATTATCTTTTCAGAGCATTTGTTTGATGTAAAAAGGCTTTCCCCCCCTGATATCGATATCACAGACCCACTTATGACAAACAAACTGCTGTATGAGAGATGCTTTTTGCATCGCTTTGATGTCCCTGCGGGGCCTTCCGGAAAAACCCCTCCAATCACCATTTGAACAACACAGTGCATTCTGTTTAAAGCCCTTTTCGCTTTTATTGAAGAGATGTTCAAATTCCTTCGGAGAAAAAAACAAAAAAAACAGCCATGTTGAGATGAAAAACAAGATTGACTGACAGAAACAGTAACATGTGATATACAATAAAGGTCTTTGCACATATCCTTAAACGAATGTCATGCAAGGAGGCGTGATCCACGACCGAAGGCCATGTCTCAGTCTCACAAGTCAGGAATGATGTTGCCTCCCAAACCAGAAATACACTGTACGACACTAGCACTGCTTCCATATATATATATATAATCGTTATTCATCTTTACACAGAAGGAGCAGTAGCCAAAGGCCCCGCTGCAGCACTGTTAGAATGCAGAAACACAAGACGATGAAAAATTATATGAAATCACTTTATTCTCAGAGTGTGCGGTGATTCCAATTTTTGCAGGAAAGTTACAGACTGAAATATCTGTCTAAAACGGCATGCAGTGAGGCTAACAGGTGGAGCTTTTCGAAACACAGAGAAGACACAGAACGATTTTTAATCAACAACCTTGCCTACATCGCACACCATAAGCATGCATACATTTTGTCAACGAATAGGGAGATAGAGAGAGAGAGAGAGAGAGAGAAGGAGGGAGAAGGGTGAGAAGATTTCGCAGTACAAAAAAGAAAAATGCACCAAATTAACATGTTTTTTTTTCTTTGTTTTTTCTTCAAAGTACGAACCACCAGAGGACAGAAACAGGACCCGGTTACAGACGAGAAAGGAGAAAATAAATAAATACTGCACGAGAGTAAGCATCTTCTCAACACATACAGAACAGAGAGGACAGATGCAAGGAGAGAGAAACATCAGACAGTTACATTCAAGTCACATCAAAGGAGTATTTTTTCCCCCCAAATGGAATATTTTTCAGGCAGTTTCTTAAACGTATCGACGTCTGTATGAGCGGCACAAATGGACGACTAAATATTGATTACGCATGACTTGGGCAGTTTGTTTGGGCAGTGGTCTATAAGCCATTTAGAGCGCAATCAGTTGGCATTTACAAGGTGGATGAACGGTGATGTTCGATGGAGATGAGGGTGATCACCAGTTTTGGCTCACCGGTATAGTCTGCACACATGACGATGATGTTTGCTATGGTTCGGTTGCTGGGGGAAGTCTTCTACGTTGGTCGACTGGGCAGTAATTGTAGCTTTCTGGAATATTCTTGGGCCAAACAAGAGATATGTCATTTCGTAAATTGAAAGTTAGAGAAAGGCTTGCTTCGACGGAATTGTTCAATTTGTAGCAGAGAAGGCTAGTTATGGTTGAAACGTCTATTAGAACTTAAAGTAGGAATACCTGAGAATTTCAAAATAAGATATGCAGTAAATTAATAGAAGATTAAATGAAACCTCTTTGTCTAAAATCTACCAGCATTATTCTTTGGTTTGATTGGATAATTGCTCTGATGATGGATTTGATGTTGATTGTTGCTGATGCATGGCTCCATAAACTGTAAACATCGGTTGCTAACTATATGCTAACACACTGTTTGAATGAAGGCTGGCAAAGGGCAGTTTTACAACTATGATAAAATCACACAGAGTTCGAAAGATTTGCTCTACAGGTGACCGCACCACACTGCGCCCCTTGGATGATTTTACTTTTAAATATATTCAACATGATCACAGAGCTCACAAAGCACTGCTAAAAGGTAAGTTCCCCTTGTCTATGCCACAGGAATGCACGAGTTCAGATTTTATTTCATGTTCAGCTAGATTCATAGAAACGTGTGTGACAAAAGCGGGTTTAGAAAACCTTAATTCTACTGCGCGCGTGTGAATCACAAAATACATTTTCTAACAAAGTTTTATCACAAGATTGAACTCATCTCCGCTAATAGCACATTGACATTGATTTTTATTTTTCTGTACATGGCAGCTAAAATAACTCTTTACTCGGTCAAGTCGCGAAACTTTATATGTATATTCGTTTGTCTATTTCTATTTTTCGGGTTATAACAACATCAAATTTAAGCATTTCATCGTGATGTACTTGTAGACTAATAAAGGCATCGACTGTGGTCTACTGTAGATACATAAGTCTGAATGTTACCAGCACACGTCTGGTGGAATGTCTGAAATATCTGGAATGTTTTAACAAGACACTATGGAGACTATGACGGAGAAATAATAAAAATAATGGAGAACATTTCATTTCATCCCTTTTTTAAATTTGTGCCATTACATTTACCAGCAGGACAGACTGGACTGTACAGAGCAGGTAAATATACTCATCAGCTTTTCTAAAGAGTCCCTCATGTATTGTTGATGTCTGCCTTTATTTTGTCTTTAGGTTTGTGATATCGAAACATAAATTCTCGTCGTCGTAACATATGACTGAACATTTTTTTGTTTACAACACAGAACAAATCGTCCCAACTTCCCCCTTTTCTCTTTTTTTTTTTTTTAAATCAAATTAAGTCCGATCTACAAAGGCGTCACTGTCACTATGCAGACACTGTCTGTGCCTTTTAACATCGACTAACACATTAAGTCTAAAACACACAACAATGAAGATTGTCTGTTATTGCTGATTCAGGACTTTACTCCCATCAGTTAAACCAACGGACACAGGACAACTTCATTTTTCGAACAATATATTGCACTATTGTCACTGTCTGTTCACATATAGTGTGTTCACAACATTGTTGTGTTTGTGAAATTTATTCTTTATACAAAAAAGAAATTAAAAGATGAAAATAAAATTAACTAGCCTGGTCTAAAAATGTAAACGTCCTTAATCGACACCTCCCGCAGGACCTAAAAACTCAAAAACATGAATTTATAGTAAGGATTTCATTTAACTGCTTTGAGACAGACTTCGTGTTATGGAGAACATTTACAGCTTTCCCCATGGAAGAACATTTCAGACACAAAGTCAGTTATCGCCGAATGTACACGGTGGGCGAGACGTCAATCAAATAAAAAAAATGGAAAACCGGTTATTGCCTCAAATATCGTAACAAATGGAATGGTATCCATACGCGTACGTCACTGCACAAAAGTTTACCGCATGCTTAAAAGAAAAAAAAAACAAAACCCAACTGAATCCTTTTACTTCCTGCTTGTACACGTGTCGTTTGGACTCTACCAGTGTTCATATTACACATTCACAATTAACCAATGAGAACACGGAGGGACAGTTTTCATGGGGTGGATCCTCACAACGGAGAACTAATAAAAATGCAAGTATTTATATACATCGTATGTATCAAATATTAGCAAGAACATAACAGGAAATCTAATCAAATTTTTTGATATGATTTGGATAATTTCTTAAACGTTAAAAATATGGCTTATACTCTTAGTCATCTTGTTATGTCACATTTCACTCCTATATAGTTCTCTTCTCTTTTTTTTTTAAAATATAACCCGAGGCTATTTACAAACAAAAAGGGTGGATGATGGGTGATATCTGGTTTTATTCTAAGTGCGTGACATTTGGAAAACATGGCATAAGATTTGCCTCGAAGCGATTCGATCTATGTCGGCGTTACGTACTTTTAAAAATAGGGTCGTACTCGCAGGTTATCGAGAAGACACTCTGCGTGAGACGCTAAAAAGTACGTATCGCCGTCAGAGATCGGATACTTTAACTCGACGGCAAAGTCATGGCACGTTGCTCAATTGTAGGACGCTTAGAAGTTGAAGGGGTGTGAGTGGGAGGGGGCGGTGAAGAAAGGTACGGCATTAGTCTTGAGTTAGATGAACGCTGTAAGAAGTTAATCATGTTTCACCCCAAAAACACTGTTGTTACTTTTTATTGAACATATCCATGAGCGGGGTCGGGATGAATTTCATGACCGTATCCACGATGCTCTCTTCTTCCTCCTCTTCGCCGCATCCAGTGGGGACCGCCTTCTTCGGACGGGTGAGGCTGCCCTCGGAGGCCTGCTCCATAGCAGCCGCTGCCTCGGCTTCCTTCTCCTCCTTCTTCTTGATGCCATACTACACACAAAGGAGAACAGAGAAAAACAGGCAATGACTCCTGCTGCATAAATAGCACCCTCATACGAAAAGGGGTAGAAATCTTATCACCTAATTCTCAGGTCTTTGGTTTTTCCTTTTCTACATGTATTTAGAAGAAAAAATGCTGTAGCCTTTCATCCTTTACATATAAAGTAGGGGCATTGGGCAGGCATGGGTACCCGGGCAGCGAGTGGGATTCAACAGCTTCTTAAAAGGTCTAGTGCTCACTCCCTCACTGCTGTGCTATAGAAAGCAATGAAGTTCAAAATATGGACATTTTTACTCTATAGATAGAATACGCGTGAGGCGTAACATGCTCATTTCATGCATTTGAGGTAAATTGGTTGAAAATGATTACTGCTCCTGCAAAGTAATTCACATTTTTCTTCATTTGCATGAATTAGCTTCAGGCTGCTTCCTCGTGAACTTCAAGCACAGTATACTATACTGCGGCTTTTTGGGGTGCTGTATGTTACAATCAGTTTCTGCAATTGGCTGGAGAGTTGGAAGTGAACAGAAATTTGTGTTTTGTGTTTGTTTGGAGGGCACCTGGCTTTTTACTACTGCTTAGTCTAATTTGACCTTCCTGGATATTTTATGTACCAATTAAGAGGGCAGAGGATCTCAATAATGGACGATGCGAACAATTAGCTCACAAAACCCTGAGGCCCAGCAGACTTCCTATAAATCAAGAGTTTGTTTAGAGGAGAATGTTGAACACAAGGTTCACATTTAAAACATGAGCTGGGAAATTATGTCACACAATGTTACAGCTGTATCTGATGAGCTGGGAGTGGAAACATGTTGGCTGAGGAAAAGTTACTCAAAGGAACTCGTAGTGAACTTGTGAACGATGACATCAACTTAAGTCTGGACAGGCTCAGACGATTAGTCACTAATGCTCCATGTCAGCTGAATCACTGCTTCCTTAATTGAGCATTTATTAATCCAAACAGATGAAGAGTGGGTGATATTTATGTTAACGTCAAGATATCGTTAAACCAGCCAGCTTTTGTTTCCATGTAATTTGGTTTTGGATCTGTGTCTGTTGTTACCTTAAGTATATTCTCTGTGTGTGTGTGTGTGTGTGTGTGTGTGTGTGTGTGTGTGTGTGTGTGTGTGTGTGTGTAGTTTTAGTGGGAGCAAAATCAATTCAGTCGGGCTGCAAGGGAAAGGTTGCAGAGCACAGGGAGGTCAACAGGTTGAATGATGGTTGATCTTGAGGCAGAGATGCAGAAAATGAGCTGGACTCATCCGTGACCTCTTTGCTGCTCTTCCCGGTGCACATTAATGTGATACCCGAGCAGTAAATGTCTTCTGTCCATTCCGGCTGTGATGACGTTCGAGTGGAGCATCAACAGCAAAGTAAAAAAAACTGCAAACACTAAGGCTTTACAACTTCTTTTTGCCTTTGTTCAGATGTGTTTGCCATTTATTAAAGTCATTATCTTCTGTCACAACCGAACAAAGATTTCTTCAAGCTTTAAGAAATGCCTGCAAGGAAACTAGGAGACAGACTGTAAGGTGTGATGTGATGGGCTAAAGACTTGTAGCAAATAAATACATTAATGTTTCTAATGCATGACTTTCAAAGCCAAAGTACACTGACAAATAATAACAGTTGGTCGGTGGTTTGACAGTTGTTAGTCATGAGACCCTGTAGAGTCCAATCCTTACTCTCCTGTCAGCTATCAAGCTACTAATGCACAAACAAATGCACCAGTTATGAATGCCAAATTGGACGGAACAAAACAAAGATGCTGCTATAACGTATAAGTCAGTGTGGGGCAGGAAGCTGCAGCAAATGGAGCCATCAGTGAAAGACAGAGCAGAGATTATGTCTAATACTTGGACTGATCTTCATCCTCGGCATGTTTATGGCATGTACATATGATACATCCCTTTAATATATACTGTAGTTTAAGATCTACTGCTCCTCTTTATAAATTATTGACTTCATTATTTAATAGTGGAGATGAGAGTCCAGATGTTCAGTAATTACCATTACTAATGCAAAAATGGTGATTCCATTCTTTTGGTAGGTTAGTATTAATAGCCACTTTTGACCTTTTGGCCATTGGATACAGGGATGGCCGGCATATCATTTGGGTAGTCTACCATGTTGGTCCAGCCTGAATTATCTTGACAAATGATGGAAAAATTACTAAGCGATTTTGTTGAGATAATCGTGGCCCCCAAAGGGTGAACTCTAATGACTTTGGTGATCCTGTTGCTTTCCCTCTAACACCACCATGAAGTTCACATTTGTAGTAACTACCTAATGTATAATCATTAAATTCTGTACAGATATCCATATGTGTCAGAATCCAGAAACCCCTTCACTCACTAAAACAAAAATATCTTTATTTAAATTATTCAAGTTTATTAAACAGCTGGCTTTTGTCAGGCAGCAGGAAGCAGATACTGATCATGGATAAGTGTTTACTGATCATGAAGAGCCTGAATAAAAAAACTTGGATTATAACTTGTTATCCAAGTTAGTGTGACATGATGTAAATTTATCGGCTGATTGGTCCTCCCTGGCTGATTGACACGTGACGACGACGTGCTTTACCGTAACGTATTGTATCACTTCCGGTAATCAGCGTTGTTACCACGGTGCTCGCTGCTCTGCTCACCTGAACAGATTTCTGTATATTTCTCACTTCAGCGACTATCTACTTATCTCAGCACTATCCTTTGACTTGTTCTGTCTGTGCACAAACAGGTCTCTTAACTCTAGTAACCACAAACCACCAGTTTCTGTTAGCCACACTAGCTAGCCTAGCGATAGCAATGGCGTCTCTCTGCTCTCCTCCTCTCTCCTCTCCTGCTCTCTCCCCTCCTGCTCTCTCCTGTCCTGTGTGCCACATGTTCAGTTATTCCTCGTCCTCCTTTAGTGATAACGGTACTTGTAATAAATGTAGTTTATTTGTAGCCTTGGAGGCGAGGGTCAGTGAGTTAGAGGCACGGTACCGCACCACCGAACAGTCAGTAGCTCAGATAGTTAGCCAGCCCCCTGTAAGCGGTGCGGTACAGCCACAGGTAGCTTCAGTTAGCCGTCCCCCGGTAGTTCCCGAGCAGCCGGGAGGCTGGGTGACTGATCGAAGGAGGCATAACCGCAAACTGAAGCCCACGGTACACCACCAACCGCTCCACGTTTCAAACAAATTTTCCCCGCTCAGCAACACACCCGCTGAGAGGCCAACTCTGGTCATTGGCAGCTCCATAGTCCGAAACGTGAAGTTAGTGACACCAGGGGCCATAGTTAAATGCATCCCGGGGGCCAGAGCGGGCGACATCGAGTCTTTTTTGAAACTGCTGGCTAAGGATAAACGTAGATACAGTAAGATTGTTATTCACGTCGGCGGTAATGACACCCGGTTACGCCAATCGGAGGTCACTAAAATTAATGTTTCATCGGTGTGTGAATATGCCAAAACGATGTCGGACTCCGTAGTTTTCTCTGGTCCCCTCCCCAATGTGACCAGTGATGACATGTTTAGCCGCATGTCGTCATTTCACCGCTGGCTGTCGAGGGGGTGTCCAGCAAACGATGTGGGCTTCATAGATAATTGGACACCTTTCTGGGGAAAACCTGGTCTGATTAGGAGAGACGGCATCCATCCCACTTTGGATGGAGCAGCTCTCATATCTAGAAATATGGCCAAGTTTATTAGCTGACCAAAACCATGTCGACAACCCAGAGTTGAGACCAGGAAGCAGAGCTGCAGTCTTACACGCTTCTCTGCGCCTCCATTAGAGCAGCTGCCCACCCAGTCCTTTAGTATAGAGACTGTGTCTGTCCCCCGTCCACCTACATTATTTAAAGATAAAACAAACAGAAGAGGAGTTCATCATAAAAACTTAATAAAAATTAAATCAACATCTCCAACAGTCAAAAATAAGAGAATTAAATGTGGACTCTTGAATATCAGGTCTTTGTCCTCTAAAGCTGTCTTAGTTAATGAATTAATATCTGATTATGATATTGATTTGTTCTGTCTCACTGAAACCTGGCTGCAGGAGAATGAATATGTTAGCTTAAATGAATCCACTCCTCCGAGTCATTATAATACTCATATTCCTCGAAGTACTGGTCGAGGTGGTGGAGTTGGAGCCATATTTGACTCAAGTCTATTAATAAATCCTAAACCTAAACTAAATTATAATTCATTTGAAAGTCTTGTTCTTAGCCTCACTCACCCAACCTGGAAAACTTTGCAGCCAATTCTATTTGTTACAGTATATCGAGCTCCAGGTCCTTATTCTGAATTTTTATCTGAATTTGCAGAATTTGCATCAGGCTTGATCCTTAAAACAGATAAAGTAATTATTGTAGGTGATTTTAACATTCATGTGGACAACCACAATAATAGTCTTAGTACTGCGTTTATCTCTCTATTAGACTCAATCGGCTTCTGTCAGAGTGTAAATAAACCGACTCATTGTCTGAACCACACTCTTGATCTTGTTCTTTCATATGGCGTTGAAATTGATAATCTAATAGTCTTTCCACAGAATCCTCTTCTATCTGACCATTTTTTAATAACCTTTGAGTTCATACTATTGGACTATAAGCCTTTGTGTAGAAACTTCTACAGCAGATGTTTATCTGATAGTGCCGTAGCCAAATTTAAGGAAACGATTCCTTCAGTATTGAATTCAATGCCATGTCTAACTGTAACAGAGGACTTGTCTGCTTCCTTTAGCCCCTCACAAATAGATCATCTTGTTGATAGTATTACAGGTTCATTACGGACAACTCTAGACTCTATTGCACCTCTGAAGAAGAAGATAATTAAACAAAGAAGGCTAGCACCATGGTATAGCCAGCAGACTCTCAAATTAAAACAAGAGGCACGTAAATCTGAACGCAAATGGCGTGCCACTAAACTGGAAGAATCTCATCTAGTCTGGCAAGATAATCTCAGAACATACAGGAAGGCTCTCCGTAATGCCAGAGCAGCCTACTACTCTTCTCTAATTGAGGAGAATAAGAAAAACCCCAGGTTTCTCTTCAGCACTGTAGCCAGGCTAATAGAGAATCACAGCTCTACTGAACCATCCATTCCTTTAGGTCTAAGTAGCAATGATTTCATGAGCTTCTTTAATGATAAGATTATAACTATTAGAGACAAAATCCATCACCTTCTGTCTTCAACAGGCATTGATCTGCATTCTGATACAGCAAGTTTGGAAACAGCTGTAAAACCTGATATGTATTTAGACTGTTTTTCTCCCATCGACCTCCATCAAATAACTTTAATCATTTCTGCAGCTAAGCCTTCAACCTGCCTCTTAGACCCCATCCCAACCAGGCTGCTCAAGGATGTTTTACCTCTAGTTAGTCATTCGTTATTGGATACAATCAATCTGTCTTTATTATCAGGACATGTACCTAAGTCCTTTAAGGTAGCTGTAATTAAACCTCTTCTTAAAAAGCCCACTCTAGACCCAGAGGTTTTAGCCAACTATAGACCGATATCAAACCTTCCCTTTGTGTCTAAGATACTTGAGAAAGCTGTAGCTAATCAACTGTGTGACTTTCTCTATAACAATAGTCTATTTGAGGATTTTCAGTCAGGATTTAGAGTGCATCATAGCACAGAGACCGCATTAGTCAAGGTTACAAATGACCTCCTAATGGCATCAGACAAAGAACTAATCTCGGTACTTGTCCTGTTAGATCTTAGTGCTGCATTTGACACCATTGACCATTAAATTCTTTTACAGAAAATGGAACATGAAATTGGCATCAAAGGAACCGCCCTAAGCTGGTTTAAATCGTATTTCTTAGATCGATCTCAGTTTGTTCATGTAAATGATGAATCCTCCATGCATACCAAAGTTTGTCATGGAGTCCCACAAGGTTCTGTACTAGGACCACTTTTATTTAGTTTATATATGCTTCCTTTAGGGAACATTATTAGGAATCACTCTATCAATTTTCATTGTTATGCTGACGACACCCAATTATATTTATCGATCAAGCCTGATGCAACCAATCAGTTAACTAAACTCCAAGCATGCCTTAAGGATATAAAAAATTGGATGACCGACAATTTTCTGATGTTAAATTCAGACAAAACTGAAGTTCTTGTAATTGGACCCAAGCACCTCAGAAACTCTCTTTCTAGAGACTTAGTTACCTTAGACGGTATCACCCTGGCCTCCAGCTCCACTGTAAAGAATCTTGGAGTTGTTTTTGATCAGGATTTGTCCTTTAATGTCCACATAAAACAAATTTCGAGGACTGCATTCTTCCACTTACGTAACATCGCTAAAATCAGACGCACTGTTTCTCAAGCAGATGCAGAAAAACTAGTCCACGCATTTGTTACTTCTAGGCTGGACTATTGTAACTCTTTGTTATCAGGCTGCTCTAATAAATCTCTTAGGACTTTACAGTTAATTCAGAATGCTGCTGCACGTGTTCTGACAGGAACCAAGATCAGAGATCACATCTCTCCCATTTTGGCTTCCTTGCATTGGCTCCCTGTTAAATCTAGAATAGAATTGAAAATTATCCTCCTTACTTACAAAGCTCTTCATGGTCAGGCACCATCATATCTAAAAGAGCTCATAGTACCTTACTATCCATCTAGAACACTGCGCTCTCAGGACGCTGGGTTCCTTGTGGTTCCTATAGTCTCCAAAAGTAGATTGGGAGCCAGAGCTTTCAGCTATCAGGCTCCTCTTCTGTGGAACAAACTACCAATCTGGGTTCGGGAGGCAGACACGGTCAACACTTTTAAGAGTAGACTTAAAACCTTCCTTTTTGATAAAGCGTATAGTTAGGGCTGGCTCAGGCCATCCCTTAGTTATGCTGCTATAGGATTAGACTGCCGGGGGACTCCCCAGGGTTATGCCTAGCCAGGCACGGTATTGGTTAAAGATGTAGTCACATCTCCCTTACCGAAAACCCTCCCTCCTACTCTGCCTCTCTCTCTCTGTCTTTCTCTGTCTGTCTTTCTCTGTCTGTCTGTCTGTCTGTCTGTCTGTCTGTCTGTCTGTCTGTCTGTCTGTCTGTCTGTCTGTCTGTCTGTCTGTCTGTCTGTCTGTCTGTCTCTCTCTCTCTTTCTCTCTTTCTCTGTCTGTCTGTCTGTCTGTCTGTCTGTCTGTCTGTCTGTCTCTGGACATGTCTCATTAATGCATGCTGCTGACCAAACTTCCCCGGAGTTTCTGTGCTCTGTCGTCCAGCAGGTTTTTCGTGGATCGTGGCTGCTGCTGTGATCCTGGACGGCGCCCACTACACATATTACTACTGTCATTAATACTACTATATCTACTACTGTGGTCACTTTATCATTCATTGTCATTCTGTAAGTCATTGTAACTGTACAAAATGTTTATGTTGATTGTCCTGTACACGTGACATCCATTGCACGTCTGTCCGTCCTGGGAGAGGGATCCCTTCTCTGTGGCTCTTCCTGAGGTTTCTTCCACATTTTTTCCCTGTTAAAAGGTTTTTTGTGGGCAAGTTTTTCCTCACTCGAACCGAGGGTCTAAGGACAGAGGGTGTCATTCTCTGTACAGATTGTAAAGCCCTCCGAGGCAAATGTACTTTGTGACTTTGGGCTATACAAATAAAATTGAATTGAATTGAATTGAATCCCCCTCTGGAAGGACTGCACTGCACAGAACTTGGGTGACTTTGGTCCTCTTGGTTGGCCCCAATGGTAACTGAAACATGATAAATGCTATCTACAGTGCTCTTCCATTGGTGTCAACAGGGTGAAGTGCCCTTCCAGTGGAAAAACACTCAATGCGATATAGGCTGTCCCATATGCCTTGAGCCAAAACATGACTCAAATGCTCTTCCAGCCGAGAGAATCCGGTAAAGTTCCCTCCAGGATGCCCTTCCATTGGAGAACATGTAATGAAGTGCCACATAGGCTGCCCTATATACTTTGCGTGAGCCAGCCTGAGTCCAAGTTCTTTGGCTTAATATGAACTGTTCACTAACCATGCTCAAGCTGCCACATTCGATGTAGGAATTACTGACTGAAGACATTGATTGTAATGCAGGAGGAATTATCTTTTCCAAGAATCTAATTAAACCGAACCAACTAAAGCAAAAGAGTTGCTGCTCGGAGAGGCAGCAGATCACAGAGAGATATTGTGGTTATTTATCCTTTGGTTTTATGTTTCTAAATTTGGGCAAAGGGAGGCAGGATGGTTAGATGAACAGTTGGAAGCACTTTTGCACAGTATTTGAGAAGCAAAGCCTTAGTTCAACACCAAAAAACTCTTTCTGACTTCACGACAGAAAACTGGATTGGCGTGATTGGTTGAGTGATATCTCCTCTGTATTCCTACTGATCCCTTGTTTGTTCTTTGCTTTCCCTCCCTCTGTTTCTTTTTCTTGCAGTCTGTCTCAGTCGGTCTCTTTCGCTCTCAGACTTGTTCCACAGTAACAAAGGGCCTTGCGAAGACAGTCACGCTTAGTCAGCCCCTCTCCACTCGCTATAATCAAACACTTTCCAAAGATAGGCTGTCATATCGCTCCGTCTCCCTCCTCTATATTCTTTTATAAGCGTTCCAAAGAATTGCTGGGACTCAGTGGAGTGCAGAGCTGATCCTCCAAATTCCAAAGATAGTTTTTTTTCCTTTTGTACAAAAGTTTTACACTCAGCTCGAGAGCCCTCAAAGATTGTTCAAGTCAAATATTCAATAAAATATTAGCATATGTCAAGAGGAATTTCACTCTGAGCTGCAGTCACTTTGATACTATCAATTAACATTTTATTACCAATGAATTAAACAGTAAGCATGAATTCATCAAAGACAAGAGAGTCTTTGCAAGACAAAAAAGGGTCAGTCACAAGACAAGACAAAAAAAAAATCAATTTGAAGCTTTGAAAATGGAATTTCATCACCACGCTGAACTGAACCGCACACAGGAAACTTGGCTTTACGAACCTGAGTAGTCTGCAGTCATTTAAAGCAAACTATATATGAAAGAAGAGAATGATCTAATCTTTCAAAAAGTCAAAAGTTCATATGTAAGTACTTAACATTGCCAATTAGTTTTGGATAGAACATACGTGATTCTCCTCTAGCCTGGCATCCCTACACATATTCACAATACAGCGAGACAATGTCTCTGAAAAGAGATGTTGCTGTTGGGTTTTCAAAATGAACTGAGCCTGAACAAAAGCCCAATCCATCTGCATGACAAGCTAAAACTAGAATACGTCTTGATCCTTCAATCATGCCTCAGTTTGGATATTGTAGGAATTCATGTTTTGCGGAAAGGTTTTATACAACAATATCGTCTTTGTCTCCATAAAAAAATAGTAATCCAGGCTACATTTAAGGTTCACAGTATGTATCTCACTCGCCGGGAGCAAAAAGCCTGCCATTATAGAGAAGAGCTAAGCGTGATCAGTCAAACAAATATGGAAATTGGTCCACACATCTCCTCAAATACGTCCATGATTTTACTCACAGACAGAAATAGTTCAAATCTTTGCCAAGCAGTACTCAAAGAGGACATGCTTTATGGATTGTCGGTTTCAGAAAGTCACACAGATGACACTGTACTGAATATGTTTGAAACAATAAGGCCATGCATGCTCTTTATCAAACAAGTGGTAGTGTTGCTCGAGAGAATTGGTTCCCTTCCCTCGATGTTTCATGGAAGAAGAGCTGGAAGGGAGTCAAACACGATTTTTGTTTTTACCTTATCCCTGATGCCCTGTCGGAGGTTTTCTCTCTCTGCCTCCATTTTTGCATATTTGGCCTTCCTCTCCTCCTCCTGTTGCCTCAGCGCCTCTTGCCTTTCTTCTTCTTTCTTCTGAGCATCTGGATCTTTCTCCTCCTCTCCACCGAGCATTTTGCCCATGTCTTTGGTGGCCCCTGTTGTTGCGGAGAGACAAAAAAAAGTGATAAATGAAACAATGTAAAGTAATTGCACATAACAGATCGCAGCTATCGGCTGTTTCTAGGCTTTAAATGTGAACGGTGGTAGATGTAAGATTTGGATAATTCAATAGATGTGCTTTGTGTTTCAATCCTCCTCCAGGCCAGTCAAAAGGCAGCTCTATCTGCCCTCGACTGAACCAAAGACAAAAGTGTCTGACAATAGAGGGAAACAAGGGGTGAACGCCATGAACAAGAGACAGAGATAAAAGGCACTGCAATAAATTATTAGCAATTCTCTTGATTGCCTTTGTGCTGCTCACTTTGGCCTTACATCCTCGTGCAAAGCGTCCACTTGGAATATGGGTCAGGACCTGAGAACAAAAGGCCTAGAGTGCTTTTGAAAGGACGGTAATAAACGCTGGTGCTCGCTCTGCCGCTGATCTGTTCTGGTTAGATATGCTAAACAAGACATCAAGCACGTGACGAGAAGATGATGTAGCTTTGATAATTATGCAGTTGACAAAGGAGAGCCTTGAAAATGCTGAAAGGATTTGATTTAAATTCAGTATTTGATGAAGGCTTCTGACATCTTCTGGACTTCTTCTTTGGTCTGTGTGGAGCATCTGGTGAACGTCATCAAATGACATGTCATTACGCAGCTGGTGTAGTCTTTTCCAGCCCAGCATCTCTACGAATTACGTTCCTATTGAACGATTTTGCAATTTGTCTGCATTGCCACCCAACAAGTATGCATTCATGTAGGGTTGTGGAGAGTCAACTGATCATGGTCTTCCAAGACTATGTTTGCAACCCCATCAGAACACTGCGGCACTGCAGAAGTGTCCCAGAAGTAGAAGAAGATATACTTTATTAATCCCTCAATGGGGAACCGACACCTCTCCAGCTACCAGTCCACCTTCCATATTTTTGGTCCATGTGGGACTTGAACAAGCCACCCTCCGGATCCCAAGCCAAGTCCTCATAGACTGAGCTACTGCCGCCCCACGTAGCTGTCCACGCGGCATTTCTATTTTTGTTGAACCCCATGACCAGTTGCGTCAATCAGCACAGAGCGTATTGTGATGGCTGGAAGTCAGACACACAAACGGCAAAGAGAATCCGGCGGTGGGGTTGAGGCATAGACGTGTAAAAGCTGTGGTTAAAAACTACAATCTTTTACTAGTCCTAACTATAATGTTGTAGGAAGGAAGATTTTTGAAACACTGTCGCTCAGCGTTAAAAGAACGTAATGAAAAATGTGTGCTGCTGTGTGCGCACTGTTGAAGCTGTCAGGACTCAGATGCTGCAGTTCACTCTTGTGTAACATGAAAACAACTTCCACAGAGAGAGAGAGAGAGAGAGAGAGAGAGAGAGAGAGAGAGAGAGAGAGAGAGAGATGGATCGTCCTTTGCAGGAAACATTTTGTTTTGTCACTTCTTCTTCCGTTGCCATTTTGTTGAGCTTGAGAGAAAGTGTTTTCACAAGTGTGATGCATCCATGTCAGCTGCAGACGCAGGAACAGATGCAAGTCTCCCTAGAAAACAGAGCTTTGAAACACGGACTGTCTTACAGGCTTTAATGTGACACTAATAAAAAGTAATGTAAAGAAGACCGGGACAAAAATAAGCTGTATACCTGCTTGTTATAAAAATAGACCTCAGTCTTACGGGATATTGTTGGTTCAGCTGATAAAATAAAACCCTTATAAATAAAATACTGGTAAACTTGTTATAGTTAAAGTCCATAAGTTGCACAGACTTTCATCCTGTGTGTTGAGGTGCTCCTTTACCTTTACACAAGACTCTGGCTGTGTTCTCACTTCAGAGGCATTAGCTTTTCTTTCCAGCTCAGTGGCTGGAAACAAGCCAGTGCACACACAGTGGCCCAACGAACCCTGAACCCTCGACTCTTTGCTCACTTCCAACTTGCAGGAAAAGAAATTGATTTTAATGAGAACTAGACCTGCAGGACCACACTGGCCACGCGGCTCTCTCACTGCACCCGAGTCCAGTGTACTTCCTTTTGCCATTAGCGCATCTGTCTGCGCCGAGCCTCGCAGGCTCTCTGGAGGAACAACTCAAAGACACAACCATCTGCTTCAGCCGTGAAATTGATGAGACAGCAGTGACCTTGAGGTTCTTGGCTGCAGTCCGAACTTTCCGTGTTGACGGACCAAGACAAGCCCCGGTCCTTAGTCATACCGAGGAGGGTGACTGCTAATTAATAAACAGACATGGTGATGCTGCTTGTTTTTTTATTAACTCCTCGGTGTGCAGAACACACGACGTGTTGGCATGCTACCCCGAGACTTTTTCTTGTCAGTGTTAAATGTAAAATATACAGCAACATGTGGTGGAGTCATGGAGAGGCCAGTAGTGAAGTCATCTACTCTGAACTGACTCCATGAGTAATCAGTGTATAACTAGATTTAAAGTAATTATGCACACTATGTGTTCTTTATTATTATGTATATTACAAAGGATCAATATAACACAAAGTCTTCAGATATGTTGCGTATTTAAGTTAATTCTTCATATTGGAAAAGAAAATTAAGACCAAGAGATGCAGCTGAAAGCTTTTGAAAAAGCTAATGCGATTATTAAGTTAATGAACAATCATGATCATTGATTTTTTTTACAGACATATTTCAGTAAAATGTTTCACTAAGAGGCGATAATGGTTCAACTGTACTTTTATTTTTCCTGTGAATCACTGATGTTTATCCAGCTTTTTAAGACCCGTCAGCAGAAAACTGAACTTTTATAGAGAGTTTTTTTTTTTTTTAACATAATTAAGAAACTCAACCTGACAGTCTGACAAATATAGTCATAATAGTTGGAAAATGTGTTGAAATGTGTTTAATCTTGTCCAGATTTGTCTTATCTCTTTAGGTTTTTATTTTTCTGTGTCCTTCAGTAGGAAGACCTTTTCTTTTGCAAAGATCAAACCCTTTTAACCTAATCTACAACAACAATCAGGTTCATAACATTTGGCAGAACGGATATTGTCCTTGATAAAAGACGCACACCTCATCTGGGGACTACTGCTGATGATTTTTTTTACCTCTTTGTAATTGATGCTCCTTTATCTCTTGCATTTCACATGTTACACTGCCTCTCCCAGACCTCTACATGCCTGATCTCATTGCTCAAGGCTAATTAGCTTGTCTGATCGTGACAAAGTTGCTGTGCAGTGGCATGAGACAGTTGTTGTTCCCAAAAGCCTTGGTGCCATCAAACGCTGACAGCTGTGGTGTCTGGGTGAGCAAAACGGGAAAAGCTCCAGAGGAAGAGCTGAGCGTGTTGTTGATGGTTTGAAAAACAATGAAACATGATTTAAAGTTCTTAATTAGAAAGCACACTGAATAACTTATCTCTCACCACAATGCTAGAGCTATCCAAGGAAGGCAACTTGTTGACGAGGCAAGAGCAAATAGTTCTGATTACCCAAAAATTTATATAAATCCAAATGTGTGCTGCTCGCGTCAAGCATCAAAAATAGAACAGATATCGACTAAGTTATATGGTTTGCTGATCTTTTGGAGTTCACCCATTCACGACGGTGACAAATGGTTCATCCGATTCGCCTGGCCAGTATTTTGTGTTTCCAACATTTCACAGATGCTTTGGTGTCACAAACCATCTGACACAGTCAGAAAACGAAAGATTTGGACAAATGGAACATGCGACCGGATGATATTGTAGTCAGAGAGCATCACCAAAGTGCATATAGTCCATGCATGGATCTAAATACATAGTAATGGACATGACAGATGTCAAGACATTTCACTCTGAACTACAAATGTAAACCCTGGTGGTAGTGCAAGAGAAAAATGTCGGATGATCACCAAAGTTATTAGCATTCATCCTCTGGGAACCATGCGCAATCAATCTAATCGATGTTGAGGCGTCTCACTAAAAACAATGTCAACCTCATGGTGGCCCAATAAAAAGGTCAGTCAGTGGGTTCATCCTCTGTGAACCATGAATGCCTGTACAAAATTTCATTGCAACCATCTAAAATTGCTGAGATATCGTGGTCTGGACCACAGTGGCAGACCGACACCATAACCATCCCCACAACCACTCTGCTGGGGCAAGTCATGCCATTGCTCCACCTAACATGTTGGAGTGCAAACCCTGCCATGTGCATGTAGAGCTTGTCAACCCTGCTAACTCATTACTGCATAATAGGACATTTTGGGACATCTCAGGGCTAATTTTAATTTAGGAGAAGTCTCCCTCTGTCGAAGAAGAGTAGAAACTGAAAAAGGGATCAGAGGGAAGTTTGGACTGCTTGGACGGGCATGTCACGCAGCGGATTAAACTGTGCAGAGTTAAATAAAAGGCTGGCTTTAGATTAGGCATGTGTGTGAAATCAAGATGATATAGTGTCTGTGATGGTCTCAGTGTCTGTGGAGGCTGTTAAGAGAGAACAAAATGTACAGCTCTTATTTCACATGCATCTGTGCATTGCATGTCACAGTAAGTGCGTGGAGTCGCCGTGGGCCGTCGAAGCAGAGAGTTTAATCGAGTGCGTGTCCTCCAGGTGCGTTCAAGCTCAGAGGTTTACACTTTCCACTGTGTGTGTGTGTGTGTGTGTGTGTGTGTGTGTGTGTGTGTGTGTGTGTGTGTGTGTGTGTGTGTGTGTGTGTGTGTGTGTGTGTGTGTTTGATGGCGTGAGTTGCATGTTTCATTTTGAAGGACGTGTGAGACCACATGAGGAGAGAGTCCCCCGTGGAGCCCAGAGGCACATGGAGAAGGGCAGAATAGAAAACAAGGACAGGGAATAAGGTTAACTGGAGAGAGAATGAGAATGATTATTTCCACGACAACGCAGCAAATTAGAGAGATCGATGGAGAGAATGAGTGAGTGAGAAAAACGAGAGTGACAGGCTAAAAGTAGAAAATCTGTAACTGGGACAGATGAAAGAGCGATCCACAAAATGTACAATGGTGTTGACAAAAGAGAACAAGGAGGATTTAGGAAAGGATAAAAGAGGAATTATGGCTGGAAAGAAAGAACAGTGCAGGGAAAACAAAGTAAAAAGAGTTATAATGATGACAATTGAATGATCATAGAGAAAGCAATATTGGGGAAAGTGAAGAGGAATAAGATACAATCACAATGAGAGAGAGGAAGGCGATAAAACAATTCAGAGGAAGATGGAGGAAGATGTTACAAAAGGCCAAATGCATTGTGAGAACCTGAGAAAATAACAGGAGATGCTGCAGGAAAAAAAAGTGAGAAAGCAAGAGAGAGAGGTAACAGCGGGACAAGCTCAAGGACTCCATGTTCCTGCTTTCCCATCTGCCACCAGTCCCTGCTTCAACCCCCACGGCCCACACCAGCCGTCCAGACCATCATCATCATCAGCCTCATGCCCAGGGCTGAGCAGGAAGGTGGTCTAGAAAAACCCAGCGGAAAAGACCACCCAGGGAACTTTACCGTAAAAGCATAAGACAACGTGTCTGGGTACAGAAAGAGCAGACTGAAAATATTATCCCCGCTGTTCAGTGTGCATCCCAAAGGTTTTTAGTTGGGTCACAACACTCATTGTGCAAACAAAAAGAGATTCTTAACGTCTCTCTCTTCTTGCATCGTTTTAGTTTTACACATTTAGTGTATATTTCATTTCCTCCTCTTCTCAACAACCCAGTTTCCAGCAACAGCAGCTGATTCAGATAAACACACTGCACACAACCTGCCAGGCACTAACAAAGTTAGAGACTAGTTTATGACCAAAATGGAACAACAGGCAGCTAATGATGTTTTCCTCGACAGTTGGCGGAGACCGAAACACAGGGGAAAGGAGAATGGGTATTTGGATACAGCTTATTTTGACTTTTCCAAGATTTATTGGACGTAACTGGTGAAGTTTCGGCTGTTTTTGGTACCTGAAAGGGTCGGTAATGCCCGGGCTATGTTTTACAAATTTTCAAGAATTCAATGTCATTGGAATGAAAAGATTTATTGGCATCTAATGGTGAAGCTGCAGACAGCAACCAACTGAATAATGCTCGCCCGGGTTAAACATGTCAGAGTTTGTAGATGGTTATGTCTAGATGATGAGCATAGATTTTTGCGAAACTCTTGCAAAAGTTGTAGAAGTTGTTTCTGCAGGTGGGAAGAGTTTTGCTTTCAGGGTTTTGTAGTGTGCATTTGTAGCCACCATGCCCAAAAAAGGCCTCAAAGTCCATTATGAACGTGAACACTGATTGACCATTGTGGACCGGAGGAGGCACGGCCAAGAACAACAACTATTACGCCATTACATAGGGTAAGGGTTAGGGGTAAGGGGTTAGGGGTAAGAGTTAGGGTTAGGGGTAAGAGTAAGGGTTAGGGGTAAGGGGTTAGGGGTAAGAGTTAGGGTTAGGGGTAAGAGTAAGGGTTAGGGGTAAGGGTTAGGGGTTAGGGTAAGAGTTAGGGTTAGGGGTAAGAGTAAGGGTTAGGGGTAAGGGTTAGGGTTAGGGGTAAGAGTTAGGGGTAAGAGTTAGGGTTAGGGGTAAGAGTAACTGTTAGGGGTAAGGGTTAGGGGTTAGGGGTAAGAGTTAGGGGTAAGAGTTAGGGTTAGGGGTAAGGGTTAGGGGTAAGAGTTAGGGTTAGGGGTAAGGGGTAAGAGTTAGGGTTAGGGGTTAGGGGTAAGAGTTAGGGTTAGGGGTAAGAGTTAGGGTTAGGGGTAAGAGTTAGGGTTAGGGGTAAGGGTTAGTTACAAGAGTTACAAGTATGCTACACAAGTATGCTATACTGAGTTATTTGTAACGTAGCTACAACATAACAACATACAACACAACTGATCATGCTTTCTGCAGCATGCACAACTGAACTTGTGTTAACACAGTGTTGCTGATGTAGAAGGAACCAATCAGGTATCTGCGTGGGTGTTTGTAATCACATCTCGACGACCTCTTCAAAGAACACCTAAAAGTCATGGTTGCCTTGTGATGCTTTTTAAAAGATGTGCTGCTTTTTTCCCAACTCCTACACAAAGTTTTACCAATGTCAGACCTTCAAGAGATGAAAAAAAAAACAAAAAAAAAAAACAACCTCTTTTGTTAGAAGAGCACTGAGTCACTTTTCACACCAGGCTGTCTGTTCGGGTCCTTGACAACTATTGACTTTATCAGACAGGCTGGCTTGGTTTTTGGAACACAGTTGTCCTTGGAGAGCTTTGAAAACGCTCTGGGTAAAATCAGAAGAGAAAGCCCCGTTCAGTACAGAAAATTCCTTCTATATCGCCAAGAGTGACAGGCTGACCAGGGAATGATTATTTTATAGTTGAACGGTGGCAAGTTCAATCTCCTCTAAAGGGTCCTTGGGAGAGACACGGAGCCCCTTCCATTTCATTCCTTTCCTTCCTACATCCATTTCGTTGAAGGTAAACCTTATTTTTCAACATGAACCCTATTTTCCAATGTTTTTGTGACTAATAGGGACATCGATCTTTGAAAGTAGTCCAGTATTGAGCTCAACAAAGTCATATAATAACACAAACAAACTACCGGATCAAGGCAGCAGTAGACAGTAGCGTCCTTTCCATGATATTCAGACACTTTTAATGGGCGTACATTGACGCCGGTGCCCCAAAGGATTACTTACACATTACGGACCATTTCACGGCTGCTGGCTGCAGCACTCTTGCTCATATGGACCAATTTCAAATATTTTTTTGTCCCCATTAATCACTTTGACACCAAAATGGGTCCATGTTGAAAAATATCAGAGTATCCATTAAAGTGGGTGTCTTTACTGGCTTGACTGTGTCAAATGAACTGCCTACGCCAAGTTTCGAGAAAGGGGTTTTCCAATATCTTTCCTTGTGTGTTGTTTAATCTGGGCGCAGATTATTTGTTATTTCATCTTTGAGATAACTTCATATTCTTTTTGCAAAATGAGCACCACATTTCTCTCAGGTGACATTACGTGGCGGCGTTTAGAGAACGTAGTCTGGTCGCCTACAAGTAGAAACACAGGAAGCGTGTCAGCGGTTGAAGTATTTGGCAAAGCAGACCAAAAACACAAAATGATTTTTCATGTGCTCGAAGTGAAGTAGAAGGAAGCACACTGAAGAGCTCAGTGAATCTCTGGGGTAACATGGGAAATGGAGGCTTGAGGTACATCAGTCCTGTGCTTTATCACCCGTTCGCCAACCATTATCATTCGAAGACAGCCTCACAGAGTCGGGCCTTGTCGATGAGCGAGTAGGGACAGGCCACATTTATCACATCGAGGTTGGCAGCAAGGACGAGGCAAACCACCCACACACACACGCATGCATACACACAATGTGGGTCACCATAACACTTACATTTACTTATCGATTTTTTTTAGTAATATGTGCAGGCGAAGAATGTTAAACTAGATAAATGACGCTGTCAATCATGAAATTTAGCTAATAAATCAAAATCTACATCAGAGGTTATGATCAGAGCGTTTCTAGCAAGAACTATGCTGAGCTTTGTAAGAATACTATTTAGTCTAGACTAAAAACTACAATATATCAAGGAACAAATACACTAAACTGCAATCGTCATGAGGAACGATAGCTGGCTTTGTGTGGGATTTAGGTCCGGTAGCTTCTTCTGGCTCTCCAGATAAGTGCTATCTGTGGTGGAGCGTGCTCTCACGGCCCACGACGGCTCAGGATGGCACGTTTGGTCAGAGATTGTGGAGAGCAATCGCAGGACTTCATAAGCAATTACTCTGGAAGTCGCTGCAGCAATGAGTCATGGAGGTGACGCTGCGGCAGGACTCTCACATCACGGAGTCACAGGGGGTGGTAGAAGGCAGAAAACAGAGGGCAAAGTGTACAATACTGCAATAATTCAGATGGGCTTCATATTACCTGCACTGCGATTCATTCAGGTGATTATTACATCCTGTAAATGGCATATATATTTTTTGGCTTTTGGCATTGCTGCTCCACTTTCACGACTCTTTAAGTTAAGATCGCACCGGAGAGTGTGCTATTTAAACCTTATTGATCAAACGAACACAATTAAGCCTGGCACAATCGCGTCAGAGTGTGTTGCAAAAGTAATGCATGCTGTAACTAATTGTTTTCCCTCTAGATAATTACCAATGCACTCGAGAACTTTAATGAAAACACTTATTCATAATAGCCTTTAAATTTAAAGCTCACGTTTTGCATGTATGGCAGATGCCGGGACCGAAAACAGCAAAAATAAGCGAACGCAGCAAAGCGAATAATAAGAATAATCGATGAATGAATCGATAGAATACTCGATTACCAAAGTCTTCGATAGCTGCAGCCCTAATTTAAAGACTATAAGTCACGTGATAGGGAAGTTACATGTATTTCTGCATCCTTTTGATCAATGGTACTCATGCGAGTAATACAAGGCAAAAATTGGATTTACGATGTGTTTCTTATATAGATGTTGGTCTAAACATGCAATGACACAATCAGAAAGAATTTAATCTTCTCAAGCAAAGTGCTAATTGAAGAATTATGGAACTAATCATTTGCAATGAAAACACATAAAACTGTCAGTGGCTGAGTCTGATGAATAAATTTTGTCCATACCTTATTGACTTCTCTATAAAAAGGTCTATATACTGTATATATACTGTAATGTATTGTTGTACAAGCAATAAACATTGATCTTGGGGGATGCATTATTAATCTTAAGGAATGGTTCCACCAAGCTGGCCATGCCACACATCAATCTGTCCGGCCGTGCAGAGGTCACATCATCGATTCAAGAGTTCAGCCTCTGTCACGGCTCTGAAGGGTCCTTGAGCAGATTACAAACCATCTGATTGCTTCAAGGGCACTGCTCTATAAAACCTAGCCCTGTTATGACTGACCTCCACCTCCATTTCAACAAGGAATAGGAGATTGTTTTTTTTTCCCTTCGGGGATCAATAAGGTATCAGACTGTACTTTAAAAGCATAATCTTACACCCAGGTCTTTTTTTTTCTAGGGATATGTCTGTTTGTTTTTTATCTGTTCTTAAAGGAAATATCTAAAAATATCTCTTTTTAAGTAAAGTCTTTGTACGTTCAAGGACATTTGGGTTTAATACATACAAATAAAAGAAAATGTGTTGTTTTTATTGGTTATTACTGAAATAGAAAACCTCAATCATGACATACTAATGGGATTATGCATACATGGCGTTTCCCTGGTCAGAATATATGTTAGTTTGATGGGAGCTACTTCCTTTGACCTGTCAATTCCCATCAGAGTTCAAATCATGTGCATCCACCTTGACAGGTCAATGAGCTGCATCAAGATAGTGAACCCTGATTGGGTATAACCTTGGAAGTAATTCACATGACATCAGTCAGAAGAAACAGAGCAGAAACGGTGTCTTCCACAGTGTCTATACTTGGTCTCTTCATCTTTGTGCGATAATGTTTGTTCATCCACTTTAATGTTACTCCATGCTGTTCCTTCAATACTTTGAAAAGGTTGAGCAACTGACCAAAAAGACAGTCACTAACTGATGTACCCAAAACAACACCTGCTTCATCTGCAACAGCAGCTGTCACCATAAACACAAATGCTGTTGATTCCTCAGACTCCAAATCACAAGATATCTAGATATATAAGCCATGTTAGAGTTGATGTTATGGTTGAAAGTCCTGAGGATTTCTTTCTTGTTGTTTCTCGTCCATATTTTAACATAAATTGGTCTCTACTGCAGCATTTGCCATTAGAAATTCAACCCCTTTGTAATTTTTAACAGAGTTAAACAATTTGTTAGCACACTAAAAACACAAACACTCCTGTAATGTTTTACCAGTGTGGCAAGCCAATTAGCTTTGTGGAGATGCTGTTCTGTGACAGAGGAAAAGAAAGAAAGCAGATAATCAGAGGTGGAGGCAGAATTGCTTTTAGAAGAAGTTTACAGCTAAATAAAAAAAAACAACAACTAATTTTCCTCATATCAACTGAGAGGACGCCACCAACGTTGACGCTGTTTTTCTTCCGCAAGTTTGGCGGGTGTAGATCGGTAGAAAGAAAGTAGTTCTTTAGCAAAACTGCTCTAAACTAAAACTAAATTCAAGGTTATTTCATCGCAGCTTTGTAATAACCACACGCGTCAGTCAAACCATCCACCGAGGCGGATGTTAGTTCACACTCACACAAACGATTCAAGACCTAATTATAAGTGGATTGTTGTGTGCTGCTGTTTTCCTTTTGTTCTGCCAGGTAGGAGACCTGAAAGCAATTATGTCCGAGTCACATGTGACAAAGATTTAGACTCTTTGTGGAGCTGAGTAATTGCCTTTGAGAGGATCGGAGCACAAGAGACAAATAAGAATTTAAAAAATAAGAATTGGATTCATCAATTAATTAGACAGCAGTGAATCCTTGAGTGCTGCTTTTGACTTTCAGTGGCTTAAAAAATGAGGAACTTTTAGGAAGTATAACACAGGAACGCCTTCAGTTGAACTTTTTCTCACATCCACCTGAGAATCAACACCTTTATTTTTAGATGTGACTTTAACACTTTTGAATAACATACAAGAGCCAATTAACAGGTTAACTAATTAACAGATTCCTTCATCTTCTGTATGCAAACGAACATGAAAGTGAGAATCAAATACTGTTTTCTTTCGCTGCTGATTAAATTTTCTATCAGAAGCAAAAGTTCCATTTCATTCTATACTTAAGAGCCTTAAAGTTATGAATGGAAAAGGGAATTTATCTGTCAACCGTGAGCTTTGTTTAGGAGAATCCATCAATCCCAGAGATTTGCATTTTAAAGTAGTTGTATTTCCCACATGACTACCGATGCTAATGCGGCTCCCTCTTCAGCTCTGCGATGAAATTTCCCATCATCCGTGCAGCTAAAAGACTCTTTCACATTAGGGACAACAGCAGCTTCTGACAGCGCTTTTTATTTTTACGGGATTTATGGATATATCATCTAAAAAAATCAATGATCCAATCTCTGCCATGATGACATCCCTATAGGATCCGATGAGGGTTTCATCTAAAATGTATCTTTGTGTTCATTTAAAATATGTGCAAGACATCATTGGAAGTCATAAATAAAGCAGTGAGAGGTTCCTGCATTTCTATCTCGCTAAGCTGTCGAAAGAGGACAGAAAATCATAAGCTACAGAGATTTACAAGCTCAAGTAGTTCAGTGTTGCATACTTGGAAGTTCTTCAAGTAGCTCTATAACTTTTTTTTTTATTACCAAAGCTGTTTTTTTTATTAGCAAAGATTCCCGACACCAATTCCATCGCAGGGATTTAAGAGAAAACACGTCTAACAAACAATCGACTCGAGATGAGTTATGAATGGATAATACAGAATTCAATTTGAAATTTATGAGCGAAGGTAAACAGAGTCTGAATTGAATCCCAAATTGCGGTACGACCTCTGAGAGAAGTCATCTTCTTCGAAGCTTCGAGCTCCTTCCAGAGTGAGAGTGCTTATACGAAATAGGCATTACCATGAAAACCCCATGGATCCTCCACGGGGATGTATTCTCAGCATTATGCATGCACATTGATTCCTAAGACCCAAGGCTCTGCTACCCTCTCACCCCCCAGTCTGGCTTTTAGCTCCAATTTCACCTCCTGCCTCCACGCTAATATCAGAAACTATGATCCGGTCCTCTGTGCCTCCTGATGTCTTCGGAGAGTCTGTGAATTAGCCCGACGGATCCATGGCTTCCCGCTTCGCATAATCACCCTCGCCTCGTCCTCCCTTGCCACTATCTGAGTATACTCATCGATCACGTGGGGGGGGGGGTCTGATTTCAATGATAACCAACACCATTACTCAAACATGAGATCGCACCGGCCTCCGCGCCGGTTCCTGCGCCCGTGGCTTGGATTTGTGCGGCTTTGGAGCCGTTTGAGCATGTGAAATATGAAAATGCAATTCAGTGCCGGTCCTTCTCGCAGCATGAGTGGTCATGCAGGAGCAAAGATGTATGCACTTACAAGAGCGGGGACTGTGGAGCTCTGCATGGCTTACATTAGGAAGCAATTTCTAAACGCACGCCACCACTTGCCATCTTGTTTTCTACAGTTCAGGGTCGTTATAAATTGTTTTCATCTGTAGATAATATTGTCAAACGGCCTAATACACCCACTTTCTAACAGAGTATGGGATGTCACCAGTGGGATGAAGACTAAATAACTAGTAAATAGAACTGCCAGGAGTAAAAGGTTTAATATTTGTATATATTGCATAATGTACCTAATTTTCTGAAGTCATATTGAGATACAGTGGTCCCTCGTTTATCGGGGGTGATACGTTCTAAAAATAACCCGCAATAAACGGAATCCGCGAAGTAAGTTTTACAATTATTCTACATGTTTTAAGGCCGTAAAACCTCTAACCACACACTTTTCTTAGACAGGCATTAACATTTTTTCACATTTCTCTCTTATTTAAACTCTCTCAAAGTTCAAACTTTCGCAGATTTAACAAAAATAAGTAAAATACTGTGTTAGGAAATGAAACTGTATTTCACACTTCCTCTGCTCCGCTGTAACGGCTTTTTCCTCCTTGGTGCAGGTGTTTTTTTTTTTCCGAGTGCAGAACATACAACGCATTTTGTACAGTACTCCTGTAGCCAATCAGGACGCCGAACACAATGCGCGTTTATACTGTACAGTACGCTGTTAAAAAAGCATGCAAAATTACACAAAAAAAATCTGGGACACAGCGAGGCCGCGTTATAGCGAGGGACGACTGTACACGAGTTTTGTATTATCTATCTATTTCGGTCCATTTTAGTCCACTACATGTATTTGATATTGAAAATCTGGACTAACTTGTTTAGTATTTTGCACTCCGGTGACAAAACAGGCAAAAAAAGAAAAAATGCTGAGATCGTCAAAATGGTTGTAAATTGTTTATGAGGCGTTTGTGCTTTGGAACAATGAAGCAATCTGGACCCCGTCCGAGCATCCAGGACATAAATGCAGGGAAGCATAGTATTGCACTGTTATTTAATTTAAAGATCTCAGCACTTCCTCCGCCAGTTCATTAAAGAAAGTTGAAGTAAGTCAAAATTTTGTGGCGAAGAGGGAACATTCACGTAATTTTACCGTCAGCATCCTGAGCTGTTCCGTCCTCAGAAACCACCGTTACCACCTCCTGTGTCCTTCTGAAGTCTCCCCGTCTATTCAGCAAAGAGAATTTTAAATCCGAAAATTTAAAATGGGATCATAGCTTTCACTTGAACTCTTGTATTCTACGAGGAGACGGGGTGTTCCTCATATTTTATACATTCAGGGAGATTTGGTGGACACAAAAAGAAAGTTAGAAAACGCTTCAAAGCCAAAGCGGTCCTGACAATGCTGACTGGCAGAGGATGAATAAAGACACGCTCGATGTCTGAGCATCGAAAAATGTTTTTTTAAGTCCTGTCACAGACTCTGATGTGAAGTTCCACTTTGCGACTTATTGGCCACCATCCCAATCTGGAAGCCCAGTGACAGTTGGTAATGAAATACAGCAGAGCTGATTCATGCCGTGAATCAGCGCCTCGCTCTCTTTCTTCAGCTCCATCAAACCCTCCGTTGAAATGATGAGATAGTACGTAATAAAACACATCCTACCCTTTCATAAAGGGCGGCCGCATTCATTCTCAGCCTCGTGAATCTGCAGCACGCGGTTAGTGATACGGCTTCTTTGTGTTATTACTTTTGTTGGATTAATCAAAAGCACGTATGGGTGCATCACAAAGCTCAGCTCGCACCGTGTCCTGTGGCGTCTCCGACTTATTTCTCACCGTGTTTTTTCCGTTGTTCTCTCTTCTTTGGTTTGCAAAGAAGAAGGAAAGAATTTCACATGAACATGCATGCTTAAACAAAAGTCTAAATATGTCATATGATCACATCATTTTACAAGATGGGATCCCCATCTCTGGTAACAGCTACAACTTCACTGATTACAACTCTTTGTTGCAGAAGCAGATCTCAAGTCTGTAGCACGTTTACAAAGTTACCGAAACTTAGCCTCAAATTAGCAGACCAAATCACAAATGTAAATTAATCTCAGGCCAAAGTGCGTCTTGGGATAAACCTTCAACGAAAGCAACCTGATGTACAGTCATCTTGTAAAATCCTCCACATATAAGATAAATGTGATCGATCCAACCAGATCTAGGACGAGTGAATGGATTTCTCTGAATGAGAAAGAAGCCCGATGCGTCAGGGTAACCAATAATAGCACAGACATAAGGAAAAGAAAAAGGAACTGTTTCGGTTTGTGTTTGTTTTAGATACCAGACTATAAAGTCTGGAAAATAAGTTTGAGTCATAAAGGCTTACCAGATGTCTAAACAGTGCACAGCAGTTAATAACACAACGAGACAAGATTTTACAACCCTGGAACTTTATCACCGTGACAATAATTTCATCCTCCATCTGGATGGAAAATCGAGTTTCGCTGCTCATTAATGAACCGGGAATGTGCACGTTGCTGCACTGGCAGTGTGTTGCCAGGTGATGCACGCGTTGCTTTGAGGCAAAAGTTGACTCAGGTCTGGTTTCTCTGTGTTGGCATGCAGTGCGGGCTGTATGCCTGAGTTTGCTTTTTCAGTGTGGATGGATGTAACAGTCGCACAAAGAAAATAGGAGGAGGAACAACTGGTGTTTTTCTCTCGGTTATTCTTTTTTAATCCATCTGTCATTAGTTTCATGTGCCTATTTCTGGCTCGTATATTTAACATTTTTGAATTTCAGACCAAAATAAACGCTCACACCTTCCTCTAAATAACAAACAGCTCCTGCTTGTCACCCTGTGTGAGTGGCAAGTAGGTGTAGTTGAGAGCAATCCAACAGCAAACAAGCAGAAAGGTGAACTTTCCACACCACGCAGTTTTTGATTACGCTTTTCAGGCTGCGGCGGTGTGATTAATCCTCGGAGGGAGGCTGAAAGCTGCATATATTATGCTAAAGACTGAAGGTAAATCAGACATATTCAATGTTTTCTGTCTCGACTTTGCCACAGCAGCTACAGCTTTGGCACATCCAGGCAATGAGGTGTGAAAAGCGTGACCGACTGAACTGCAGCAGAATCGTGCCCTCAAACTGAGTTTGACTCGTACCACACACACACACACACACTCTTGGCACAGTTTCAGCCTGGGTTGATGTTCTCGATGTCCTCTGATGTTCACCAGGCGACCGGCCTCGTGCCTCTTCCACGGCTCTTTGAAGCTCTTCTCAGGGCAAAAAAGAGCAAAAGGAAATGTAAGAAGTGAGCCGAGAATTGAGGTCAGCGTTGGATTCTCTGCAAATTTATCGCGGTCGGAGGCGCTTCCTGATCTCCCCACCCTACCATATTTCTTTTTTCTTTCTGAATTTCAAGAAATATAATCCCCCATACGACAAGAGGAGGGAAAGCGAGACAGGGGCGAGAGTCAGGAAAGGTGAGAAGACAGGACGACAGATGTGGGGGTGATGAAAAGAAAAGAGTAGTAGAGAGAAAGAGTTGATTGTCGCAGAGGACAAAAAAGGAAGTAGAGTGTGACGGCGGGGTTTGCGATGCTGACTCATCCATGCTGGTGACCTCTGCTGTCAGAGGGAGAGGAGCCGTGCAGAATATCAATGTTTCCTCCTCTGCGGTGCAGACGAGGCCACACTTTACATGTTCTGAACCGGGTCTGACAGAATCTGACAAATCTGGTTACAATAAGCTCCGTGAAGTTTCTGTAACGTCCACAGCTGGCTCTGTTCGGGACATTAATACTGTTTGCTGAAGGTCTGATATGATTTCCAAATACACTCTAAATGCTGATGGGCAGGCTTTCTGTGTGTTTTAAAAAGCTTTGGTTAACCAATAAGGCGACTTTACTCATCACATCATCCTACGTGTGATAGTTAAAGCTGCAATCTGTATTCTAGATGTTAAAATAATGATAATATGTAATGATGTAGCACCCAGTGTCGGTAAAATCTCTAAAGGAGTCATGTGTAGGATCTGGTGGTAGTGTAGTTTCTGATTCCAGACATAAAAGACAGTAGTTCTTAAGTTCATGCTACCCTAAATACAGAGATGTATAGTAACGAAGTGGAACTACTTAAGTACTAAAATGGAGTATTATTTTTTCCCCAACTTCTACTTTTACTGCACTACATATTTTTGATGAGTTTAATACTTTTACTCGGATACATTTTTCATGTGTTGAGTCGTTACTCGTTACTATTGCAGCGTCCAGCCGGACACGTGATGAATGACGAGGCGATATTGAACAAACTGCATTTATTGCTGAACGGTTTGGTTCCAGGACTCGGTGACTGTCGGCCGGAACCACGCCAAAAAAACAACTGAACAGTCCCGGTCTCACATCAACCTCGCTCGTGCGCCGTACGCTCTGCATTCTTTTAGAAGCATTCAAAGACCATGGGAAATCACAGAACTCTACCATGAACATTGTAACACTGTAACATTAGAGGTTGTGCCTTAATAAATATTTGAAATAATATAAACAACAGTACTTGTACTTTTACTTTCAGTACTTAAGTAGCATTTTTATTTAAATACTTCTACTTGCAATACTTAAGTACAAAACATTTTGAATACTTTAGTACTTTTACTTAAGTATGGTGTTTAAAGAACACTTCAACTTCTACTCAAGTCACTTTTTTGATATAGCACTTGTACTTTTACTCCACTCCTTTACTCCAGTACTTCATACATCTCTGCCTAAATACCATAAATCGGACACACTGGACCTTTAATTTAAAATAACTATCTGTTTCTTATAAAATATTCACATTGAAGAAAATAGGACACACATTAATAATTCATTTTCAGCTGACAAGTACTGGTTAATGAGCTAACAAGTTGACATTATCCAAAAGGCTAAATCTTCAATTATATCACTGGCAGGGAAGTCCAAACCAACAGTGATATATCAAACTGAATGAATAAATAATGTCTGTCACTGTATTCATCATTTGTCATTATATTATATAACTTACATTGATTTTTTTTAACATTTAAATGAGTCTTAGCCTCTTTTAAGGAGGTTCATGACACAAACTCTGTTTGGTGGACGCTGCTAATGTTGAATTTAGCCTGACAAGCAGCTTTTTGGACTGTTGGTGGACGCAGCTTTTAACGAGAATACACTTCAAGTGCATTAAATGTGTGAGAGCAGTTGTTTGTGAGTGTCTGTCCCGCTAAAAGCCTCTTCCAGCGAGACTCTAAATCACCTCCAGCTGCAGGCCTCGCCAAGTTTTTCTGACATCTGGGGTAGAAAAACTAAAATTTCCGCTCCCTTCGTCTCGAGTTCATTATGTAAAACAGATTTATTTCAATTTGATGAAGTCCGTGAGTCGACTTTAAATGGTCTGACCCGTGAATAACAACTGTGTCGAAAGACATTTCAAAGCTCCTTGAATACAGATGAGTTGCTGATGTGTCAGGGGAGGCTGTCAAGGTAAGGTCAGCGGAGGACGCTGTGAGGTATTATTAGGCCAAAGATGGATGCACTGAAACTCTATTCTTTGACAGATAATCATTAAAGCTCACTCATCATGTCTTCATTATGAACCTTGGTGAAATGATCTTCTGTTTATCAGCAGATTGTATATCAGCGTATTTAAAGCTGCGTCATTCCAGTTGGAGAGCTGCTGTTGTAAATGCAAGATCACACACTAAGTACGGGAGATTTCAGGTCTTTATTTCACAATAAAAGACAAGAACAGGAGTTATAGTGACAAGAATAATTCCATTACTGCATCTGAGTCTTTTCATTTGCACTTGACAGTTGATCCTTTAACTAGCGTGCGAGAATATCTCTGTAGCAGACTGCAGCTCAAGCATTTTTCCGTTGTTTACAAACGGATATGACCCGTTCTGAAACAATAACTTTAATATCTGTCTATTATCCAAAAAGACTTCATATCGCAGAGATAAAAGAGGCCGAGTGTGCCGCTGGATCCTCCATGAAAGAGAATATTTAGAGAGAGGAGAAGAAGAAAAAAAAAAGCAGGAAAGGAAATGTTCCACATTCTTTGTCTCCGTGCAGTCAGTCTGTCTGTTTGGCCTCGTTAGCATCACTTGTTCCCCGAGTCACTTACTGACACTTATTATACTCTCACTGAATTTTGCTACCGACCGTCTGACTCCAGTTCTCAGTCTCTCCGACAAATACCTGATTTTTTAGCTTTCCCTCAGATAAAATACCTTCGCTAACCTCATTTGTGGCTGCGGAAAATCTGTCTTCACCTCGCCTGGTTCACTGATCCTCTTTACACAGTGTGCGAGCATTAAGACGTCCACCCGCTGCAGTCTTTATCTTTAAGTATTCATAGCGGGATGTAAGGTAAAGACATGTGAAGTGTTTGACCGGTTAAAGTTTATCGGCACTTTGCTGTCTGAGGTTCAACCTTTAAGTAACATCATCTTGTTTTCAAGATGCACTTATGAATATTTAATCAGATGTGCAGTATGAAAGTAGTGACTGCAAACGCACCGAGAATGCGCATGTCATTTTAGTGTCTTTCAGCTTGTTGTTTGGATTTTTTCTTATTTTTGCTGAGCACAAAGTTCAGATTCTTCCACATGGAGCCAGTTTGGTTTGTTAGAATGAACTCTGGTGCGTCTGCCAGGTTTATGTGGATCATTCGAGCTGTCAATTAAACCCTGGTGTGCACCAAACAACTGGACCGAGCAGACCATCTTGTTTGAATGGAGGTGGTCTTGGTCCAATTCCAACTCGTTTGTGTTGTGAAAGCAAATGGACCAAAAACAGAATGTTATGAGAGCAGATGTGATTTTTTTTTAAATAAATCCATCTGCTGAAGGTGAAATCTCAGAATTGATCTGTAAAATCCATCTATGCAAATCATTTGGTAACCATAGTAACACCTACGTCCTGATTAATAGTTAAACTTGACGTGTGTGTATCCGGCTTGCGGAGCCTTGTCAGTTCATTACATCCATTAAAAAGTGTGTGACAGCGATGCCACAGTAATAAGCCCTGAATCATTACAGCGCAAGACGCCTCCTTTTCGTCCTGTCGCTGCCTGTTAGTCATTATTCATAACACGCAGTCAATTTGTCGTCTGATGATACTAATAATGTTTAAGATCCCTCATGAGGTCCCGATCATGGAAACTGTCCAATCAGAGATTTGTCTAACTTCACGTTTACGCCTTTGGGAACTGGATGAGTTCATCTTAACCCAAAGAAAAGTCCATACTTTTGATTAATGTAAATATATTTTAATTAAATATTCTTAACTATGCCCTCTGCAACATTTTGCACATAGTTGGACAAACCGTGCAACTTTCATTTAAAATAGCGACACACTGTCTTTATGATATTTTTATTGACATATGTTACGTTATGTTTCCAATCCATTCTTCTCGACTTGATTTCATCCTTATATATTTTTTTAGATCTTTAAACAATTTCCCTGCGGGGATTAATAAAGTACTTCTGATTCTGATTCTGATTCTGTACCAATATACCGAGGCATATTCCTCGTATTTAGCATTTCAAATGTATAAAAATGTTAAAACCTCAAACTTGGGAGCTTTTACCAAGAAGCAGAGTCATTCTGGATAACTTCACTAAATACAACTTAGAATATATCACATTGATCAGTACGACGGAGTATTAGGGCCAAAAATTGGAATTAATTACGAGATTAAAGTCGTTATTAAATATGGCAAGTAATTAATTCTCGCCATATTTAATAACGACTTTAATCTCGTAATTCCCCCCCAAAAATTCTATTTAAATATATCCCTAATACTCGTAATATCTATGTCGTAGATCAGTCCATGTTTGGAGTTTAAGGATTTCTGCTCAGATACCTCAGTGATCCTGCTTTTGGAACCGGTCCCAGGTCTCGCAGCAGCAGAAACACACACATACAGTATATGCAGAAAAAAAAAAAACAACCTCTCAACTCATAATCACACTCGCCGCCGCCTGGTTAGCTGCGGTCAATCTCGCTTAGACCTTCTGACAGGCTCAATGTCTGAGAGCCAGAGGCTGTTTGTGACTCACAGCCACCGAGATGCATTCACCGCCTCCGACGTTTGTGTACATACCAACACACAGCCGCTACACCGCGTATGAATCAGTACATTAATGCATGTGACAGGAGCAACTCATTCGGAAAATTAACCTTTATTCCTCTCTGGGTTGAGGAGGGAGGGGGGTACTGGCCGGTGGCAGGATACGTTAACCCTGGGAGGAGAAGTGTTTGCCGGGCTTTTAGGAAGCTAACTGGACCTGGAAGGTGTCAAATGAGGGAGTGAACTGTTGTCAGAGCAACTTAAAATCACTCAGCTGCCTGATAGAAAGTCTGACGAGAAACTCCAGCCAGGACAGCAGTCTGTAACTGTTTCTATCAGACAGTCAAGAGGCTGGAAAGTCACTATCTTACACAACTATGTTTCTTTCTGTTCAGTGGGATAGATGGAGATATGTAGGTACTTTGGTGGATCCTAAAAATAAAGAGCTTGGCATGGCAGTTCTTTCATGCTCACAGGATTTTCTTTTTGTTTGCAGAACGTACTGTTAATGTACACCCTTAAAAATCTTTGTTAAGGTCGATAGGTTCGGCATTTAGCCATGCGTACTTCAGGTTCACAAAAAAAGTCTTTCAAAGACTGTCCCATAGTTTTTTTTTATCAAAACCAGATCACCCCAATCCTTTTGTGTATTTCAAGGAACCTCAAACTGCAAAAAAAGTTTTTTTCTAGTGTGTACAATCACAACGCAAACATAATCTAGAGAAAATCTAAATGTTCTGTTGCAGGATACGCAAAGACGCACCTCTTTGTTTGAGATCTGAACACCTGCCAAGAAACGGTACCTTGTTTTTTTTTGTCATTGAATCCTTGAAAAACTTTTGTTGGAATATTTTAACATATTTCAAAGCAAATGAGCTTCTTTTTTCTGTTTGCATTTCCTTTTCATGTTTGAAGATACCAAGCACAAAAAAATATATATACTATAGTGCAGAGTTTGAAATATTCTTACCGCTCTTGTTTCACATGTACTGAGCTGAAACCAAAAGCCCGATGTTAAGCAGCCACTGAAGCTCTGTGTTGAGGTTTTTATTGGAGGGTAACAGCGCACAGCGGTTTAAGTCGACTGTACATTGACATTCAGTGTGACTTCTCTTGTTCTAAAGAAAGTTAAATCTCTCCGATGCCATGCAGCTGCTAAAGTGTTTCCCCTCCAGGGCCAAAAAAAAAAAAGAAGAAACTCATTAATCGACTTCATGTCACATGACTCAACATCGTCTCTTTTTTTACGCTTCAGCTCGAATCATCAGTAATTAGCAGCTTTACCATTAGCATACCATCACTGCTGCTCTGTAAATTAGACTCTTTCTCATTTGCAATCTCCTCATCATCACATCCTCTGTCTCTCATTAGGTTTTTGTTTTTTTAACCAACCCTCAGCTCAGAGCTCGCTTTGACAGGAACAAAGAAAAAACACGACAGCCTTCAACTTGCTTCTTCAAATATTTAGTTTCTTCTTCAAGTCAACGTGAAAGTTAACAAGAGTCTTTGATGATGTTGAATGTTTAAATAATTTTACCCCAAAATGCAACAGTGTATGTCTTCGTATTCATCTTTTACACGACGCTTCTGCAATTTATTTAACACGGCAGCGTTGCCGACTTGTTGCTTGCCGAGTCTGTGATACTTAAAAAAGGTAAAGCGCAGACGGAAGAAAAAGACCAATTAGATTTCCTCAGACGTTTAGTGGATGTCATTTATCTCTCCACAACAGATGTTATTTAGCCTAATCTGAAGTCGTTATGACTGCATTAGCTGCTTAATGAATAGCCCTCATCAGTGGTGTGGATATACTGCTTCATTTAGACCATCCAGTGAAGGATGTATGCGCTTTGTTAAAGAGTGACATGTAAAGCCGCTCTTTCACCTGAACCAGTCGTATTTGCACATTGTCACTTAACTTCTGCTGCTCGACTTCAGGGATTAAGAATCATTATGAAACAATAATACTAGTCCAATGAAGAAACATTGCATTTCTCTCCACATGGACGGCTGCAACCAATGCCCAATCGAATGAAACTACAAATCGAAACCAGGACTAAAGTCTTGGTTCCTTGCTTGCAGGCTCTCCATATGACTCTGAAGACAGCCGCCTTCAAGCAATAATCACTCTTATTAAACGACATGTGGGAAATCAATATTTCAATTTCAAGCTGTTTTAAATTCATGTGTTTTCTTCTGTAGCTTTGTGCACTGAAGGGCAGCCGTCACCTTCTACCGCTCGCAGGGTGAACACACGCCGATTATATTGAAACACAGTCCTACTGGATACACAAAGCACAGATCGTATACTAACAAAACATTGTAGCTTATTTACAAAAAAAACTGTGCATAATCAGCAACTTGCATTTTCTATTACAGGAAGCATTTTCTGAGCTGTCAGTGTCTCAGTAAGACCTCATCTTCTATAAAGTGTGTCTATCAGCGTCTTCAAACGACATATTTCAGCCGCATGGAGACATAACATTTCAGTAGGAATTGGTTTAAAGCTGAAAGCTGGAGTGAAATCCAGTAAAAACATTGTATATTCCAGCTCCTGTCATCTTAATAGCTTTCCATCTGCTCACTCAGCTATGGGCTTTTTATTCTGCTTCTTTGGCCTGTGGGACATGTTTCTTTGTAGCACTGTAGATATGGATTGAGCAGATATCTCCTCTCCATTGTCTTGGAGTACAAAAACTGGCATTGATGTCTGAACTGTGCACCGCCCCTTGATAACAAAGCTGCAAATTCACTCTCATAATCACTCTGGTAATAGAAAAGAGCAATTCTCCTCGCCGTGACCCTCGGGGCTGCTATTGATTCCATCATCTTTCCCTCCGGGGAGTCAGCGAGGTGACTCGGCTTCAGCAATGTCACACTAACTGTAAGTGTTATTGTATGTGAAGTGTTATCAGTGAGTCAGTGATGGTCTGAACACCTATAGGAGGAGGAGGAGGAGGAGGAGGAGGAGGAGACCTTTAGGTTTGTCGCCACTTTGCTTTAATATATCAAATCTTATTCCTGACGGCGTGTTCTCTGGCAGCCTGACAGACTTCAGGTCACTGAGGTTATATGAAATGTCTGACAGGAGGTCATCTTCCACGCCTTCAATCTCGACCCTTTCACCATGACTGAATAAATTACCCAAACTGCACCCTTGAGTCGGTGAAACGCAGCCCCGCCCAACACCATCTGCATCACGATGCGTCCGACTGTTCAGCACGAAAACCACGTCCAAGGACTGAAACGTTGCACGCGGAGAGAGCAAATTCAATTCCATACCTCTTAGTGATAATAAACAACATGCACCATATATTGATTGTCGCTGAGTTTCGAAGAAATCGATGCAACCTAATTTCACATTTCTGACTCTGAGTAAACAACGTCGACCAACTGCCGCCATTTGTTGAATTTATTTTGTAGCTATGAGCTACATTTGTTTTGTGCATTGTTGGATGAAAGTGTGCGTCTTCATCTGCTTTAAAAAGGTGCAGAGAGGCAGAATGTTTCTTTCTTACCTCTGGCTTTGTCGCCCTTAAACGGGCAGTACGGGCCTTCACCATAAATCATTATCTTCATCCCTCCTCCAGAGGGTGAGGAGAGGGGGTTACGATCAGTAAATATACTGCTAGATGTCACCAGGAACGGACTGGGACAAAAAAATCAGCCCTGGCATTTTGGACCATAGCAGCCCACAACCCCACCCCTTCTTGTGCACCATGGGTGCGCCGTGCGCCCTAGGCTAACCGGCCCCCACCCGCTCCGGCGCGGCCCACATTGCCCATCGCTAAGCCCAAGAGTGTCTTTGGGGTGTGTGCTCTACTCGTTAAATAAATATATCGGGACTTGTCGGCCCACCGGGCAAATGCACGGTATGCCAGGTTGCCAGTCCGTCCCTAGATGTCACTAAATGCTACACTCTGCTGCTTAAGTATGCATACTGACTTTCTTTTGTAGCCTAATCCTGAAGTATGTTGTAGAATCAACCTGCCTGGACAGAGGAGTGACCTGTTGCACTGTTGAATGCTAAGCTACTTCCAGAAACGTTCCTACCTCTTTCCACCTCTCTGTACTTTCCTGTGTCTGTTTGATGAAGTGGTTTGATTTTCCAGGCTTTTTTCAAGGTGTGCAGAGATGTGATTTAACTTAATGTGATTTCGGATGCTCCTCAGTGATTCATTCAGAGCAAGAGCTGCAGACTAATTTCATGCTTCTCTCCTTTTGCTGCTGGTGACACATTTAACCGTCCCCACCCTCCCAAAAAAAAAAAAAAACGAGGCACTTGCCATCCAGTTCACATCTGTGAACTAATTAAACCTCCATTGTGGCAGTTGGCTTCTTTCCCATGTCTGTTTTCGTTTCTCCACAGTTGCTCTCTTTTCAGCGACTTGGCATCGTACAGACGACATATTTGCTCGGTTCCATAAACTGGCCCTTTAGCTGAACACACAGCATGTGAATACTGTTTAACTGTCAGCAAAGACTTTCCTCAGACTGTGAAAACATGCAAACTAGATCACATATAAAAAAATATATATAAAGTATATAACTTGTTGAATTATTTGTGTGGATAAGAAAGCCCCCTGAAGCACTGCAAAGAGAGTCAGTTAAAGGGAGTATCCAACCTGTGAACCCCTGAGCCACGAATAATGGTTCGACCCGGTTTCTCGGATGCCTACCGCTGCTCTTTAGGTGGAACTCTCTAGGAAGCTTCATAAAGCTTTTTAGCAGTCGGCAGAAGTTCACACTCCCACACACGGCAGAGCCTGGCAGCCTTTTCTCAACAACACCCACATCTCCAGAGCCCGCGTACCTTCAACAAAAGGTTCACAGTGAGCAAAGTAACTGATGCAGCTTCAAGACCTTCAGCGTTAGAGGCGAGCTCTTCTATTCATGTTTGATGGGCGAAGAAAAGCGGTCTGCGTTTCAAAGACCCACGGAGAAAGGGCAAACAGCTATGATCTATAACAAAGTTCCTTTCTAAATTGCTTGTTGTGCAGAAAACCCCCTCTCTGCTGTCACACCATCCAGCCTTTAAAGTATCGATCTGCTGCACCTCTGCGGTAAATTGGAACGCTTTCACAGTGCACACAGTTACCTGTCCGTTATTCCTGTTTCTTTCCTCTGTTTTCTTATGGCTGCCTAAAACAATCTGAATGAACTTTCCTCTGTGAAATTGTTTTGTGTACAAATCGTATCAAATGCTGCACTTCTGCTTTGACGGGTGCGATAGTGGTTTTTGCTGTGGTTATTTTTTTGTTGTGGTGGTCGTTGTTATTGTGGTGGCTGCTGTGGTTGTTTTTGTTGCAGTCGTTGTGGTTGTTCCGTTGTTCTGGTCATTGCGTTGTAGTGGTAATTGTTGTTTTCATGGTGACTGCTGTGGTTGTTTTTCTTCTACTCTTTGTTGTGGTTGTTGTTTTTGTAGTGTGTTTTGTAGTGTAGTGTTGGTTGTGGTTGTTGTGAGCGTTGTTGTGATGGCTGCTGTGATTGTTGCTATGGGTATTTTTGTTGTGGTTGTTTTGTGCTTGTTGTTTGGTTGTTGTAGGAATAATTGTTTTTTTGGTTGTTTTGGGGTTTGTTGTGGCGGTTGTTGTTTTGGTTGTGGTTGTTGTGATTGTTTTTGTGTTTGTTGCCGTGAAGTGTTGGTTGTGGTTGTCGTGACCGTTGTTGTGATGGCTGCTGTGGTTGTTTCTATGGTCATTTTTGTTGTAACCATTGTTGTGGTTGTTGTTTTGTGCTTGCTGTTTGGTTGTTGTAGGAATAATTGTTTTTTGGTTGTTTTTGGGTTTGTTGTGGCGGTTGTTGTTTTGGTCGTGGTTGTTGTGATGGCTGTAGTGGTTGTTGCTATCGTTATTTTTGCTGTAACTGTTGTTGTGGTTGTTGTTTTTGTGCTTGTTGTTTGGTTTGTTATAATTATTTTTTTTGGTTGTTTTTGGGTTCATTGTGGCTGTTGTTGTTTTGGTTGTGGTTGTTGTGGTCGTTGCTGTTATAGTGGATGTTGTTGCTGTTGTTCTTGTGGTTGCTGTTGTGATTGTTGTTTTGGTTGCTGTTGCTACTGCCTGGCTTTTGTAGGACTTAAGTATCATATACTTGCAACACAAGAATGGATTTGTATCAATTTAAAGTAACTTCTTGCTGTATTCAATTTCTGCTTCTCTTACACTGAAAATCCAACAGCCTTCAAACAAAAAACATCACAAAAGGTAAATGCTGCTGGCAAACTTTTTGTGAGTGGGTGTCCACAGAGGGTATGTGTGCTTCAACACACACGAGCACGATGAAAGCCCAGACTGGAGCCTGCTGTGGACAGCACATTTAGCCTTTGAAAAGCTTAGACTCTGTCGGGATTGGAGAGTTGATTCCCCAGAGTCATCACCTGAGCTTACGGGTTTGCTGGGAGAATCTCGCCGTGACTCGGTGCTGAAGGAAAATGCACAAAGTCTCCATCTACAGTAATCTCAAGACCACACTCACACAAACACAATGTAACGTCCTGGAGGGGATTCCACCCTAAACTGCAATGAAACTCCCACTGAGCTTTCAAATCTGTGGAACGAAACAAAGAAAAGTTCAGCAGCTCGGAAAACAGCAGACTGACGTGGTGTCATGGAATCTTTCAAATTATAACAGGACAACCTCAAACAAAAATCATAAACAGCTTAACCGCTGAGCTATATGAATGCAGGAGGTATATTAAACTGTAGGTAGCCATAGCAACTGTAATTCTTGCTCATATTGATACAGGTTAGCTCTCACCGGTACTTAAACATGCGTTCACGCCTCTCTTCTCTTCGTGTTTACTTCTCCCTCACCATATTTTCCGCCTCCTTGTGTGCACCTCTGTGGTCATTTCACGTCCCAGCTCCTGTTGCTCTGTCCAGAACAGCGAACGAGGAATTTCCCTGAGACATATGGTGGATGACGTAGCCCCCCGATCATACCACTAGAGTCAGACCATCGCGCTCTCTACACCCCACACCTCAACCACCGTCCCCGCCCCTCTCTCCACATGTCCCTCTCGCCTAGCGGTTCACAGACACGAGGCCAAATACCACAAGCTATTAATCCACAGAAGCATACAATATCGTCAGTGCGTAGATTTTCTGCATGGCTTGGCCCGGTGGGAATCAAACCATAGAAACCTTGGCTGTGTTTGAGGACTAAGGTCTGTTCAGGACACTCGGCATATGACAACCAGCGGGACATGAGGCTTGGCCTGTACAGAGTGCAAAAAGGAAAAGCTTATAGTGACCCATGTGGAGAATTATATAGAAACTAACTACCTGTGATACAGGATTAGGACTTGGAAAAACAACAAAGGCATGAATGCAGCAGTGATTAACTCATGTTTAGAGCGATTTCTGAATTCTACACTAAATATATTTGGCTTCTAATGAACTGAGGACGAATAAAAACTGAGTGTCAGTCTCAAGGACTCAGAGTCCTGCTGCCTTTTGTTTTCTAATCAGGTACTGGTTTACACCTGGGAGGGCAGGTGAACGCTGTTAACACCAATTAACTGGTAAGACGGGAACCCAGCAGCAGTCGTATCTGTAGATTATAGAGGAGAGGATTTATGATAAATGTGATGACGGCTTGATGATTTTCACACTTTCAGAGATGTGGATGGATTCTTCCTCAGCCATGTGTCATCATGGTTTGAGAAAAGTCTTTTTAAAGGAGCCCCAGTCTGTGCAAAAATACAACTGATGCATTTAAATATGAGACTGAATGATCCACAAATAAACAGCGGTGCATTTGATGACTTGGCTTGAAACTCTGAGGCATATTTATCTGGTTCACTTGATAATGTTGGAATAAGCAACATCCTACAGTAAGAGCTCCACACATAGTAACAGTCCTAGCAACACTGAAGATAAGAGCATCAACCTTGGTGTAACCTTGAGGGTAATCTCGAAGCTTCCAGACCCGTCCCCATGTTTCTAACCCGCGGTGAATACAAGAGTACAGAGTGAAGATAGACGTACATGCAGGGACAGTTTGCAGCAGACAGTATGAGCGTTCTGATTAATGAACCAGCATGGAGCAACACAGTTTAATGGACCTACAGCAGCTCAGCCTGCAGTAGATATAATTGATGAGGCTCTTTGTTTGTTTTTCACGGAGTGTGTGTGTGTGGATGCAACTTCAAGGGAATCGCTCTTAAATCCTCAAAGTGTTCGCTAATGACGGCAGAACTCGAGCCAAAGGGCAGGAACGGTCATTGTAATGCCAAGGTGACATATTGAATAGGGCGGCCATTTTGGATACGGGTCAAGAAGGTGCAGCGAAGGTCAGCTGTCGCCTTTTTTGCCCCTCGCCAGAAAATTACACATTGTTCTTATTGGGCGAGAGCAGCCCAGCGTGTTGTATCCGAGAGCCAAGTGGAAAATTAGTGGTTATCTAAGGAGGGGAGACGTCACGAGAGTTATTTTAGGCAACAGTGGTTCCTTTTATATAATCAGCTGCAACTAACTTTTGTGTTTAACGGGCATGGAGAGAGGCCAGGCTGATGTTTCAGATGCTAACCACATGTGCTAGAGCCTTAAAGATCATGAATGCTATGATTTACATTACATTACATTACGGGTTGTTCAAAGGTTCATGCTGCCATTAATACCACTGCAGGTGTTCTGTCGAGAGTGCTCATTAAAACATTTTAAAAGAGCAGCACATGATAAAATATCCAAGTAGAAAATCTGAGTGTACAGCACGGGAAACACTGAGCATGACTGAAACATGCAGCAGAGTCTCTGTAACACCAATCCAAACATCTTCAGCTCTAGTAAACAAAGATGGCGCCTTCAGAATCAATGAGCGGTAACCATGGAAACAACTTCAAACACGACTCATTTGCATAATGGGCGTGGCCTAGAACCGAATCTTGGAACATGAAAGGCACAAAGTTGAAAGGCTCAAAGACACCTCATTTGCATAATGGGCGTGGCCTAGAACAGAGTTTACTAGGTCACAACCTCAGGCTGAGCAGCACACCACTCTCACTCTTGACAAGACTCTGTTACCAAAGACACAGAATCCAAAAAGAAACTGACCCACCGAATACGATGGAAAACTCAGCCCAATCAAGTATCGTGGAGAACCAGATCAATCCAGCCAAAACCATGGAAAGCTTGACGAGCTTAAGTGTCACCGAGAAGGAGGTCGACTCTGGACACACCATGGACATTTCAGCAGAACCAAGTGTCGCAGAAACGGAGACCAACGCTGGAGATACGACGGAGACTTCATCAGAATCCCGTATCCCAGAGAAGGACGAGGACTCTGCAGATGTGACTGAAACGCTGAAGGCAAACACGGAGCCTGTGGATCCTTCTGCCTCTGGCTGTGAGCCTACAACCGAGTCAGAAAGTGAGGAGCAGTTCCGCCTGTTTGTCACTTTTCTGACCGTAAGGGTGATGAACAAGTGCAACACTCTGAAGAGTCGCAGCCAGAAGATGGTGATCGCCCACATAAAGAGCCTCAGCAGCCAGACGATGGAGGGACTCGCTGTTCCTGAAGGCTTCTGCACGGACATGAAGAACGTCAAGAAAGTGAGCAAGTCTGTAATGAAAGACCTGCAGAAGGAGTTTAGCAGCAAGCGGCTGCTGGAGACTGTAATTGCATTAGAGGATCCAGCAGTGGACAAAGCCATCGTCCGATGTTTGCAGGCTAACATCAAACACTTCTCTGCCCAGCTTGCGCAGCCTGCCACTCCCCGCAGCTGGTGGAAGGATGTACTCTGCATCTTAGCTTACGCTGGACTTTTTCTCACCTGCAAAAATCCCGGTTTAGACGATGGACCAATGTCATCAGTATTCCAGGTGTGATTGTGTAACATCAGAAGGTCATCAGAAGGTTTTCTCCGGGAGCTCCGGTTTATCCTTCAAGCTCAATACACTGAAAAAAAACATTGGACCTTCTGAAATATCACAATCATCATTGTAACATCTTCCTGTGAATGCTGCAGGTTTTCTCCGGGAGCTCCGGTTTATCCCTCAAGCTCAATACACTGAAAAAAAACATTGGACCTTCTGTCCTCCCCTCCCTCCAGGACATTTATATCACACCCCCCCACCCTAACCCCTAACCCTAAACCCTAACCCCCCAACAACTTCAAACTTGAACTTGAAATAAAAAATCACAGATGTAAACTTGACATCTCAAAATAAATCTGCGTCTGATGTACTTCACTTTACTGTTCATGTTATAACATGTTGGATTTAAAGTCTCTAACAAAAAAATGGTTCAAAATTAAACTGTAGAAAAAAGAATATAAATTCCTGTTTATGATGTTTTATTCTTTGTAAGGTACATCTGCTTTTTAAATATACAGGGCCCCTAATTATGCATTAATTAGGGTCGCAGGAGCCTGTTCCAGCTCTGGTACACCCTGGACAAGTCGCCTGTTCATCACAGTTCTGACACATAGAGACAAGCGAGCGTTCACACTCACGTTCACACCTATCACCTCTATTAAGTGCATGCGTTTGAACTGTAGGAGGAAGCCAGAGTACCCAGAGGAAACCCACAAAGACACGAGGTGTCTGCTGGGGTTTGAACCTGTGCAATGAGGTTAACCACTGCACCACTGGGTAGATACCACCATAAATACATATAACTATGACTCCCAAAGAAAACATCCAATCAGCCAGCTTAAAGTTATGTTGCGTGCACTGCTAACAGCAAGCCACAGCATCATATTGTGTCTCAACCAATCAGATTATTTCTCCCATTGGAGCGCTCTGCCTCAAAACAATTCGACTTTCTAAATTCCCAGTGGTTTTATAAAGGCGTGCAGCCTTTTAGTGACAAATTTCAGCGGTTGAGTTGATTAACTACGCCGTGCACGGGTTTTATTTTTACAATTTCATCTCGTCCCTGAAGTAATTATAAAACGACTTCTGTATTTCATCTACTCAACCCTCCTGACCCAAACTAAACGATGTTGTTTGATGTTAAATCATCGTAAGCGGACAGTGGAGGTCGGCACCGCGATGTTGCATAATGTAGGTGCAAATATCCAGGCCAAACAGATGACTCATTTCCTCACACCGCAGTCACTGCAGAGGTAGAGAGGGAGAGAGGGAGAGAGAGAGCGAGCCCATCTGTGGTGTGCATGTGCGTGACAAATGTGCCGCTCTGTGGGTCTCTGAACACAGTTGTGTTTTTGAATGAATAAGTGTGCATTCATGTTTGAATCTATGTCAGCGGCATGTGAACCTGTTCTTTCGTTTGTATGCATTATTGCCTGCCTGTGTGTGTGTGTGTGTGTGTGTTTTGGGGGGATATGTCTGTAAACCTTGAATATGAGTGCACTTTATCCATGTTTATGCTCATAAAGTCTTCTTTGGTGAACAGACCATATGTTTGAGTTTCATCACGAACGGAGCAGTAAGTAGATTTTCGCAGCCTGACTGCACAAACTGCCCTCGGTGCTTCTGCAGGGGTTGTCGAGCAGCAACACTGACTCAGTCATTTCTTGGCCATGTGCTTTAAAAACTCACTTCACGACCCGACTTGTGTGGGAGCGAACAAACTCTACCGCGCCTGCAGCGGCCATTGATAACTCCACAGCAGCAGGCGGCTTCTCGTTGCATCAGGATCCTCCCGGCGGGTCACTGATTCCTCGTGGCCTTAACTCGGACAGCCCAGCCAATGCCAATATGTGTGTGTGTGTGTGTGTGTGTGTGTGTGTGTGTGTGTGTGTGTGTGTGTGTGTGTGTGTGTGTGTGTGTGTGTGTGTGTGTGTGTGTGTGTGTGTGCATATCAAGTGTACAGCTGCTGACCTCTATAGAAAGTTCTGGATGCTGCTGGGTTGACTGACCTGCTGTCCTGGCTGGTGCTTCTGCTGTTAACTTGTGCAAAGTCAAACTAAAGTCAGACTAATTTCAGCTGGTGAGCTACAAAGTTTTCAGGCATCGACCAACACAAGCTCAGGACAAACTTTAAAGGCTAAAATACACTGGATGTGGAACGGCTCCGGAACGGGGACAGAGCCGATACGTTTCAATGTTAGTCAATGTGTCAGCTCACACAGTCTCCGGTATCGCTGCGTCACGGCTCCGTGTTTTGTTTCCCTCTCACCTGGTTTATTTACCACCACACCTGCATCCCATCAACCAATCACGCTGCTCAGGAAAAAGGACCGACCAGTTCTGCACATCAATGGACACCACATCATCACTGACCCCCTACGCCACAACCTGCCTGCTCTTAAAGAACATGCTGTGCACATAAACAAAGCCATTCATGATAACACTCTCACTCACTATTTTCACTGGACGTCACCTTAGACTTGGACGTTTTTCACCTGTAACAGATCCCAATAACCAAATCAAAAGTATTAAAAAATAAAACATTTCTGATTCAAATGAATCTTCAACATTTTCTAACGACCTCCAGATTTTCGAGCGCGCTGCTTAAATCCACCCAGCCAGATGGCGTGATGTGGCTGGAAGGATGCCAGCTTGTGTTGTTATAGATTCTTGGCATTGATCTTCATGAATGTATGAGCTGCCAACAAACCTGTAGGATACAACACGACGTGTACAGCGTAGATGTTTGACTTTTAACGGGCCCCCGCCTCGTTTCAACGTAATAGGCAGCTAAAATCGTTCTACGCACAGCTTGAGCGTTCAAGGTCACCAGTCAACTACAGATGTACGTACAGATGGTGTTACATTACATTTATAGCTGTAGCGTTTTATATATTTTTATATTTGAAAATGGCCATACATTTCGAAATAATAACAGCTGTGGGAGCACTGAGTCAACTGCAAACAAAAAGCTGCAACATTCCTGCAGAATAACGTTGATGAACACACAGACACACATACATATACACACACACACACACACACACACACACACACACACACACACACACACACACACACACACACACACACACACACACACACACACACACACAATGGAGAGGGTGCTCCACATCTCTAATGTGTGCTATCCAGTCATCCCTTTCACCGCCGCGTACAGTTAAGTGTCATGCAGCCTCGGTGTGCGCTATTTACTGCTTTCTAGGTCAAAGTGTGAATCAGTAATAAGCATCGGCGGCTCTTATGAGGCACATGTGTCTCTCAGCTCCCCACGGCGGTGCAGGTAGAGTGTTTTGATTCCTTGAACTCCCCACCAAGATCAGAGCAACAACAACAAAAAAATAAAAAAAATAAAAATCCATTTGGAGATGTAATTAGCTGAGAAGCAGGAGGAGTAATGTGTTTGTGTGTTTATGTTCAGAGAAGCTCGTTTGTCTGAGTCGTGTGTGTGTGTGTGTGTGTGTGTGTGTGTGTGTGTGTGTGTGTGTGTGTGTGTGTGTGTGTGTGTGTGTGTGTGTGTGTGTGTGTGTGTGTGTGTTTGTTTGTTATGCCGATGGCAGTCTGGTAGTGATAAGCCAGAGACGTGACATCACACACCGGTTCACACAAGGTGTTACCTGTGTGAAGCACAAGCTGAGGTTTAGGTTTAAGGTGTGTGCATCCAGCTCCTGATGTCTTTGTCTTTGCAGCTGTTTCCAGGAACTCTTCATGTTGAAAATAAAAAAGGATTTGATTGACAGCCACGTCAGCCTCATGGGGATTCCCTCTACAGTAGTTAGTCTGCCCGCCCCCGGCAGGCTGTTGTAAGGCAGAAAACCCCCACAGATAGGAGAATGTCAATCAATCCATTATTACATAAAGAAGAAATATATCAGCAGCGCGCAGAGACTGAGTCTCGCACAGAGTCTGCTTTGGTTTTGAAGTTGGCATGTACAGACTTCTTTTTATTTGGATGTTGACTCAACTTCGGCTTTTGAATTTGAACATTTTTCGAGATGGATTTTCTCTTTGGGTTTAATCGTAGAGTTTTGAATAGGACAGGCCTTTGTGTTGACGTGGTTTCAACTCCATTTGGAAGCAAAAGGAAGAAGCCACCAGTGAATTACTGTAACTGTGCTATTTTAATGATATTAATGACGACAAAAGAACATGTTTGCCCCCAAACAGACCCAGAACCGACCAACCAAAACCTTCAAGGCTTCATGACAGCGTCAGTAACTGGAGTTCAAGGAAATCCTGTCGGTCGCTTTCACTTTACCGTGATTCTGACACACTCATGGACCATGATGACAAATAAAACATCAATCATCTCCAAACTGACACTATCTTTTTATTTTATTTTTTAATTGGTCGCTTCAGTAGAGCCAGGTGGAAGAATGAAGGAGTGAGCA